>ML793756.1:109958-138125 GCA_009831015.1 Picea engelmannii
CAAATGCTAGAGTCACCAGATGGTTACTATTATTACAAGAATTTGATATTACAATTGTAGATAGACCAGGAAAAGAAAATGTAGTTGCTGATTTCCTTTCTCGATTAACACCTGATGATGATACCCTAGTAGATGATTCCTTTACTGATGAATATATATTTGTAGTATCTTCTCACTCTCCTTGGTATGCAGACATCGCTAACTACTTGGTTGCAGGGAAGTTACCACCACACCTATCCCACCGGGAGAAAAAAAGAATCATTCAACAAAGTGCTCGGTATAGCTGGATAAGTGGGTGTCTTTTCCACACAGGAATTGATCAAGAAATCCGAAGGTTCATTAGAGAAGATGAGGTTTACGATCTACTAAAAGCTTGTCATGATGGCCCTTGTGGAGGGCATTTTGCTGATAAGAGAACAACACATAAAATTCTTAGGATGGGGTATTATTGGCCCTCACTTTTTAAAGATGAAAAGAAATATGTTCTGGCCTGTGATAGCTGTCAAAGAATGGGACAACCTAATCATAGAGATGAAATTCCATTAAACCCCCAGATAGTACTTGAACCATTCGAAAGATGGGCCTTAGACTTTGTAGGACCCATTAACCCCCCATCCAATCAAAAAGTTTACATAGTGGTCTGCACAGATTATATGACCAAATGGGTGGAAGCTAAAACACTCCATAGAGAGACTGAAGAAGCAGTTTTAGATTTCCTATTTGAAGACATATTCATCATATTTTGAGTGACGAGAGAGTTAGTTACAAATGGGGGACCTCCTTTCACTTCTCACGGTTTTAAATCCACCCTTCAGAAATATCATATTCAACATATAATGACTACACCATACCACCCCCAAGACAATGGACAGGTGGAAAGTACAAATAAAGTAATAGAAGCCATTCTCACAAAAACAGTGAAGGAAAACATAAAGGACTGGTCTCACAGGCTCCCTGAAGCATTATGGGCCTATAGAACTACCTGGAGAAATACTACAGGATTCTATCCCTATGAATTAGTTTATGGAAAAACTGTCATCTTTCCTGTAGAATTTGAAATCAAAACCTTAAGGACTGCTTTAGCTGTCAACCTTGATTTAACCGATGCACAGACAACCAAGTTGCAGTAGCTTAATGAACTGGATGAAAAGAGACTAGATGCCATTCATCATACAACTATGATTCAACAACAAAGATCAAAATGGCATGACAAAACTATCAAGCATAAGCAATTCCAAAAAGGTAATTGGGCCCTACTGTATGATTCTCGGTTTAAAGAATTTCAAGGGAAACTACGTACAAGAGGCTTGGACCTTACAAAGTGGACATTGTTTTCCCCAATGGAACTGTAAGGCTCCTCACAATCGATGACTCTAAAACACCGTTACTTGTGAATGGTCATCGGCTCCGTCTGTACCAGTACCCCATTTCCAAAGAAGATTTTAAGGCCACATGCATGGCAGACTCTCATTACCTCTTTTTAGAGGGGCCTCCTACCCTTCATTGCAATTAATTTTTTTTGAAATTAATTTCTTTAGTATTAGATTAGATTAGATTTAGTCTACTAATAATCCCTGTCAAGAAATGGCATGTTACAATTGATTTTTGCAGATTCTCGATTAAAGAAAAGGCCTACCAAGCAAGCATGATCTTACTTGAGGAAGATCCAAGCTTCATCTTGTGAAACATTACTTCCTCTTTTTCCCCATTGCTGAAACACCACTATTCAACAATTTCTCCCTTTTTCCCCCATTCCTGAAACACCACTGTTCCGCAATTTTTCACATTTTTCCCCATTGCTGAAACACCACTGTTTAGCAACCTTTCACTCTTTTTCCCCCATTGCCGAAACACCACTGTTATGCAATTTTTCACATTTTTCCCTATTGTTGAAACACCACTGTTCAACAACCTTTCGCTCTTTTCCCCCCATTGCTGAAACACCACTGTTCTGCAATTTTTCACATTTTTCCCCATTGCTGAAACACCACTGTTCAACAACTTTTCGCCCTTTTTCCCCCATTACTGAAACACCACTGTTCAACAACTTTTTTCCATTTTGCCCCATTGCCGAAACACCACTGTTCAACAATTTTTCGCCCTTCTCTATCGCTGAAATACCACTTCTCAGCAACATGTCACCACTGCTGAAACACCACTTCCTCAACAGTATTTTGCAAACATCACCCTTTAACAAACATTTCTCTATTCTTTCCCTGTTGCTGAAACACCAACTTTTCAGCATTCTCTGTCAATAATATTTTTTTCTCTCATATTACACTTTGTCCTTCCGCTAAACAAATCCTTGATACAATTTCTCTAACAAATCACAAGTCTCCGCCATGGCTACTGTAGAACTATTATGGACATGCACTATAAATTGTTTGAAGTACGAATCAAAAGTTAAAGATGAGGTATGTAAAATTTATATGTAAATACAATTGAACTATAGTTAATGAGAAGATCCCAACTCATAATTACCACTCATGTAAAATCATTATTTCAGCCGTACTTGAAGGGGGGGGGAATATCAAAATCTTATACCATCATTTCACACGAACCAACCACCGTCATTCTTTTTTTATACCATCCTTTTGTTTGTTTCACCACCATTTGCATGCCTTCACCCGAAAAACTCACTCTGCACAGAAGCGGTTACTCAACTCTTTGACGGTGCATTTTACTGAGCTGTTAGCTATGGGAGGCCCTGTTATACGGTACGAACCCGCCACGACATCCCTGTTAGAACTCTCTCCAGAAGTCTATCAAATTTTTCTGCAAGCATGATGGCTAGGTTATTTTCAGAGGCTACAGGGATTTGATCAACAACAAGTTCTTCAATTTTCTCGAAATCTCCAGGAATATCATTCCATTGTTCAAGGGGTTCGAATTCCAGTTACAGAGGAGGATATAGCACACGTTTTGGGTCTCCCTGCCAATGGCATTCGTTGGTTCAGCTGCAAACATATCATCCTTAATGCCCAGTAGTATTTCCTCTTGCCAGGGAAACAAATTGAGCCTAAAGGCTGAGGTGTCCGACTCAGCTCGTTGCCGCCTCCATGGCCAAAAATTACAGAGTTTGTCAAGCACTACCTTACCTGTGAAGGCTGATACCAGGTCGTCTACCAGTATGATTTTGTCCTGTTGTCTCATTTACGACGTGCTAGATTGGTGAACATTCCTTATTATTTGCTCGGATGTCTTAAAAATATGTCGCATTACTGTAAAGAGGCTAAAAATCCCCCCCTTTCCCTCACCCATCATCGTCTCGCTCAACTTCTTATCCAAAAGGGTTTTTCCCAACAAAACCCTCCACTAAACAACCCACCCATAGACCCCCAAGAAGCTGTTGAATATCCTAAAAATATTCAGGAACAACAACCACAAAACCCTCTAGACCTCTGGAAGTACCTAACAGTCTGCCTACAGACCCAATCAATCCAATTAACCTCCCTACCATACCAAGCCCACCCCACATTTACCAGAATCATCCACTCCTGCCATTCATATCCTTAGCGATGATTCTGAACCAGACAATTCTCCCTGTCCCATCATTGAGGAAAAGACCCCACGCAAACGAAAGAAAATTCCTTTTTTTCCACCCTTTTTACAAAGAAAATGAACAAGGGCCTCAATAAGGGCAGCCACTATTGCCACCGCCCTAAACCCCCAACCCATCCAGTTAAAACCCCGTGCACCTCCAACCTCCCAAATTCTGGAATCTTTACTTATTCCACCCATGGGCACTGAAGCACAAGAACCAGAGGCCCAATATGATGCGAAATCACCCTTTTCAAATCAAGTAGCTGAAACACAAGAACCAGCTACTCATCAAGTAGCTGAAACACAAGAACCAGCTACTCATCAAGTAGCTGAAACACAAGAACCAACTACTCATTTAGTAGCTGACACACAAGAACCAGCTACTCATTCAGTAGCTGAAACACAAGAACCAGCTACAGCTAAAACACAAGAACCAGCTGCTGATATTGTTACCAAGATACATGAATCAGATGCCCAGGGTGCTGCAACATTACTTTCTCTACATCAAGAAGCTGAAATACAAGAATCAACCGCCGATCCTGTAGCTGCTCCAAAAGAACCAGCTAGTGTGGCTGTGACTGTTACACAAGAACCAATCACCCCTCTTACAGAACCAATACTGGCCTCTGGCTTACAAGAAAATGAGTTCCTAAGGTCTGAATTGGAAGCCTACAAGCAAGAGATAGTCATGTTAAAGGAAGCCTATGAGAAGGAACTCAAATTGTACACCCTAGCTTGCATAGAGACCATGTCAGAGGGAACTACAACAGAGAATCCGTGTAGAGAGTATATGTGCAGTCAATGTGGGGACATCTATTATCAAGAAGGCTACAAAGTGATTCAAATTTCAATGCCAGGAGATTCCCCTGCACCTACGACTTTTGCAGTCAAAGAAGAACACCCTGCTGTTACACAAGAACCAACAGGACCCTCCAAAATTAAAACTGAACCCTGGCCTACAACAATTGTCAAATCTGAAGCCCCTGTTTTTGTTAATAAAGTTGTACAAACATTGCCTATTGATGAATCTGCCCCTCCTAGCTAGATCAATACCCACACCTTTGTGGAACAAGCCACTCAGACCCTACCTCAGCCTACCACTTGCAATGCTGAAACACAAACTCAACCATGCAATAATAGACAAATGGAAAAAAGAGTCTGCTATTACACAGGGCAAAAGCCTACAGGAACACAGACTAATCTGGCTAAACCATATCTATTCAAACTGGGAAGATTTGGAGCAAACATGCCAAGAATCCCATGCCTATAAGAAACAGAATAAAGAGCTAAAAGGAAAATTGCTCCTGATGTTTGACCTGGCACAAAAGTTGTTGGCTGCAAGGAAACCATCCTGCAATTACTCTCTGTTCCTCATGGAATGATTTATATTTTTTCAGATTAATTCAATCAAAGAAGGGAGACCCCATGCAGTGTTAAATCCAGCAGATTTTGTTAAGACCTTTGCAGAAGCCTCTTCTATGGATCAACACCTCCTTTGTGAGGTATATCTTCATAATGAGGCCATCCCTGAGAATCGACAGCTTAACCTTAACCCTCTTGTTGGTGATATCCAGATTCGGGAACTCACCTCCTTCCTTAACAATCAGATCATATGGCAGAATGACTTTCTAGCTGCCAAGCATAACCAGGATAACTGCCTTCTCTGGATACGACTAGAACCACAAAACGTTGCCACCTTTGTTACAGAGTATTATCAATTTTTGAAGAAACCAGGGATGACTCAACACATTTGGAAACTACAGACAACCGTGCTTCAGGATTGTCAACAATTCATTAAATCCACAGAGATTTCTTCCCTACAAGCAAATAACATGTTTTGGCAACAATCTGTTGAGAAAAGACAGGAACACAATCCCTTTAGCCCCACTAATCTTGAGACAACAATTTCCAGGGTACCTAGTTACATCAAGTGTGTTCAACAATGTGATGAAAGCTGGATAGGCTATCAGTTTCATTTTCCTATCCTGTGGATGCCAACAGAAAAATATCAAGTTCATTATAAGTTTCCCAAGAAGGCTGAAACAATAGCTTGGAAAAGGCTACAACGCGTTCAAGGATTTAGAGCTCCAACAGAAAACACTTTCCACAACTACTGCTTAAGTAACTTGCATGCTCAGAGTCGGTATTCAGATTCTGATTCAGATTGAAGTTGCCTAAGGACATGCAACCTTTTAAGTTGGGGGGGATGTTAGGACCCTATAATGTACCTTTTTGTTCACACTTTTTGCTACCATTACATCCTTTTTTCACTCACATTTAAACTCACATTATCACCTTACCCTATTTTTCCAAAGGTATATAACGTGTCTTCTCTTTACTATATGTTTAATTTGTTTTGAATATAATTTTACATTACTCTCATACTTAACTGTTGATCAGAAATATATAAGTGTTGAAACAGTTTGAACTGCAAATTATCATTGTTGTTTGAAGGCCCGTTGCTGAAATAGTCAAAAGCACGCAAACCCCGTGGTTGAAATAGTCTATGGTCTACGATGCTGAAACAACAACTCACACAAGAAGAAGCTGTTGCACAGTCCATGGTCTACGATGCTGAAACAACAACTCATACAAGAAGAAGCTGTTACACTCTCTGTGGTCTATGATGCTGAAACAACAACTCACACAAGAAGAAGTTGTTACACTCTTTGTGGTCTACGATGCTGAAACAAAAATGAAGATGTTACATTGACCACAACAGCCGCACCTTGAGCCAAAATTAACCATCGCTGCTGCGTGAGACCACGTTGCTGAAACAGTCAGAATGCAAATCCCGTTGTTGAAACAGCCTGCGATTTGCAATGCTGAAACAACATACAACAACAGTAACAAGAAGATAAATAAGGAAGCTGTTATTCCAGCTGCAACAACAACACCTCACTCAACACCTTTTCAACTATTGTAATAGCATTCTGTTACGAGAGACCAGGATATCCTATTCCAGTATAGAGATCTGATCTGACTAAGAATAGGATTTAGATGCGCACATGTAATTTGATGATCAAATTGTATCGAGGGGATTCTCCTCTTTAAATAAGAGGAAATCATCATTAGAGAGGATCTTCTTTTTGGCTAAAAAAGGATTTACAGAGAAGGACGTGTTGTACTTCAAACATTGTAACATGATACAGTTGACAGATGAATAGAAGATTGTTTTGAGCATTTCTTTCTAGTTCCTTTCATTTCAGGGGAATCTTGTGAGAAGGGAGGGCCCACCTTCTTCACAAGATTCACCCATTAGCTCTGTAGTGTGTTAGTGTTATTTATGTTCATGCCTTGATTAAATTTTGTTTTGCTGAAACTCTACTTTATTGAACTCTGTTTTGTTGAAACTCTACTTTACTGGTTGTTACATTGTTTGCATATGATTCATGCTTGGGTAACTGTTAATCATTCTAGTTAGAAATCCTGTTTGGTGAATTTATGAAAGCATGATAATCAGGGACATGTGCTGAAGATTTCTTCTTGGGGAATAGGGTCTTGTTCTCTGTTAAGAGATAGTTAGCCTTCAGTGTGTGTCAATCATTTCAATTAGCAATGAGTTCATGAAAGTGTGATAATCAAAAACAGGTGCTGAAGATTCCTTATTGGGGAATAGGGTCCTGTTCTCTGTTGAAAGATAGTTGGTCTTTCCTTTTGTAGTGTTTTGAAGGATTTCTTTCCTAGGTTGTTATTTCTTAATGTAATCCAAGATTCTTTGGACAATTATTTCTTTAAAATTTGAACTCTGCAATAGGTAGGTTTCTTTCCTGTAATTCAGAGTAGAACTTCAGTTTGTTCAAGGCAAGGTGTGATTAATGTATTTGTACTACAACTCTAGATTGATTTTGAGATTGAGCATATACAGTGTGTGATTACCTTTGAAATAAACAGACTTCCCTGGGTTGACAATTCATGTAGCACTTGATTGTTTAGTTAAATAAGCAATTATAGTGACCAACACACTTCAACAATACCAAATCATAACCAAATAACAATAACTATGTAGATAAGTAATCATGCACATAAAAAACACATATACCCTGGGGAAACCCTGTACAGGGAGAAAAACCCCAACAAACGATATTCCTTTATTGCATTAATAATGTATGATCACTTACAAATATCCACCATGAATGTTCTTCTCTTAAAGAGTTTTCCAAGATGAATTTGACCTGACAAAGACCTAAGAGACCTTGCTTAAATACACCTCTAATATGTTGCCTCTATTGTTGATATACAACACTGATATGATGCTGATATATGCCTCTGATATAAAGCCTCTATTGATGATATACAAAATTGATATGATGCTTTGGTATGCTGCCTCTTTATCACTGATATGCTCCTCTATTTCTCCTCCCTTAACCTGCATATAAAAAATGGTATTGAAGAGAGGGTTCAACCTCTTCTTATATAGGATGAAGAGGAGAAGAGGAGAGGCTCGAAATAGTAACTTGTTTGCATGCTTTAATCATAACCCATCTTCATACTTTAGTTCGAACTAGACTTGAGACTGGTATACTCTAGTTCTAAAATAGAACTAGACTTGAGACTTCAATTACAAATCAACATTACACTTTATTTCTAAAATAGAACCAGACTTAAGACTTTAGTTACAACTTATCATTACAATTTAGTTCTAAAATAGAACTAGACTTAAGACTTCAGTTACAACTCAACATTACACTTTAGTTCTAAAATAGAACTAGACATAAGACTTTAGTTACAACTCAACATTACACTTTAGTTCTAAAATAGAACTAAAATTAAGACTTCAGTTACAACTCAACATTACACTTTAGTTCTAAAATAGAACTTAGACTTAAGACTTCAGTTACAACTCAACATTACAAGGCAATTCAAAATTCTCTTCATGGTGGATAATGTTACACGTGCCAATGCACTAGATCAATACATTTATATCATTTGCAATATTAGGAATATCGTTTGTTTCTAGCTCATAGGAATTTTATATTCAACCTAAATTTTGCTATATGCCTTGAATTTTTCTCATGGCTCACAAGGCTTGACTAGGCTCACATAGGTTGTATGTTCCCCCTGACTTTTTCACTAGTTTGTCTATGCTCACGAAGGTTGTATGTTCCCCCTGACGTTTTCACTAGACTGTCTATGCTCACAGAGGTTGCACGTTCCCCCTGACTTTTGCATTAGACTTACATAACATCTCGTTCGTCCTGAATTTTGGTTGGACTCACATAGGTTGTACGTTCCCCCTGGATTTTGTCAATACATTACATGACTGGTTGATTCTCCAAATCGCCCTGGCTAGCCTCAGGGTGGCCCATATGGCCTCTCATTGGAGAATGACTGTCGATGTACCAAATTTAACAATATAAAATGTGTAAGGTCAGTACATTTGACCTATAATGAATAAAACTTGTTGCTAAAATATCCCAGCAAAGAAAATAAAAAGGATTCCTTTGGACCGTTGATGGCCCTCATAAAATAAGTGGAATGGCTTTATTTTATGAGCCATTTTATGAGCTTGTGATCATACTAAAGAGAGTGTATATACATATTGACCTAAAATCTTTCCTATGCAAGTGAACACAAGGTAAATAGTGGGAATACGTTTTCACTATAGGCATGGGTAAAATTTTTGGTGCATGAGGATAGGAAGGAATGCATATGGCAAAGAGTGAGCATGTATAAAGCATGCATATAGACTTATAATAATAAACTGTGGTTGGTTGTTGAATATAGCCTGCTGAATTTTTCATAGTGGTTGATAATGACTTGGTGTTAGCAGAAGAAGTAACAACATGAATAATTTTTTTCTAATGCTACTGCCTTTTTCCTTATGAAGATAAGAATGAAGGGATTAATGAGAGACCAATACAAGTTCTGAGAAAGGAAGTAATAAAACACTTCTAGATGTCTGATGAATCATATTTATATCCAAGAATGGATAGTATCCATACAGGATCATGATTAGAAACTTACCCATCAAGAATTTGACCACAAATACCATGATCCAACGATGGATCTTGAGTCGAACTTTTAATTCGATGGTTCTTGAGTCACGAATTTACCCAGCATATGAAATTCAACAAATTATTCTATGTGCAAACAAATAACATCCGAAATATCAAGACGGGTGATGTCCCTGCATCACTATCTACAATAGTTTAGTTAAACCTTATTACTGAAAATAGGAACTACATATTGTAATTTTTTGGGAATTTACCCTAATAGGAAATTGAATCAGGTTTATTACAACAAAGGTATTATAATTGTCTCTTTTTCCAAGACCTGATAATTATAATAGTTTTCTATTAAGGGATAATACCTTTATGGAGAATTCCTGGTGGACTTTAGTGGGGATTGATATAATCCTTAGTAGTGCTAATTGGTGCTTAATAAAATACTAAACCCTATATATGAAATTACTCATGATCAGAGGACTCATAGAAAATGTGTAATGTCAATACATTTGACCTATAATGAATAAAACTTGTTGCTAAAATATCCCAGCTAAGCAAATAAAAAGAAGTCCTTTGGACTTTCGATGGCCCTCATAAAAGAAGTGGAATGGCTTGATTTTATGAGCCATTTTTTTAGCTCGTGATCCTACTAAAGAGAGTGTATATACATATTGACCTAAAAGCTTTACTATGCAAGTGAATACAAGATAAATAGAGGGAATACATCTACGCTATAGGTATGGGTAAAATTATTTTTTCACAAGGATAGGCAATAGTGCATATGGCAAAGAGTGAGCATGTACAAAACATGCATATAGACTTATAATAATAACCTATGGTTGTCTATTGAATATAGCCTGTTGAATTGTGCACTGTGGTTGATAATGACCTGGTGTTAGAAGGAGAAGTAAGAACATGAATAAAATGTTGATGATGCTACTACATTTTCCCTTATGAATGTAGGACTGAAGGGATTAATGAGATACCAATACAAGGTATGATAAAGGAAGTACTGCAACACTTCTATTTTCAAAATTCAATTAATTTCCATTTTAATGAAGGGGACTATGTTTTGATTTTATGGAATTGATAGTCAAATTTTCAGCCATGTAAATCACTTCATATGTGAATCATCTTATATTTCCAATGATATAATTTTTTCCCAAATCCGTCACCCGGATCTCAAGATATAAGCTCGTGAAGTTGAATTGTCATGAAGGCCCATTAAAAAATGAAGCTGAATGATATTTTAATTTATTGGAAAAATGTATCCACTTTCATACCTTTTAACCTATACCATCATCTTCTACATCGAAATACCTTTCCAACAGTATAAATTTTACGTGATTCCGTCGCCCGGAGCTCAAATTACGGCCTTTGCAAAATCTTGACTTTTCCACCATCGATGAAATGTCTTGGGCAAATGTGGGCTCTTAGATGAATTTCGTGCTTCTCTTCATAAAATTCGATCTTTTGGTTAAAAATTATATCCCACATGCATGATATTACACAAATTTTAATAGCATATATTATCAAGTGTATCTTACACTTAATGAGAAATATAAGAGAGAAGACTATGGAGCTTAGGAAGATTCAACCTCCCCTTAGAAAATCAATTAAACAATACTACTTTAGTCAACCAATCAGCATCCACCTCATGCCCAATCACATATGAATTATCCATTCACGTATTTCCATGTGTCATCTCATTATAGGCTAGTAATATCCACATGTAACCAATAAAAACATGCCACGTGTCACCATTGGTAAGCTACCATGTGTCTCTCTCCATGAGCTGCCATGTGGAACCATTCACATACTTCCATATCATCCAATCATGGGCTTCCATATGGAACCATCCATATGCTACCACTTGTCATCTCTTCATAGGTTTCCATGTGGAAGGATATTATTGGTTTAGAGATTAAATCATAAAAGCATGCCATGTGTCACCATTGGTAAGTTGCCATGTGTCTCTCTCCATGAGATACCATGTGGCACCATTCACATCCATATCATCCAATCGTGGGCTTCCATATGTCACCATCCATATTCTACCACTTGTCATCTCTTCATAGGTTTCCATGTGGAAGGGTCTTATTGGTTTAGAAATTAAATAATACAAAAAAGGTTAAGATATGATGTTTAAAAAGGAGAGTGAATGAGCTCATGCCCAGTCAATTATGAATCAGCCATTCACGTACTGCCATGTGTCATCTCATGATAAGCTAGTAATATCCACATGTAACCAATAAAAACATGCCATGTGTCACCATTGATAAGATGCCATGTGTCTCTCTCCATGAGCTACCATGTGGCACCATTCACATACTTCCATATCATCCAATCGTGGGATTCCATATGGCACCATCCATATGCTACCACTTGTCATATCTTCACAGGTTTCCATGTGGAAGTATCTTATTGTTTTAGAGATTAAATAATTAAAAAAATCCATGTGTCACCATTGGTAAGCTTCCATGTGTCTCTCTCCATGAGCTTCCATGTGGCACCATGCACATACTTCCATATCATCCAATCTTGGACTGCTATATGGAACCATCCATATGCTACCACTTGTCATCTCTTCACACATTTCCATGTGGAAGGATATTATTGGTTTAGAAATTAAATAATACAAAAAAGGTTAAGGCAGGGATGATTTTAAGGATGAAAATTTATTTTAAAATGTAGAAACGTTAATGAATCTTAGTAATCCTTCATATGCCAACTATAAATGTTTGGCAATATTTTTGTAAAAATATTCAAATTTATAAGGATTATATATTGTTTGTATAAAATTTTGGTGATTTTTAAGGTAAAATAATTTTATCCTATAGAATTTGGGCGATTCATTTTTAGAATAGTGAATCTTTTTTTGGGAAAAACCATGGGAAATTAGCCCATGAGCAAAATTTAGCCCCTAAAATCATCCCTGGGTTAAGGTATAATGTTTAAAAAGGAGAGTGAATGAGAGTGTAAGAAAGAAGGGAAAAGTGGGTAGTAGGGGGGGGAATGTAGGTGTCAGGAGTAGATGGGTGACGTAGGGTGAGGTAGGGGTGATAGTTTGTAGGCAACAAACTCGCAGGGTGAGGGAGTGTGGGAAGTGAGGGGGTAAGGGAGTCAACATGTTTGATAAGAAGTGGTAAAAAACTAAGTATAAGGAGTATGAGAAGGTGCGTAAGGAGTATGGAGAGTGTGAGGAGTGTCATGTTGGGGAATGAGTGGTGTGAGGGGGTAAATGATTTCACTAGTCCGCGAACTCGACGAGTGATGAAAATAAGTTTAAGTATGAATTAAGGAAAGGGTTAAGGGGAATGGAGTAAGTTGAAGTGTGTAGTGTGTAGTGTGTGTCGAGTTGACGGGTAAGGGAAGTATGGTGAGGTTGAGTCTGCCAACCCACTATGTAATGGAGAGACAAAGTGAGGGGAGAAAGTTAATTTAATAAATTAAGTAAGCATTGTGGAATAAGTGTATGGGAAACAAGAGAAGAAAAAATTGAAATAATACTAAGTAGGAAGAGGTAAAAAGAGATAAGGGAAGAGTGGAGGATTATGGCGTGGTTACAAGAATTGGTCATGATTTCACATAGAAGAAGCGTCATTTTTCCGCTTAAACTTTAAACCTTGATATATTGAGCATACGAACTCGAATATCCGATCCGAAAAATACGTGGCAAAGATAAGATTGGGGGATACATCATGTACTTATAATCTTTTAAAAAATTATTCTTTTGATATCATTTTTTTATGAATTCAAGAGAGGGAAAATATAGATGACCAAATTTTGGTCAACAAGCATCTACTATCTTGGATAATGATTAAGTTACCCAGTCGGCATTCTTGGATTGGAATACTTTTGTAAGATTTAGTCAAAAGTGATTTATTTCTACTTGTTTCCATGAGTAAGGGAAGTATGAGTATGATCGTGAGAGTGGTCATGAAAATGACTGTAAGTCCTCACTAAAGAGAACTGATATTAAAGTTAAAATAACAATGTGCATGGATGACCTAGGAAAATGCAAGTAGAGAAACTTGCATGCTGACAACAATGTGTGTATAAATGGAAATTATTGAGTGCATGGGTTAAATGTGTTATAAGGTTTCTTGATATAAAGGATGATATTATATATATATATATATATATATATATATATATATATATATTGACCAACATGGTATGATTTCCTGAGTAAGTGGCCAACATGGCAAGGAAGGTATACTTTCCTGGCTGACCTTATGATAGAGGGTCTAAATATTTTGTTTAAAATAATAGCTTGAGGAAGTACGTCATTTTCCTCAGAAAAATCTAAGATGAAATGCTAGAAGAGCAATGAAGACGAGTGACCGTAATTGTTGGCTGCTATATTGAAAACATAGAAGCGTGATTATTATTGTATTGGTGAAATTGGTCGTGTAAGTGATTGTAAGGTCTCATCAAAACTGGACAATGCTAAACAAATGTGAATGAGCGAGGTAAAAAGGTGGAAATAATGCACATACATATAGGTGTATATATGTATACCTGCTTAAAAGTAAAATATTACTACTTGATCAAGTACGATGTGAGGCAAGGAGTGTGCTTGCCTATACTGGATAATGCTATAAAATGCATGGAAAACTCTGTTTTAAGAAGCTTGTTTATCTTGTTTGAATACTAACCTAAGAAGGATGTGTCCCATTCTCCTCGGGAAAAGATAGTGTAAATTGCTAAAAGGATAAATAAGCAGGAACACTCTATTTTAATAAAGGACAACATGATTATGTCTTTGAGGATTGCATGAAAATGATTGTGAAAAATCATGAGTTAAATGATTCTAAGGTAAATTTGCTTGTGAACTGTAAAGTGTGCCTATGGTAGACACATAGTATGTCGAGGAAAGTATGTTGAGGCAAGTGGTTAAGTGAGATTAAGAACAATGTGGATGCAAGATGATGAAATAAAGGTATTGGTTCAAAAGCATAATAATAATGCATGTGTATATTATTTATGGTATATCAGGTAAACCCTTGAGATGAAGAGGCTAGAGCTGACTCAAGATTGAATTCATTTCGAATAATGATGGATATGCAACAAGAGAGTTCTACATGGAGGAACTGTGTAAAGACTCTAACAGGAGAACATAGTTATAATATTAGTAACAAATGGAAAATTATGCAGTGGGATACAAAACTGATTTATATAAGAATCCTGGATTACATTCTAAAATATAATGTGTGCATAGGAGACATGTAAATGAACACTGACCATTCTTATTTCTAAATGATAATGTGTAGAATGCACTAGCTCTTAACTTGTGTGCAAAATATTGTTGTTGTAACATGTTGATTTACCCAGAGAAGTCAACATGAACTTGACTGAGACTACTCGAGGAAGAGAGTAGGTAGACCCCAAGAGGGATAGATCTCATTAGCAAAGAAGGAGAAAAATGATTAATACTTTTCTCACTCCAAAACTATGAATAATGAGACAAAGTTGTATACTCTAAAAGAATAGCTTCTAAAACAAGTACAACTGGTGAAAGGAAAGTAAGATAATAAGTATGTTTGAATGAATAGGTTGTATTGAGCGATGTTAAATAAAGGTAGTGAGGCCTTAGAAATAACTCAGTTGGGATGAAAGTTCCAGGTTGTTTAGAAGGAATTGGAGAAAGGGAAGAGTCCCTTGATTCCTTTCTTGTTGTTTATGGTGTTTCTCTGAGATTAGAAACATATATGTTGATGCATGTAAGTGTTTTGGCACGAGAATTATGATAGCTGCATGAATTTAAATACAACTAAAATATTTTTATGTTTTCACTTAGGAGAACATTGAGGATAATGTGATAGAATGCATAGAGATATGATGGGGAATATTTGAAAATAATTTATTGATCTAAATGCTATGATACATGCATTTTTATTTTACATGAAAACTGATATGATTGTTATATATCAGAAAATATTGGAGTTGTTGGGGAAGACAATTTCCAATGATGGACAACCTCATGTAGAGGACATTGCAAGAAGGTTTTTGTTGAAATATTGTTGAAGGGACTTGGGGAGTTTCCATAAAGCACCATTAATGAGGTAATATAAGAGAGTGTTGGCATCTAGGACAAGTATAAAAGTGTTCATGCATGTGTGGCATAAGGTATGAAGGGATTGGGTAAGCATCCATTCTGAATTGTTTTATTATTTTGATGATGTGCATGTGTTTTTGAGTGGATATTGTATGCCATTGATACCCAAGTAAGGTATGATTTAGGAAATAAGAACCTGAATGATAGAGGGTAGAACCTCTAGCAACCAAATATTGTTACAATCCTTGCAAGAAATTCATGAACAAATGTATCATGAACACATATTCCAATCAAGAAGGATTGAAAATGCTCATAAGAAACACGTTGATTCTTATAACCCTAAATTGCACCAGAAATGCATACCTGACATCGGACCATCTAACTTGCTATCTTTTCCAAGCCATCGCTAAACAAGCTCTTCAAAAAACCATTTCTTTGAAGCTGTACACTCCTTGCACCACTACTACCCGCGTACACACGCCTGCTGACCCACTACAACCCGCGTACACTCACAAAATATCTTGAAAAGTAGAAAATTGCATAGGATATTGGTTTCTGAGTCGTTACTTAACCATTTGAATGCCCATAGCCAGTCACCCCAACCGTTACTATCCCTTTTGGCCTATAAAATAAGGGGTTGGGGTTTCATTGCAAAAAAAATCACGAGAGGAAAGAAACTTTGCCCATTTTATCAATCCCCTTTTGCCCCAATTGCAAAGCCCTTTCCATTTCCCTAAGAGAGAATTGAAGAGGAGAAGAAGACGTGGAAGTAGTTTGTGCATGGTGAAGAGGATCCCAAGACCAAGTTCGAGGAGTAGTGTCATCTCATGTTGTAAGTGACTTTTTTGAGAGATTAATATAAATAAGTACTTTTTCCGTCCCACCAAATGATGTCTTAAAATTATATGATTTGTTTACATTTCTTGTTTATGATGTCTAACCCACTAATCCATATGTAGAATGCATGCTTGTAGTTTCTTTTTTGTATTTTGATGAATGCAGGTCAGCCTTGGGAGGAGATTTGCAGTTAGGAAACAACCAAGCACAAAGGGATCAACATCAGACATGAAGTTTAAGGTAGGCCTACAAGATCCCTCTCTCCTGTCTTTTATGTATGATTATGGGGTAATGATGGGATAGTGATTAAAAGTAGGAGACTTTAGACGATTTTTCTCTACCTACACTTTATACCCTCGGTGTAGTCTGTAGAGGGGTTTTCCCTCTATAGCAGAATTGGCGACCGTACTGGGGAAGGCCTTTAGGGTCTTTGGGGATATTTCTTTTTGGTTGCCTTGAATTATTTTATTCACTACTTTCTGAGTTTTTGTAAGCTTCTGTGTCTTTAAGGGATGTTGGTCTTCCATACCAGTACTCCCTACCTGTGCTGGACTGTTTTTTTTTCATTTTTTTTTAGGATTTACAGAGGTGTGCGTGGCCTGTAGTGGTCATGCACACATGCATACACGCCCTGCCCTTGGACAAATCGTGTACATACATTGGTTGTTGAAGTGTCAATAGTGTCCCTGTTGATAATTTTTTTGTAAAATGAAGAGGCAGTCATCCTCTTCCCTGTCAGGAGTCACACTCCTCAGGGGTTTTCTTGATCTAGTACTGGTCTCTATTATAGTAGTCTGTAGCCTAGGTCTGACTCTAGTTTAGCTTTCTTTTGACCAAATATTTCTTGTGTTTTATTTAAATAGGATTTTTAGACAAGTTGGTGAGTCTGCTTTGATCTGTATGCTTGTTATTGTTAGTGACTCCCTACGATTTGCGATTGGGCCAGAAGCCATTTCTTGGTCCTGTCTTGTCATCATTTTCCCCTTTTTTGCTTTGGAAGAAAAGAAAAGAATTCATTTTCAAATTTCTTGTTTTGAAGCATAAAAGAATAAAAAAAAATCTTTCATTTCTTTGTTTGGTAAAGTAGTTGAGGTTAAGTTGCTTCATTTACCAAGGAAAAAGAAAGTTTTCATAAGTTCTTTACTTGAATGCTTAGGAAATTAAGTATCTCGTAGTCAAGTGAAATCTTGTTTTGAGTTTTTATTTTCAAATATCTGAGAAAAGTAGTTACAAAAAGTTTGGTGAAAGAGTTTCAATTGGAAAATCTTTATTTGTGAAGAAAGAAGTACTTTTGTTTCCAATATCATCTTATGCTCTTCTCTTTCATCTCTTAAAGAACATCACTGGTTTCAATTTTGTTCCTTTTGACTTAAGAAAACCACTAAAATTAACTCCTAATTAAAAGTTATTAGACTTTGTGTTTGAAGGGTTCATCAATTTAGTCTAGGCTAGAGTCTTGATTTAGGATTGGAGAGGAAAATCTTCAAGGGTACAAAAACAAACATAAGAGTCTGAGCTAGGGAGTGCTTGAAATTCCAGTAACCATGAAAGTTATCCGTGACTCCCCTCTAACATAGGGGATAAACACAAGTTCATGTGTAGAAAGGTAGCAGAGATAACCCCTCCAAAGCCAGACCAAGCATAGTGTGGAACGCATATAGAGGACTTATCTTGGGATTCCGTTGATCTCATTTTCCATGGAGCTTTATGGGTCTCGAATCCGTTCGGGTCCTCAGTCATCTTCCAGAACACTTGCTTTCAATATCCTTGATATGTTTTAGGCTTGTTACCCTACTCATTGTGATCCACCCGACTGTCGACTGTACCCGCCTGGTGACTGTTCGTGCACTAGAAACCTAGTTTCCTTTATCTTAGTGAATTACACATGTGATTGTGGGGGTATACCACGGTACCTAGGGTAGACATCACGCCACTCTTTGTAGAGTATACCCAAAGGGTGCTTTCGTATTCGAGTTGCACTTGCATTGGTAAGTTTCTCTAGTGTTGGTTGTTGTAACTATTCTTCCAACTAGCTAGTGATATGCTTGTCTTATCTCATAAGAACCTTTTCTAGTGTGTGATGGTTTTTAAAATGATTATAGAAAGACCTAGTGTGTCATTAATATTCTCACACCGTGGAGGATCAGGAGCTCCACTGGTCGCGAAGGCTTTTGGGCCTGCCGCCTGTTGATATCGAGCCACCCCCGCCACCGCTAAGGCGAAAAATAGACCAACAAGGGTCTTTTGAGGCAACCGGGTTACAGGAAACTATGCCCGACTCATCTCCGAGAGGAGAACATTTGATTCCAGAGGAACCAATAATTTATAACCTCAAGAGTGAAATCTCTTGGTCCATATAACCCTCCAATCACTGATATATCGACGCCCATCGTCGTACAATTTCAACCTTACAAGTGTCAGGTAGTTTCACAAGTAGCGATGGAAACAAATGCTACTACTTCTTCAATAAATACTCATATTTCCTCTATGGATGTCACTACAGGGGGTGTTCCACCTCCTAACCAACTATCGCTGGTCTGAGATACTATGGTCTCAACTGCCTCTACTTCGGGCAATGGTCTGATTCCATCTATGGCGGCGATCACTGCTCCTTTCACCCAGAGTGCAACAGGCCCTCCGTTCTCATATGGGATGCTTGGCTTCATTATGAGCACTATGATTTCCTACTCCACTCTACATACTTTAGGTCTCGAGGAAGGGAGATCCAATGCTCCTCTGCAAGGATCTATGGGGGGCACTTCGGCTCCCTATAACGCTTTCCCTTATGGAGGGAGTCATATACCTCCTTCGTCCACTTCTCTCGGCTGTGCTCACTAGAATTCCGCCGGGCCAAACTTAAATTACAGTTCACTTGGAGAAGGGAGTCAAGGACAACCTTCTTATATCATGCTAGTAGGTTTGACACCATTCTCTTTGTTCGGCGTGTTTGGTAACAATGCTTTCTCGTCAGCTGTCGTCTCGGCCGGGGGAAACCCCGGTTATGGACAACAAAATCCTATGCAGAGTACTATTCCTACATAGGGGGCAAACTTAGGAATTCCTTCTTAACAAGGACCTTGGAATCCATGGTAGGGATCAGTTCCCTTGTCAGGGATGTCGACTGGGGGAAACCCCTTCCATAGCCAATGGAACCCCGGTCAAGGCTCAACACCTATGCCTGTCGGATCGACAGGGGGAAACCCTGCCCATAATCCTTGGAATGGGACGCAAGCCCAACCCTTTACGTCCTATTACGGGAGTCAGATGATGACATCTCAACAAGCACAAAATCCATATGCTGGTCACGACCATGGTTATTACCAGAGCCTTGGCCAACAACCTAACTTTTCCTGGAAACCTGGTGCCAACCAAACTCCAGTATCCTTTTTCCCTGGTTATAATCAACAACCCAAATTACCGTTTCTCGCAACTCTACACTTGTTAGACTTGACAAGGTTATTAAATGACCCCATCTATCATGATCTGCGTTGGCCTTCGATGCCGACCAAGTTTCCTTCAGAAATTCCAAAGTTCAAAGCTAAGCCTAACAAATATCTGGGCGATCATGTGACTACCTTCCATTTATGGTGCTCATCCAACTCTTTGAGAGATGACTCCATCCAGTTATGTTTGTTTCAACACACTCTCATTGGGAGTGCTGCGGAATGGTACATCGAGCTCGACTGCTCAATATAATCTTCCTTCGAAGAATTGGCAATGGATTTCTTAAACTATTTCCAATTACCTATGAGATACAATTCCGACACTGAATTGCTGGCCAACTTTGAGCAGACAAAAGCAAACCATATCTTAGATCACATCCAATAATGGAGACGCTGGAAGAGTTTGATAAAAGTACCAGTCCCACCAACATTCCTACTTGAGTGGTTCCTTAAGTCTTTAGTACCCCAGTTATCTAAAGACATCACAACCTCAAGGTTTTTTTCAAAGGAAGAAGTGATAATGAGGGCCCAACAACTAGAAATTATTTACTCTCAGTCTGGTTTACTTTATGAAGTTTTTCCACATGCACGAAGGTCGATACTTGACAAGAACAGATAGAGGTATGGATCGCATGCCGATGGTATTGTAGGTTTAGCGCAAACGAAGCCCACTAATCAACTATCGAATCAATTGCAACAATTGTCAATACAGTAGACAACGACCAACCATACCACTGGTTCGGCTACTCCCCCTACCCAAAATTCGGATGTACACAGTGTGCAATCAACAAACCCGAAGGCCACCCAACAACCTGATGAAAAGAAGAAAAAATGAAAGAAGGGTAAGGGGGGATAAGAAGCCTACCGATAATGTTGGTGGGGGGTAACACTAAAAATAATAAGTTGAAGTATCCATGTAATCTTTGCAAGGAAGACCATCCAACTCACCAATGCCCTCGGCTTGTGGAGGCCCAGTAGTTATTGGCACGACAACAACCTACAGTGTTAACGAATCCATTTCCACATGGGAAAAATCTAACTCAAGCCTCTTCGAGTGCAGAAGGGGGAAGTCAGGGACCCCCTCCGTATTCAAGTAATCCTGCATCCATGAATGTGTATATGATAAAAGGTAGCATTGACATAATGAATAGGACATGTGACTACAGAATGCCAAACACCTCCGAGAAGGGTAAAGAAGTTGAAAACCCACATCTTCCTCTCTAGATTGAGAAGACGTTGGGAAAAAAAATGAAATTCATCCCCAAAGGTGCATTCAAGAAAGATTCCCACAACGCAAACGCAAGGGCCTCCAAAAACTACTATGTGGTGGAGGATTTGCCACAAACCCCTTGTGCAATGTCATCTTTGGAAGTCCTCCAGATTTTCCTTTCCTAGAGAAAGGCTCTATTAGTTTCCTTAGGATCTGCTGAGACTTGTAATCCAGGAACGATCATGCTTGATACGATTGACTTAAAACTTCGTCTTCCTTACCATGTAGCATTTTAGATAGTAGTGGCTTACACCATGAAATATTTTACTCGAAACATTTTCCGCATGGTGGTTGATGAGGGTGCCTCGACATGTGTGATGTCTTTGGTGTGTTGGAAGGACATTGGCCAACCCATTTTGTCTCCGTCACCTACTCTTCTTACTTCTTTTGACGGTCGTTCATTATGACCACATGGAATCATCCCCTCTTTTCCCCTCCAGTTAGGAGGGAAGACCGTGTGTGTCAAAGTTGAAGTAGTCGATGCATCTCTCGACTACAATATCTTGTTAGGAAGGAGTTGGACCTATGTTATGCAAGCAGTGGTTGTGACAATTTTTCGAGTCTTCTTATGTCCACACAAGGGCCAGATCGTGACCATTGATCAATTATCCTTCTCCTGTCCTAACCCTTCATCAGGGGTATCCATGGTCTTGATGATTAGTAACCCTCATCCCAACATCATCAACGTAGGGGTTGGTTTGTGCCCACATTTGATGGGTACTTTCGATTACCTGCCTCCGACCAGTAATGTCCATTACATGTCAGCTATCCCCGACCAACCTAGGGAAAAAATATTTCAAATCTTGTCATTTCACATGACTTAATTTTATGATCCGTGGACTCTTCCTTCCCCATCAACCACGATGGAATGGATAGGGCACCATGGCATGGCCATGCCTTTGTCCGCGACATAAGTTGTGTACTCTACAGTCCAACAATATTCCATCGACCCCAATCCAACTCCTGCACATGAGTTAGATCCGATTCTCGAGCCTATATGGGCTCAAGGTTCCCTCGCTGATACTGATTCTTTAGACTTAGTCTTGCCCTCAAATGAGGCAATGACTAGTCCGGACAGACCCTGGGATGATCTTCATCACATATATTTCTTCGTCTAGTCAATCCTAGGAAAGAAACAACTATTAAGGCTAAAGTAGAGAAACTACTCCAAGATGGTTTCATCTACCCCGTCCAATTGACTCAATGGGTATCAAATCCCATTCCAGTCAACAAAAAATAGGGTATGATTTGCGTATGTACGGACTTCCATGATTTGAAAAAGGGTTGTCCAAAGAATAATTTCCCCACACCATTTATTGACCAGATATTCGATGAATGCACAGGTTGCAAGGCCTTTTATTTCATGGATGGTTTTTCGGGATACAATCAAATACAGATCAAGCCCGAAGACCAACACAAAACCACTTTCATCTGTCTGTGGGGCACATTCTCTTATCGAAAGATGCCTTTTGGTCTAAAAAATGATGGAGGTACGTTTCAGCAGGCCATGTCTTTTTCGTTCCACGATATCAAACACATAGTCGATGCTTATCTCGATGAACATGATATCGCAAGAAGCTAATCATCCCACACACCTCCTACTTATCTTTGAGCGATGTTTCTACTACCAGATCCACTTGAATCCAAACAAATGCAACTTTTGCGTAACATCGGGTCATCTGTTAGGTTTCATAGTTTCAACAACAGGGATCATGGTCAATCCTCTAAAGGTTGAGGCAATAGTTCAGTTGCCTCCCCTGTGCACAATCCCTCAGCTTCAAAGTCTACAGGGAAAAGAAAACTTTTTACAAAGTTTCATCGCGAACTATACTTAGATCACAAAGGGTTTTATGCGTTTACTGAAAAAGGACGTTCATTTTCATTGGGACAAAGTTGCTCAATGCTATTTCAAAGTGTTGAAACACGCCCTCACATCTACCCCTCTGCTTCGACCACCCAATTATAATAAATATTTCTTATTGTACTTGGCCGTTGTGGAGTCGACCATCAGTATGGTATTGGTTTAGGAGGATGATTTTCTCTCAGAATATGTGATTTATTACCTGAGCCGAGGCTTGGTTGGACCGAAACTCAATTGTTCCCACATTGAAAAACTTGCGTTGGCAGCAGTTCATGCTGTCCAACGGTCCCATCATTACATATTGTCTTGCAACACCACCATCATTGCCATTGTGAATCTGTTTCAATACGTGTTGACATGACGTGTGATCGGCAGAAAGATCAATATATGCATAGTTATCCTCCAGGAATTCGACTTGGATTTTGTTTCGGCGAAATCAAATAAGTCATTGGTCTTTGTGGAAATCATTTCATAACTTCCCTTCGAATCAAGTGATGTTATACTCGAAGAGTCACCTATCAAAGGAGACATGTTTCTGATCGCATCTTCGGACCCCTGGTACAGAGATATACTAGTCTATATCCAGACTTTGAAGTGCCCTACCTCTGCTTCTCGTGATGAGCATTGTCATATACACCATCAGGACAAAAATGATCTCATACTCGAGGACACTCTGTATCATCGAGGTGTATATTTCATCCTTCGTCGGTGTCTCACCCATGAAGAAGAGGAAATCGTGCTTAACGATTTCCACACTGGAGCATGTGGTGGTCATTTGTTTGGGTTGGAAATAGCCCAGAAGATTCTACGAGCCGGTTACTTTTGGTCGACATTAATCAAATATTGTGTTGAATCGGTCAAGAAGTGCCACCCGTGTCAGATATTCTCTCAGAAGATGAGGGAACACCCTTCTCCCATGTTTCCCGTCATCACATTTGGTCCCTTTACCAAGTGGGGGATTGATTATGCTACATGCAACCCTCTTTCCGCAAGGGGGCACTGTTATATCATTGTAGCAATAGACTACTTCACGAAGTGGGTCAAAGCTATGCCAATGTTTAAGATGATGGCGAGACCACAACTCTCTTTCTGTTTAACCAGATAATAGCAAGGTTCAACGTCCCGAGAGATATTGTCACTGACCATGGCAGTCACTTTCAGAACAAAATGATGTCCAAGTTAACATCAAAGCTTGGGTTGAGGCAAGAACATTCATCACCCTACTACCCACAAGCGAATGGTCAGGTGGAACCTGTGAATAAATCCCTTAAGACTATCTTACAACGAACGATCGATTTGGCCAGGTCAAATTGGAATTTGATGTTATATTCGACATTATGGGCCTACCGAACATCTATTAAGACTGCAACTGGTTTCTCACCTTTCCAACTCATTTATGGGATGGAAGCAGTCTTGCCTATAGAGTGCCAGATCCCCTCTCTAAAGTTGGTAGTACAGTTATTGCCAGACACTTCATTGATTGAAGAGAATTTATTATATCTTGAGTAGCTTGATGAGCAGCGTTGGGATGCATCCTTGGCTAACAAGGCTCACAAAAAAAAATTCAAGTGTCAGTATGATCGGTCGGTCCGTCCTCAGATTTTCTCTGAAGGAGACCTTGTCCTAGTCTATGACCAAGATAAGGAGCCCTTGGGGATAGGAAAGTTCAAACCCATGTGGTTCAGAACTTTCATCATGAAGGATGTTCTAAATAAGGGCACTTATCATCTGGTGGAATTTGAGGGAAATGCTTTGGCAGAGGCTATAAATGGGATCTACCTCAAGAAGTATTACTCATAGGTTATGTATAGTCCTATAAATTTTCTTTTTAGTTTTCGTCTTTTTGTTTTATCAATGTGTCATTTTTGATGTATAATTTTTCACTGTGGTAGATGTCAAGTGAATCAAAGGTGTTCGTTGGGTTCACAGATGGAACTAGTCGGCACACTCAGAAGCTTGCTTCCACAGCTTGGGTGATTTTCACACCTCAGGGCCAGTTTCTATCTTCAGGAGGTATCTGTTTAGGTGATGCCACAAACAATGTCGCTGAATATAGCACAACCTTAGAGTTTCTTCATGACTCTTTGTCACATGGTATCTCTCACCTCTGGGTCGACTTAGATGCTCAACTGGTTGTGTCTCAGTTAAATGGGGTTTACCACGTTTACGATCCTACACTACACAGATGGTTCCTTAGGGTGTGTTTCTTAGAACAAAGTTTTGATTACATTACGTATGTCCATGTTCCCATGAGATTGAATCAAATCACAGATGCTCTAGCTAATCATGTATTAGATTGGCATATTGCACACATGTAAGAAAAAGCACACACATGCACATGTAAATACATTTGTAAAACATATGTAATCCATAAGACATAAAAGATGAAAAATATCCATATATATATATATAAATATATCAGAGTAGATGGGTGGGCACAAGTGCCTCAAAAATATGTCCAGTCAGAGTCACGGGGCTTATGCCCTCAAAAATATACAAAAGGTGCTCTCGGCACATAAGTAGTCTAGCCTAGCTAAGGGCAGGGTCTGTTGGCCATGTCGTAGTGAACAACAACATTCACTAAACGCCGAAAGAGATGGACACAGGTTTGTGGCACCCAACTACGTGAGGTTGCATTGACGGTGGGAGATCCTCGATATTTGCCATAGGGACTGCATGAGTGAGCATGGTAAGGTTCCACTCTACCCATCTCAATACTCTCTTAGCCTCTCTGGCTAGAGGCCCCCCTGCTGCTGTTGCTGGTCCTGCCTCTGGTCGAGGACGCCGCCTAGTCCTCGAGAAGTCTGCTAGATGCACTGGTCCCACATCTGTACATAGCAGATACGTAAGTGTTAGATACTCTGGTATACAAAAAAATGATGTACATAAACATACATAAAAATTAAATAACTTTGAAAATCAAACTTACCCATCTCTCCTCTCTCTGCTCCGAGAGGTACAGGCATGTCAGGATCTCTAGAAAAATTGATCCTGACATAGGGGTAGTCCTCTATTGTCGAAATCTGTCATGACCACTAGTCGAAAAATTTGTCATCAAAGGCCTTGATGGTCCTCCCTCCCCCCTATCGCGGAAACGCTGCCCATATTCATAGCGCTAGGAGAGAGGCCTCATGCCCTCATATAGTCTCTCGAGGACTGATAATGGGTACCCTCTCGAATAAAAAGGAGCACAAAACAGTCCCACACCCAAAGTTACGGTGCTCCCGTATCAAACACTCTATTAGTTGTCTCTTCATGCAATCTAGCATGGTGGTACTCCAGTCAAAAAATTGTGCATTTAAGCATTGTACCGCACAATGCATGTGCACCCAGGAGGCCTGATGCAAAGCTGCAGATCCAATGATCCGTCCAATAATTAGAACTATCACTTTGAGTGATAGGTTGCTGATCTTATGTATAGGCACCTGAGAACCTACTTTCTTAGTACCATCCTTGCAATGGATTCCAATCAACTCCTCGATGTTGTGCGGCCCGGGGGGAAAAGTGCGCAAGTTGATTGGATCCCCTCTCCTCGAGAGACCAGTCAGGAAGTAAATTTCCTCAGTTGTTGGAGTAAATGACTACCCCTCGAGCATGAATTCCTGTGCGTGAGGATGCTAGTAATCTATCAATGCATTTAGCAACCTGGGTTGTACCCTCATAAATGGACACTGGAAGAACTTTAACAACCTGCATTGTGACAAAACAACGATAGAAGAAGGGTCCTCAGAGACCAAAAAATCAATTTCCTCATGCTCCTTCTCTCTCCAATGCAAACACATCCTGCAAAAACAAATCAATGGAGAGTTAACTCTTGCATTTTCAATTTTTTCCCACTTATGGAAGGGTGTACACGGGATGTATTGGGGACAATCACGTGTATATGATGGAAACTTATCTTCTGCCAGTGTGTACACGCGGGCTATGCTTGGACAACCCGCATACATGCAGGTCTGACCTCTCTAAAGGTCTGTGCCCCTCCAAAAAACAAAATAAATGCAAAAATGAAAGATGGAAATGCAAGATATGTTAGTATGTACTTACTTGGTCCAAATGGAGGTTCGTTTCGTCCAATGAAGCTCCCGAAATCAACTATTTCAGCAAAGGTTTTTTTTTTTACTTTTGGTTAATTCTCAAATTACAATGGTGATAATGAGCTGCCAGCTTTCTATTTATAGACTTTTTTGGCCCCTTTTTGTCATTTTTTGGACCCTATTGCCATTTTCTCTAGCTTGAAAATCGTTTACTATGGTTCTTGAGTTTCTCAGGGGATGTTACGATAAGTGTTCCTTTGGGTATTGAGAAGTTTTTTGAGAGTTGGGTCAGTTTTAAAGGTCTTTTGATAAAAAGTAATTTTTCAAACTTTGTACATGTAAGATAGGATTCCACCTCCACTTGTTGCACCTCGTTGTCTTTTTCTCTTTTCCATAGGATCGATCCCACTGAATTGCGACACGAAACACTCACTCTTTCTCTAAATGTGTCGTACTTTAGTGGTAGAGCCTACCTTCACATGGATGCCCTAGGTAGATCCTGGTTGCATCTTGGTGTCGATGTTGTCACTAATGACTATAGTCTCGGGAGTCCTTATTAGTTTTTCCTAATTACAAGTTTGAGCCTCATTTGCATGTTTCATTATCACTCTTGACCTCACCCTCAAGACTCCCAAAACACAATAGGTCTTCTTTTAAGCCCTTTTCAGACCCTCTAAACATGAAAAGATTACCGAGCGATCTTGTTTCCTTTCACACTCGCTAAACTGAAATTTGAAGGCACGTCTATCCAGCGGTAGTTTAACCCTTTTTTGGTCTAGATGGTCAAAAGTACGAACAAAGGTATACTCTAGTGTAATGCCCCGTATTTTGACCTTAGGTAGTTAGAACATTGTTGTTTACTAATCTTGATAATTCAAAAGTTTAGCATTTGTTTTGAGTCACTTAGACTTTGTTAGACATTGAGATGTGTACCTCTAGGCCTATTTGTATGTTATATGATATATGCTCATAAAACAAAAGATAGTTATTTAATTTGTTAAACATGAAAATTAAAATGGGCAAGTTTAGTACATGTATACCAATTTACGTTATATTGTGAATGTATAATAGATGCAATGCATGATGTAAATGGGAAAAACATTTCTTAATTGGACGTCAATGCAAAAATGGATTCTTATATAAATTTGTGATGTATCTACATCAATATGT
>ML793756.1:146916-217542 GCA_009831015.1 Picea engelmannii
TCATCATGTTATTAGATTTATCATTGAGCAAATGTAGAATAATTGTGTAAATGAAAATGAAATGAAATTATGTTAAAGAAATTTTTTTATTGTGTATGTTTAATGGAAGATTAATAGTTTAACATCATGTTAGGGTGTTACATCTAGGAGCCTCGGTTCTATAGAAGAGTATTCTCAGGTATATATTTACCCCTTTTTCGGGCCCGAGGGACTAAACTTACAAAAAAGGAACCCCCACAGAGTCCATAGTTAAGCTCTTTTCAAACACCCTAAAATTGAAAAGATAGTTGAGGGACCTTGTTTCTTCACACTCGTTAAATTCGTACAGAAGAACATCCCTTACGGAGTCCATAGTTAATCTCTTTTCAGACTCCTTAAATATTAAAAGATTGTCGAGTGATATTGTCTTTGTCACACTTGTTAAAATGATTTTGAATAGACGTTTGTTCGGTGCTAGTTTACCCCTTTTTCGAGCTGACTAGACTACCTTCGAAAAAGGTACCCCAGTGGAGTCTCCTTTTATGTTTTTTCGGACTCTCTAAAAATGAAAAACCATCGAGCTTACCTTCTCTGGGCTCATTAAAATGACATTGAAGGACGTTATCATTGTGTCTTATTAATCGAATTTGCATTCCTGCATATTTTGCCTAATGCCGACTCCATGTTTCTCTCAACTGAACCATCTAAAGCAAGCCTCATACGCAAGCCTTGTAGTACTTTGCCTCTACGTCTTGACACCTTGAACCATGGAGGATTTTTCCTGAGTGTCCTTTTCCTTCATATGTCCCCTTGCTCTAAGCATCAATGTGTTCCTTGCACTTGGAACTAGTATGTCTGCGATGCTCAATCCTCCTTTGTAACGTAGAATTCTTTATTCTTTTTCAAGATTCCCAAAATTATTGAAAAAGACAAAAAGAATCAAATATACCCCCAAAAGAGGAAGGAAAAAGTATTTTATTTTTGTTTATGGCACAATGAGTCACCCTTGGACAAAGCACATCCTTTCGTTTGTTCATCAAGCCCTAGGATTCAATATGACCTTAGGAAGCTATTCTCGCTACATAGAGTTGTGTCCTCCTCCATTTGGTTACCCTTCCAAACATATGGAGAGTTCATTTGCCTCCTGCATCGAGAACTTATTTCAATTCCATGCTGCCCGAGTCTCATTTTTTTTCGTGATTTCATCCAAGGGAAGTCTTACTAAACTTGAGTCAACCCTTCTGTATTTTGTCTCTTGTCCTCATGCCCGACCACCCCAAAATACCAATCAAGTCCTTGTTCAAAATCAATGAAGTTCTCTACACTGATCACCAAGATCCTCTATTCTGTTCCCGACGAGCTGCCGAAGACCTCTGGGTAGTGAAGTTATACACTGATATTACACTCCTCCCTGAGTTTTGAAGATTTTGAAGTTGTTTCTTGATCTCTGAAGACCTCATCTCCAGCCATCATGCGTCATTGGATTCTTGAATATGGATACCATACATGTATATATTTTGATTTTGAGATGTAGATGCATTGTGTACTGCTCGCGGCTACACTTTATATAGTTATATGACATAGATATGCAGTGTATTTGATTGGCAACCATGATTTTATTTCATCTTGAGCATGGGTATGCCCGCCTCAGTGAGACAAATTGTTATTTTTGTAGATGACACCTCCTGAACTCTGGTCCCTAGGCTCACTCACATCGTACAATGGTGAATATTTGTAATGTATTTCGGCCATCAGATGCTCTTCTGATCTCACACATTAGGAAGAATCTATTATAACCCTAAATTGCACTAGACATGCATACCTGGCATCAGGCCATCTAACTTTCTATCTTTACCAAGCCATCACTAAACAAGCTCTTCAAAAAACCATTGCTTTGAAGGTGTATTCTCCCTGCACCACTACTACCCACATACACACGCATGCTGACCCACTACTACCCGCGTACACTCACAAAATATCACGAAAAGTGGAAAATTCCATAGGATACTAGTTTCCGGGCCATTACTTAACCATTTGACTTCCCATAGCCAATCATCTCAACCGTTACTATCCCCTTTGGCCTATAAAATAAGGGGTTGGGGTCCCATTGCAAAAAAAATCACAAGAGCAAAGAAACTCTGCCCATTTTATCGATCCCCCTTTGCCCCAATTGCAAAGCCCTTGCCATTTCCCTAAGAGAGAACTGAAGAGGAGAAGAAGACGTGGAAACAATTGGTGCATGGTGAAGAGGATCCCAGGACCAAGTTCAAGGAGCATTGTTGGTCTCATGTTGTAAGTGACTTTTTTGAGAGATTAATATAAAGAAGTACTTTTTTTGTCCCACCAAATGACGTCTTAAACTTATATGATTTCTTTACATTTTTTGTTTATGATTTCTAACCCACTAATCCATATGTAGAATGCATGCTTGTAGTTTCGTGTTTTTCTTTTGATGAATGCAGGTCAACCTTAGGAGGATATTTGTAATCAGGAAACAACCAAGCGCAAAGGGATTGACACCGGACGCAGAGTTTAAGGTAGGCCTACCGGATCCCTCTCTCGTATATTTTATGTATGATTGTGGGGTAATGTTGGGACAGTGATTAAAAGTAGGAGACTCTATATGGTTTTGCTCTGCCTACACTTTGGATCCTCAGTGTAGTTCGTAAAGGGGTTTTCCCACTATAACATTGATTGACTACACTGAGAATATGCATGTGTAAGAGAGTGGGCATATATAGAATCACACATCATGGAAGGAGTATCTTTCATTATTCTACCAAAGTTGTAGAATAATAAAAAATAAAGGGATTGAGTGGCCATGAGTGTTGGTACCCTGGTTACTAGTAAACAAAGAATGTTGGAAGGAATTTATATGAAAATTTTAATTTCATATTGTGCTAATTTGAGGCTATGTTCAACTCAAGGCAGGAAGAACGATCTTGCGGTAATAATAAATGTGGATAGATGATCCCTGCGACGAGTGGTTGGTTGAGTTCCGACACACCATAGCAAGGTTCCTAACATGAAATGTGGTGATTTGAAATCAATCCAAGGGTGCATTGTGTGTGAATGTGTCCATTGGTATTGATACATTGATTAAATTCATTTAATGACTGAATTGCACTTGGAAAAGTGTGGTATGATGAAACGATGCATGTCTAAGGAGTGCTATACTTCATTTTTACCTTATATCATTGAATAGATAAATAATATTTAATTGTTAGTATGCACAATCTTGAAATTGTTTGGAAGCCATTGTAAGTGTGTAATGAATATATATGTGCATAATAACTAACAATTTGTTTGGTCGCGTGGAGATGGAATTACATGAAAAGGAGATTTTCATATGGAAGTGTTGTAAACCCATGAGGAATACCCAATACCTATTGAGACAAAATTTTATGAGAAGGAAAATATCATTCTTGTGAAATCTGGTTCCAAGATGGAACAAATGTAAAAATAGAAAAGTGAAATGGAAATCTGTGGGTGCAAATTTCAAAGAAAATTCTTAATTGAAATTGATGATGATATCTCATGAATTCACTGTATGTAGGTGATATGGGTGAGATGATCATTCTGTCCTCGAGGGACAAATGATGGCTGTCAAGCGAGAAAACATGGAAAAAGGCTATCGTTCTCACATGAGAACCGTGTGATATGCGATGATCACCTCAAAGGAATATCGTGTTGTGGTAACATGGGACAAAGGGATGCCTCGACAAGAGAATGTCAAAGGGATGCCTCATTTGTAAGATTCAATGGATTCTCTAAAAATATTTTGTGCAAGAAATATTTGGTAGGCAATATGGATCACTTGAAGGACTATATAACAAAGAAGGGGATGGCTGAGCCTGAGCCTGAGCCTAGAGGGTGATTGACCAAAAAGAAGAGGATGTTTCAATGATTCTTGTAAATTGTTGAATTGGGATCATGCACACCATAGGTATGTCAAGGAAATAGTGATACAAGTTAATGAAGACAACCATATGGATACAGATCCATGAACTACATAGATAAGTATTGTGGTCATAAGTAAAAAACGTTCTCATGAATTTGGAACAAAAATGAAAGGTTTATGCATGAAATCATGAATTAATATGCTTGATGTATGAGATGGTTATAGGCAGGTGATAAATGCCAGGAGTGTGGAAAGGACCAGACCAAGAAAAGGAACAACAAGTTCTATAGCAACTGAAAGATGAAGGCATGACAAGTGTTATTGAGAAAGAACATCGAGGACGATGTTCCTTTAAGGGGGAGGGGATTGTAACACCCTTGTTTCCCCCTGTAACACCCCAAGGGAGAGCCCCTGCTAAATTGTAATTATGTTTATAGGCTAGTGAGCCAAGTGTTTATAAGCTAGAAGACTTATGTGTTTATTAGGACGAAGAGCCTAAATGCTCAGGCCAATGAGCCTAATTTTGTATATGAAAATATGCACATCATTAATAAAATTACACTGTTGTGTGTAGACCGACCACGAAGAAAGAGTTATGGGGGAATAATCTCCACTAAGTAGGGTAAGGGAAGGGGATAAGTGTCTAGGATCAGGGGCTAAGCTAGAGGGATTACTTCTAAAGGGATAATATTATATTATTATTTCCAAAAGGCTAAGTTTGACATAATCTATGTTGTCCTAAGTTCCCGGGGGAAAGGGAATGAGTGTTACGTGGAGCTCATGTAGCTTCAGGAAGACATGTGTCAACCTAGGTGCATGCATTTTATAACTAGGAAATCCAACTCATTGGGGGTTCTCTCACCATTTTCACAACCGTCGCCATTCTCGCAAGTCTTCCATACTCCCCAAGGATTCACGCATTGAGCCATTGCCTTCATCGATGACCTTTGCATTATTCATGCAACCTCAAACCTGCATGAATTTTGAGCTACCCTGTACCTTTCCTATGAAGCGCATCACACCTATATGTTTCTTGAGCCCGTACCGTGCCTTAATGAGTTGTTGTTGCTGCCAATGTAGTTGCTTGATAGAGTGTGGCTTACTACCATCATCTTATCTATACCGAGCTTTGTTGTTTCCATCACCCTTACTTGAATTCACTTAGGATATGGACAGAAGAAGCAGGTTGTCAAGCCTGTGAGCAACTCTATCTAGGTGAGAGAGGTTGTTGGGGAAGCAATTTTCCTAGAGGGAGCCCAACGATACCTATAGTGCTCTGAGAATTCCTGTCCAACCTGTTGCTGAAGCCCTAGAAGGGAAGTGGGGGAGCTGAAGGACTATTAAGAAGAGAAGGGGCACACTTCCTGGGGTGGGATAGGAATGTGGGGAATGAGAGGCTGTAGGATGTTAGTGTGAGATGGCTCCTGGGAGAAAATCCTTCCGGTTGATCTGTGAAACTTTTCTATTGTCCTTGCCAAGACTAGGAATCCCTTGCTCGGTGGAGTTTAGTCCTAACTCGGGGGTGACTCACTGTTGATTATGATGAGCACCGTGGTCTAAGGCTAGGATGTTTGTGTGAGGTCTACATAATAATAATAATAATAATCTATTTTTAAGGTCACGGCCAAGCCAGCACACCAAATTGGTGTATGAGACCCCCTTGTTTGTGGGACAAGGGACCCCCCTCCGCCCAACGATTTGACTGGTAAATTCTACGAAGGTATACATACCCTACCCCCCTCTGGATTTGAACCCGTGACCTCTTAAGAGGAAACACATGTTCTTAACCATTAGGCCCACTCAGGCTGTATGATGGTCATCTATTACAAGATAAGTACCAAATCTTTGTTCTTTGTATGATGTGTATCTTGAAATCAAGTCATAATGTTGTTATAATTGTTTATGTATAATGCCTATATGTTTTAATGTTATTTCCGCATGAACAATGTCATGAGAAAAATGTAATAGCTGTTAATTTGCATTAGATAGATATGTATATAAATATATATGTTATCAGACTATTATTTGGAGTGGCATGATCCGGCCTCGATGGCCGGGGGTGTTACAAAATGGTATCAGAGCAGAAAAGAAGTGGCGTTGCCTGACCTATTGGTGGCCGGGGATGTTACAAAATGGTATCAGAGTCCATGGTTTCAACACTAAGCCTAGATGGACCATGTTAGTGGAAGTTGAAGCACAAGTTTCAAAAAATAATTGTTTTCGAAATGGACAAAATTCAAGTTCAGAGCCCATGGTTTCAACACTGAACCTGAATGGGCTACGAATGAGGAATTCAGAGTAAAAAGTCCAAAGAATTTTGATGTGCAGAGTGCCAGAAGGGCATTGAGAGAACACTTGGACTATGTTCAGAAGCACAGGAGGTGTAACGATTTAAGAAATGGCCACAAATAAAGAAACCAGAACATCCGTGGTGATTGGGCCATAGGATCTGTCGGGAGAAAGAAAATCCTTCAAAACCATCAGATCTAGAGAAAAGTGCATGAAGATTAACATCCAAGTCATTCAGACTTAACAACTTCGGAAAAGGTTATGGGTTATAAGAGCAAGAGGGGCTGAATCCCGAAGTTCCAAAGTCCTAAAGTCCCAAAGAGAATCTACACTGTAGATCCCGTGGGGAGTGTTCACCGTTGGATTTGATCAAGGACGGATCAAGTTGATTCAGGAGTTCAAAATTTGGGGGAATTGGAGTGTGATAATGCACAAATCGTCGAAGCCTGAAGTCCTGAAGCAAAAGAGCAGGAGTGGTGTGGCAGGATGACGTTTCCAATAGTGATGTGTACCCTTCCTAGATATTCCATGTGCCACCAACTTGATGTTGAAATCTATATTATGTGGACCCTGAAAGGTATGGAAGTTCAAAAGTTCGACGTTTGGAAGAATCAGAGTGTGCTGATGCGCAAACTGCCATGGCATGAAGTTTTGAAGTGACGTGGCTTATTGACGTCACTCAAAACAACGTGGACAAATGGGATGTGTGCTACGTGTCAGGGAGTTAATCACCTTTGATGATTGAAATGTGAGTAAGAACATGACACGTGTCATCCGTATGTTATGGACACATGTCTGCTTATAATATTTTTCCTTGTGGCCCTCCTCTCGAGCATGGATGGTGGAGCCCCTTATGCTCACAGTGGATGCATGGCACCAGATCGTGAAGTCCAGAGACTTGACACTCTGGTAGAAATGGTTCATGATGGAATGGAAGGAATAAAATTCCAAAGTTCGTAGCGTCGAAGTAACGTGACATAATGACATCACCGAGGTGACGTGGAAGTATTTAGAGATTTGTGATTCGGGATTTTGGGATGTGCAAAGGTGAAATCCTCTAAAGTTCCAGAGCCCCGAAGCCTGAAGTTCCATAGCAAGTATCAACCATTGGATGATGGGAAGTCGTGGACCATTGATCCACCCCACTTCGCGAAATCACCAATTCGACACTCCAAGAGATTTGTTGGGAAGTGATTTGGAAACTGCTGAAACCTGGAGTCCCCGAAGCTCCGATCCACCTTAGATCCAAGCAAGGAATGTGGACTATAGATCCATCGTTCTTCACATGTTTTTTAGTTCATTGTTTTGTGATGATTAGGATGCACGGAAAAAAGGGAAACCTCTGAATCTTTGGATCCCAAAGTTTAAAGGCTCCAGATAAGTGCCCAAATCATTAGTACTAGGTCACAACCATGGTCACATGCAAACCAAGGGCTGAAGAAAAGAAACTACCGCCCATAAATAATTGCATAATAGAGCTAGGCTTAGAGATAAAAGCCTGAGAGGTTATTGATCGACCAAGACATGCTAAAAATGGAGTCGGATATTATTTTGTTGAACCAGATTGGTTTATGTTATTCTAGAAAATTATTAAGTCTAATATCCTGACAAAAATTCGGTTGACTGCACATTTTGCAGAATTAACAATTGTCAGAATCAAACCGAATTGTCACATAGTGCAGAGAAATGGAGGAGGCACATGATGCTTACAGTTCAGAGAATGAAGCTAGAGGAATGGATGTCCATTTTGGATTTGAAGGAACAAACTCCAATGGGCATTGAGAAGAAATAGATAAATATGTGGGCACGATGAAAATTATAAAATAATTGCAAAAAGAGGTCCAAATTCACCGACAAGATAAAAAAAATCTTATGATATGAAGGGAGAAACAAGGATACTTCAAAATGAAGTTGATGTAGATCCTAGAAAGAATAGAAAGGAAATTGGATAAGGAGAGTGGCTTAAGAAAATCAGGAAGTCATAGGTCTCCTGATGAGAAATGAAGAACAAGAAGTGTTAGCAGACATCACTGTCACTCCCCAAGGCATTCCAATAAGAGAGCACACAACAACCCAAGTCCATCCCCTATCAGGAAACATAAGAGATATGGGGTGGATGAGCTACTAGGGGAAATGAACAAAATCAAACCTCCTACATTTGATGGTGAGCACAAGAATGATGAAGATGCAGAGGCATTGTTGCTGGGCATGAGAAAGTATTTTCAATTACATAATCATTCTTCTCATGCAGAAGGAAGAATTTCCATCTAGCAACTCAAAGGAAAGGCATCCATGTGGTGGGATCAACTTTTGCAGGTGCAACACATTAAAGAGAAAAATTTCACTTAGACAGAATTCAAGAAGTATTTCGAAAATAAATACTTGACTAAGAGATACTATGACAAGAAAATGAAAGATTTCTTTGAGCTCAAGCTAGGGAGTATGACAATAAATGAATATGAAAGAAGGTTTTAGAATTGATGAAGTATGTCTCTTTCACCAAGGATCAGACAATCAATATTCAGAGGTATTTGAGTGGTTTTCCATCATTCATCAGTGAAAAAATACAATATGATGATCCCAAAACATTGGAGGATACCATAAGGTGAGATAAGTGCCTATATGATCAACAAAAAACAAGGCCAACTTTCCAAAAAGCTTGGGAAGAAAATAAGAAATTCAAGATGGAGCAGTGGAAGAAGGGAACTAAGCCACCATTCTTCATAAATAATCCTTAGGGACAACCAACTTCTAGAGAACCCAGAAATATTGAGATATGTGTTCAAAGGCCAAGGAAACCACCTATTCAATGTTGGGGTTGTAAATGATATCATATGTTTAGATATTGTCCTCATAGAAGTGACAAAGTGAGAGTTGTTCACAATGTACAACAATATGAAACAGTGGAGGACATGGGAATAAGTGTACCCAGGATCTATGTAGCCTTAGACAACAAGCAAGCAGAGTATCAATCACATATGATTGAAGTGGAAGGTATGATCCACAACCGAACCATTACTATTTTAATTGATTCAGGAGCTAGTCATAGTTATATAGATCCTAAGATGGTGGAAAATTTACATTTGCCAAGAAACAAGCATGGAAAATCTTGGTTGGTGCCACTGGCTACCAGAGCCAAAAGAAAAGTTAATGATATGGTTAAGTCATGTCTTAAGGACATGAATGGACTGAGCACAAGGAAAGATTGGAACATTTTTCCTTTAGGTTCCTATGACTGTCTAATTGGGATGGATTGGTTGGACCAACATCATGATAACCTAGACTGTCATAAAAAGGAATTTACTTTCTTGGATGAGGAAGGGAACCTAAGGAAAGTGCAGGGAATTCCTAGGGTGGTGACTATCAGAGAAATTTCAGCAATGCAACTGAAAAAGTGTTACAGGAAGGGCTGTCAAATATTTGCATCCCATATGGAGGAAACATCTAAGGATAAGGTGCCAAATATGGAGGATCATGCAGTCCTGAAATATTTTGAAGATGTGTTCAAGTAGGTATCAGGACTACCCCCAAAAAGAGATATTGATTTCTCTATAAATTTAATCCCTGGAGTAGCTTTGGTATCAAAAAATCCTTACAAAATGAGTACACCAGAACTGAAGGAGTTGCAAATGAAGCTTGAAGAACATATGAGGAAGGGGTATATACACCCAAGTGTGTCACCTTGGGGTGCCCCAATCTTGTTCATGAATAATAAATAGGGACATTGAGATTCTGCATCGATTTCAGATAGCTGAACAAGGTAACTATAAAGAACAAGTATCCTCTACCAAGGGTTGATTATCTCTTCGATCAGTTGAAGGATGCAATGATCTTTTCAAAGATAGATCTTAGGTTAGGATATCATCAGGTAAGGATTAAAGAGGAAGATATCATCAAGACCACCTTCAGGACAAGGTATGGTCATTATGGGTTCACAATGGTGCCATTTTGGTTATCAAATGAACCATCTTTTTTCATGTGCCTAATGAATGGTGTTTTCCAAGAATATTTGGAAAATTTGTCATTGTCTTTCTGGATGAAATCTTTGTATATTCCAAGTCATAAGAAGAGAATGGGCATCATTTGAGGACGGTGTTGCAAGTGCTAAGAGAGCATCATCTGTATGCCAAATTGAGCAAGTGCTCATTTGATCAAAACATAATTCGACATTTGGGGCATATTATATCTAAAGAAGGGATAGCAGTGGACCCTGAAAATATTGAGGCCATTAAAGGGTGGACAACACCTAGGAATGTGACACAAGTTAGATCCTTCATGGGTCTAGCTGGCTACTACAAAAGGTTCATTACATGGTTTTCGAGAATATCTCATCCCATCACTTCCTTGCAAAGGAAGGGGAAGAAGTTTCAATGGATGGAAGAATGTGAAATGAGATTCCAACAATTGAAGCAGTTGGTAACTAGTGCTCCAATTCTACAGATTGTTGATCCGAATGAATATTTCATGGTTTTCACATATGTGTGCAAAGAAGGACTCAGAGGAGTCCTTAGTCAGAACGGGTTTGTAATATGTTTCAAGTCCAGAAAATTGAAAGAGCATGAAAGGATCTATTCCACTCATGATTTGGAGTTGGCAACCATAGTGCACGCTTTGAAGAAGTGGAGGCACTACCTCATGGGAAATAGGTTTGAGCCAAGGAAAGACCATAATGGTTTGAAGTATTTGTTTGATCAGCCTACTTTGAATGCTAGGCAAAGCAGATGGTTGGAATTCCTCTGTGAATATGACTTTGATATAAAGAATATCAAGGGGAAAGAGAACAAGGTGGTTGATGCACTCAACAAAAGAGTGCATGAGTTGCATGCAACAACCATTAGCATGTACCAATCATATTTGAAAGACAGAATTGTGGAGGCTGCAAAATCAGATTTGTAGTACATGGAATTGGTAACAAAATTACAGCAAGGTAACATGCATGTGAAAGTTGGGGATTATGAATTGGGAATTGATGGAGTTATCTTGTATAGAAACAGAGTTTATGTACCCAATTCTCCTGAATTGAGGAGTGTGATTTTAAAAGAAATGCACAATGTGCCTTATGCAGGACACCCAGGATATCAAAAAACAATTTCATCAGTCAAGAGCCAATATTATTGGCCAAGCATGAAGAGGGACATTGTTGAATACATAGTTAAATGCTTGGAGTGTCAGAAAGTAAAGGCTGAGCATAGACACCCAACTGGTTTTCTACATCCATTTCCCATTCCTAAGTGGAAATGGGAATTTGTAACAATGTATTTCATCATAGGATTGCCCAGAAAAAGCAAGCAACATGATGCAATCATGGTGGTAGTGGATAATATTACTAAAGATGCCCATTTTATCCCATTAAAGACTACTTACAAGGAAACCAATGTTGCTGATATTTATATTAGGGAAGTAGCACGCTTGCATGGCATACCCAAGACAATTGTGTCTGACAGAGACCCATAGTTTACCTCAAAGTTTTGGAGGGGGTTATTCAAAGGGTTCAAAACAAATCTAAACTTCAACACATCATATCATCCTAAGATGGACGGGCAAACAGAGAGGGTGAAGCAAGTGATAGAGGATATGCTAAAGATGTATGTGATGGACAAGCCATATAAATGGGAAGATTATATACACTTGGTATAATTTTCCTACAACAATGGGTATCAAGAATCACTGAAGATTAACCCATTTGAAACACTTTATGGTAGAAAGTGCAACACCCTAGTAAGTTGGGACAACCCAGCTGATAGGGCAGTGGTTGGGCTAGAGTTGTTCAAGGAAATGGAAGAGAAAACACTGAAGATTAAACAGAATTTGAAGGCTACCCAAGAAAGGCAGAAAAACTATGTTGATAAGAACATAACTCACAAGGTGTTTAAAGTAGGGAATCATGTATTCTTGAAAGTGAAGGCCAACAAAAGTTCCCTAAAGCTCGGAAACTATTCCAAGTTGGAAACTAGATATTGTGGGCCATTTAAAATCCTAGAGAGGATTGGTCCAGTAGTTTATATGCTTGCATTGCTTGCATCTATGCCTATACATAATGTATTTAATATGCCATTGCTTAAGAAATATATACCTGATGCTAATCATGTTATTGATTGGAATGTGATTCAGGTGGAGCAAGAAAGTGCTTTTCAGGTGCATCCGGTGCACATACTGGATTGGAAAAGAAATCAACTCCAGAATCGAGGCACAGGGCTTGTAAAATTCCAGTGGACCTGGTATGGTCCCATGAATATGATATGCGAGAAAAGTACCAACATCTTTTTGAATATTTTGGAAATCTTGTTGTTGTTGTGTAAATAAGTTTCACTAAGGACAATGCAAAAATAAGGGGAGGCGATTGTAACACCCCAAGATTGAGCCCCTGCTGAATTGTAATTATGTTTATAGGCTAGTGATCCAAGTGTTTATAAGCTGGAAGACTTATGTGTTGATAAGATGGAAGACTTATGTGTTTATTAGGCCAAAGAGCCTAGATTCTAAGGTTAATGAGCCTGATTTTGTATATGAAAATATGCACATCATTAATAAAATTACACCGTTGTTTGTAGACCGACCATAAATAAAGAGTTATGGGGGAATAAGCTCCACTAAGTAGGGTAAGGGAAGGGTCCTAGTGTCTAGGATCAGGGGCTAATCTAGAGGGCTTACCTCTAAAGGGATAATATTATATTATTATTTCCAAAAGGCTAAGTTTGACATAATCTGTGTTGTCCTAAGTTCATGGGGGAAAGAGAACGAGTGTTAAGTGGAGCTCATGCAGCTTCAGGAAGACATGTATCAACCTGGGTGTATGCAGTTTATAGCTGGGAAAGCCAGCTTGTTGGGGGTTCTCTCGCCATTGTCGCGACCATCGCCATTCTCACAAGTCTGCCATACTCCATATGGATTCACACATCGAGCAATTTCCTTCAACATCGACCCCTGCATCATTCACACACACTAGAACCTAAAAGCATTTTGAGCTACCCCATACCTTTCCTGTGAAGCAGAGCACACCTGTACTTTTCCTGATCTCGTACTGTGCCTTAAAGGGTTTTTGTTGCTCCTAACGTAGTTCCGTGAATGAGCATGGCTTGCTACCATCATCTGATCTATACCAAGATTTTTTGTTGCCATCACCCTTACTTGAATTGACTTAGGAGTTGGATTGAAGAAGTAGGTTGTTTGGCCTATAAAAAACTCTCTCCAGGTTGGAGAGGTTGTTGGGGAAGCGAATTTCCCAGAGGGGGCCCAACGATAGCTATAGTGCTCTAAGAATTCCTGTCTGGCCTGTTGCTGAAGATCTTGAAGGGAAGTGGGGCAGCTGAAGGACTGTTGAGCAGAGAAGGGGCACACTTCCTGGGGTGGGACAAGAATGTGGGGAATGAGAGGTTGTAGGTTGTTAGTGTGAGCTGGATCCTGAGAGAAAATCCTTCCAGTTGATCTGTGCAACTTTCTTGTTGTCCTTGCCAAGCCTAGGAATCCCTTTCCCTGTGGAGTTTAGTCCCAACTAGGGGGTGCCCACTGGTGAGCATGATGAACAACATGGTCTAAGGATGGTAGGTTCGTGGTAGGTCTACACGTAGTTGGTGGTCATATATTACAAGATAAGTACCAAATCTATGTTCTCTGTATGATGTGTATCTTGAAATCAAGTCATAATGTTGTTAGAATTGTTTATGTATAATGCTTATATGTTTTAATGTTATTTCCACATGAATAATGGCATGAATAGAATGCTATAGCTATTAATTTACATTATATAGATATGTATATAAATATATATGGTATCAAAGCGTTATTTGGAGTAGTATGCCCCGACCTGGGTGGTAATGGGTGTTACAAAATGGTATCAGAGCAGAAAAGAAGCAATGTTTCCCAGCCTGTTGGTGGCCAGAGATGTTACACCCCCAATCTATAAATGTGAATATTATTATGACAAACAATAAGTAGATCTGTTATGAGATCAAGGAAAGATAATGATACTTGGTTTATTTTGTACTATATATAATTAATTTTAAATGAAATAGAGAAATGGCAAGCTACTGCTGAAAGGATGGACTTCATGGGTTACAATGTCATGAGAGGAGTGGTGCAAGAGGGAGGTAATTGCTTATTTAATTGAATCTTCTAAGAAATTGTTGGCACAAGGGTAGAACCAAGGTTCAACACTTCAACAATGCACCAACAAAACCCTAACTACCGGCCTTTTCGACAACACCTACGAATTAGATGAAGTCTCACCCGAGGTAGAGGCAGGGGTGGTTGCAAGACTCAAGTGTCTGCAACCTTAGCTGGGACACATATCTGTGATTCTAACACTTAGAAAACACTTTATCATAGATCATTCATCTGTATTTAACCCTCATGGCACTCTGTAAAAGGCGCAAATAACCGCAACATTCACTTAGAACTAGGTTAAGTTAGTACTTAGCAACAACAAAATAGGTCTAGCACTCAACGCTTTCATATATGTCAGATCTACACCCATACATATAATAAGAACAAAGAAAAGTAGATCTATCTAAGTATATCATAGAAAATCACTTAGCATAATCATATCAAAGAACAACACATGGGAAGAGACAAACACATTAGGTCAAGGCACCAAGCACAACACACAGGTTTACCGTGGTTCACCCCCACCCTGGGGATACATCCACAAAGTCTTATTCTTATTTATTAGCTTTGGTTAATCTGGTTACAACACAGAGATCTAACTTGTACTCCGCATAGTATAGGATATTTGTGCACACCTCGCCAGATCCTCCTTCCCCAAGTAGATCTAGCACAGAGCCTTCTTACAATCCATGCACTCATGATCCGGATTATTTTCGGCATGAAATGAGAACGGAGATATAATAAATAAATGCACAAAGATATTGCATATATCAAATAATATAACATAAATATATCAGAGATGCAACCATAAACACAAAGATACAATAATACACAATTTCTATTAATGAAAGAAATGTACAGAGACTGTAAAAATACAGAGTGAAAGACTCGCTAGAATGGTGGCAGCTTATCTTTGAGAAGAGATGTGACGGCTACTAGCATTCGCAAGAAGATGATTACAATGAGCCTCTGAAGGCCCTTTTACAATAAACAAAAATGCCAAAAACCCTAGACATCCAAAAACCTAACCCTAGGAGATGAAGCGCCAAAAGTCATGTGGGCCCCGTTTGGGTATGTTAGTACATCAACTTCTCGGGGTCGTAACTTTTTCATATGATCTCTGTTTTAGGCGAATGTTAGCTCGTTGGAAAGGTATCATCGAAGAGATTCATTTTGGGGGCTCAATCATGTCTTTGTCTATCTTTGAGAACCTATTTCTCGAAAAACCTTCATTTAGGCCCTCAAAATGGCCCTGGAAGTTAAAACCTGCTAAAAATAGTAAATTGCCAAAATTGCCAAAAAACTGTTTTGAGCCAGTCAAAAAGGTGGGTGGCCACCGATATCCACCTGGATCAACTCATCTCTTACAACACTTGCACTTATCTCTACAAGTTGGTCACACAGTATACACAAAGCCTTTACTATCACTTAGCTTATTGCCCTCTCTTACATTGCCTAGCTACTTATTTATACTTTAGAAAATAGGCCTAAACATGGGTAAACCCATGGGCTGACATCCCATACCCATTACATTATCCCCCAAAACCCAAAAAGGACCCAAGAAATGGGTCTAGCTTCCACAATCTCCGCTTCGCATTGCGCTCCATATTTGACAAGCTGTTGAAGTCCAAAAACGGTCAAATATGACCAAGTGTTCCTCAAAACTTGGTCAAGGGACAACAAGCCCCCAACACTCACCTGTGACTCATCCTGAGTCACTTTGGTATGATCAATTCCACCTCGAATGCCTCGAGCTTGGCTCAATCTACTTCGACCTGCTGCAGTGTGACAACCTCTTGCTCAGTGAACTCCTGGATCACTGTGTTGTTTATTGGCCCTTCTAGGCGTTGTTCTATGGTGATGACAACCTGTTCAAGCTTAGTTCCCTGGCTTTCAAATTCAATGAACAGTTGGCATGCCTTTTCTTGGATTGGTTGAAGTCATTGGGAGACTTCCATCACTTTACTTTGCAGCATGTGTACCTATTGTTGGGCAATGCATTGTTATGCAAACCTCTTCATTCTTTCAACTGGGGTCAAGGCTTTCAGCTGCCCCTATAGCGTATCTTCCTGCTGCTTTTCTTCTTGGAACTGTGCCTCCAATGCCTGCAACTATGGATTCTCTATGAGGTTCTTATAAGTCTGGGTGCTTCTATCATTCCAAGGCATAGGTCTTTAATCGGCCAACTGCGCTACGAGTAGTTGCCTCCCTTAGATCTCTTATTTCTTGAGGAGTCTCGGGCACGGTACGAAGTTCCAGATCTACGATGCGCTGCTGAAGTTGTTGGATTAATTATTCAAGTTGTGCCACCTGCTATGGGACATGTTATTCAATCTTCACTTCTATGATCATCACAAAGCGAAGTGCTTTGTGAACCCTTTCTTGTACTTCAAGTTGCTCTACTAGAAACTGGTCCTTGCTCTGCTGTAACTATGCTTTTTCCTCATCCCACTTTGCTTGTAGAGAAATATTTTCCCATTCTGCCTTACTCTTTTTTTCTACAAGTGCGCTTTGTACTTGTGTCAAAGCCTGGGTGGCTTGCGCCATGTCTTATTGAGCTCGTCGAAGGAAAGCTTTGACTTTCTCTGCGATCTGGTGTAATTGGGTGGGCTCATCGCCTGTTCCTGCTGTTTCGATTGTCAAGGGCACAGTAGAAATTGCTCGGCTGGACTGGAGTGTGATGCAGTCGCTCCCTCTACCTCGAAAAAGGCCTCTGCGCTGACCTCCCGGTCTTTAAGGATCGTTCTAATTTTTCTCTTGAGCCGGAGTGGCTCCTTCGATTCTCCACTGGAATCTCTATTAAAATTGACCCACAGGTCTTTTCTACTCCTCGTAGCCTCTAGGCTCGATCGTTGTTCTATTCACGACAAGAAAAATAGGAAATCGGGTTTTGGAGTTTCAAAATCCCGATTTCACAACCTTTTGTTTCCCGATTTTTTGATCTTTGCTATCCCGATATGCTCTAACTTCAGTTATCCCTTTGGGCTAGACTCGTGGTTCACATGACCTCCTTTTATATGACTGCAACCCTATCTCCTTTCGGGACTTCGGGGTTTTGGATGTCGAAATGTATGTGACCTCTTGTCCTCCGAATCCCCGATTCTCCGAATCCCAATATGAAGTCACTAGAAACCTATCAACGACCGTGATTGTCTACTAAACCAACGGCTCCAGATCTCCCTCAGGACTTCGCAATTTCAGATGCCGAAATGCATTTGTCTTTGATTTCTCTGATCTCTCGAATTTCGATTTCCCGTTATGACTCTCCCCTTTCGGGATTTTCCCCGAAAGTCGGCATTGTTGCCACGTGTCCTCAAAGATGGACAGTCCTCGTCGGCTTCGGGGTTTTCACCATGGAGATTACCGATCCCCCATTATGACGAGATGACGTCAGCTGGGCCCCATAACAGAGCTTTCATCCTCATCGAGATTTCAGACTTCATAATTCCAAAATGCAAGGGTTTCCTGTCTTCAGGATCCGTGAAACACCGAACCTCGTCTTCTTCGGATTTTCCGACACGTGTCCCAAATGGATGGATGGTTCAGATCAAACCTCAGACCTCACCAAATTCAAAGTCAAAACACTCACTTATGTGAGTCTTGATGGCCGAATTTCTGATTTGGATAATCACACGACACGCGTCCTTCCCTAGATCCATGGCTGAAGTCCTTTCACTATTTTGGGACTAAAAAGGCCTCAGACTTTTGGTCTCAAGACTTCTGATATGCCGATGGCTCTCGATTCCTGCCACGTGTCCCAACAGATGGACGGTTCTGATTTGTATCGGGGTTTTCACTATGGATTTACCCAATCTCTTGTCCACAGGATTTTTGATATCCCGAACCCTGACGCCTCGATATCCCGACACCTTTCGGGACTTTTGATCAGCTTGAGAGGGTTTAAACCCTATGCAACTCCTGTTAGATCAGACAGCTGACAAGTAACTAGGTGAGGATCCAACGGCTCACGATCTCCTGAGCTTGAACTCCGGACGTAGCCGTAACCTCCTCACTCCTTTATCATATTGGACGGCTGGCGGGATTTCGCTAATTCTCTACATAGGATTCTGACCGTCTGTTTCTTCCTCCTGATGATTGCTATGAAGTGAATCAAGGATTCTTCCCCGGATTTATCCACTTGTGCCACAAACTTAGATGCCTTCTAATCACTCAATATGCACCAAATCCTTGTGCTACCTTCAATAGTTTCAAAGACTTTATCCTTCCTGAGCTCTCTTACGACTTCGAGCCTTAAAGAATATCCTTGCATGCACTCCTTACGGAAACCTCCAAACACTTGAAGTGTTGAATTCTCTTCAACCTTGCACACGTTCTGCAACAACGGTCTCTCAATAGATTCTCTAGTTCGAAACTCTGAGTTATCCCTCGGCCTGCCCACTACTTGCACTGCTCCTGTGCCTGACTGCACCTCTGTGTGAATATGAGAACAAACGCTATCTCTCCTGAGCTTTCAGAGATGAACCTCTGAACCTTTTGTCAACTCACTCCTTGCGGACAATTCAACTGCACTCCTTGCAGGAACTTTTGCTCAGATAGAGAAACAATTGAAACTCATTTCATTATCCCTTCCTCTCAGATTTCAAACATTCAACTAGAAATCATTCATACATTGCATAAAATCAATTGCATGATAGAAAGAGTAAAACATTCATGAACACAACATTTAAAGATGCATACACAGAGAAGATATGAACACCATGAGTCTGAATCACAGTTTCTTTATATTAATTCAAAACTTTTGTACATGGGGTCTGCTACACATCTCTCTGCTTCTCTTCTATGTTCTCTTCTTCTTGCTTCCTCCTTCTATGTTACAATTACACAATGAGGGTGTCTATATCCGTTTTCCCTCCACTCCTAAAACTATCTCTTCATAGAATTTAAAGCTACCTACTTAACATAAATGCTTTCTACCTAATATGGACGAGAGAAGATCGCTCAAGGTCCTTTACAATATATAAGTACACCTCTCCTTAACTATCACATTTAAGTTTGGCACATCCAATCTTCAGAAGTTTTAAATTTTTTTATCATGTGCTCAAAATGTGTTGCACTTGCCACACGCTTGCTTGACATTGATGATGCTCCTGCATCATACTCCCTCGCTTGAAAATTTTCATGGGCTCCTGTCCATGAGCTCTCGCACGGTCTGTCCATGCTTCTGAATCTCTACTTCATTCTCCCAGCTAGCATCTTCAACTGGATGTCCTTTCCACTTGACCAAGTATTCAAAGTATATCCTTCGTTTGGTCTTATGACCAACTCTTTTGTCTAGTATGCTTTCCATCTGTGGCTTTTCTGCAACTAGCATCTACTTTTTCCACTGAACCTCTGACTGTTCATCATTTGTTCCTGCTTCCTCATCTTTGTATGGGTACAAATATGAGACATTGAATATCGAAGAAATTTCGATCCCATCGGGTAATTCAATCTCATAAGCATTCACCCCAAACTTCTTCAAGACCCTACATGGTCTGATTTTCTTCATCTTCAGCTTATTATATGTTCCCTTCGGGAACCTTTCCTTTCTCAGATGTGCCAGAATCAAGTCACCAACTTCGAACTGAAGTTGTCTTCTGTGCTAATTGTTCTTCGCTTATATTCATGGCTTGAATTCTGTAAACGCTCCTTCACCTGGCTGTGAAGTTCCTTCATCGCCTCTGCAAAATCTTATGCACTCGCACTCCTAGTCACATTCTGTTCTGAATCTCTTAGTTCATAAATTCCCCTCAGCTGCATGCCATAGACAATCTGAAACAGACTCTGCCCTGTACTTCTGTTGATTGAATCATTATAAGCAAATTCCACCTGTCGTAATATGTTGTCCCACTGACTGTGGTGTTCTGTCACCAGGCTCCTCAGCAAGTCTCCTAAAATCCTATTTACGACTTCTGTCTGTCCATCCATTTGAGGATGATAAGCTGAACTAAACGACAATTTAGTTCCCATCTTCTTCCATAAGGTTCTCCAGAAGTGTCCCACGAACTTAGTGTCTCGATCCAAAACTATTCTCCTTGGTAAGTCGTGAAGTCGAATGACTTCTTTGAAAAAAAGATTCGCAATGTGAGTTGCGTCACTGGTTTTCTGACATGGAATGAAGTGTGCCATTTTGGAAAATCTATCCACCACCAAAAAGATTGAGTCAAATACTCTTTGTGTTCTTGGCAAACCCAATATAAAATCCATGCTGATTGCATCCCACGGCCTCTCAGGTATGGGCAATGGTTGATAAAATCCTGCATTTTGTCTCTTTCCTTTCGAATGTTGGCAAATTCTGCATTTATCTACAAATCGTTTGACATTTTCTCACATTCCCAGCCAAAAATATGACTCATTCAATTTTGCGAACGTTTTGTCGTGACCAAAGTGTCCTGCTAATCCACCACTATGTTTCTCTTTCAGCAGGTTCTCCCTCATGGAGCATTTTGGAATACAAAGCTGATTACCTTTAAACAATAATCCTTCCTGGATCATGTATTCTATCCATTGGCTTCTGTCTCTGAGAATTGGATTCTCAACTGCTTCATACACCTCCTTAAAATCTGGATCATCTCTGTACATGTCCCTGAGGTCATCAAAACCCAGTGTTTTAACTCTGAACTCCTGCAACAACAAACATTTCCTGCTCAAAGCATCAACAACTTTGTTAGCAGTTCCAGAAATATGTTTAATCACAAAAGTGAAATTTTGCATATATTCAACCCATTTAACATGTCTCTGATTCAACTTTTCCTGTTGAGTCACAAACTGCAGTGCATGATTGTCACTGTATAAGACAAACTCTTTGGGAATCAAGTAATGCCTCCATTTCTTCAATGCCTGGATGATAGCATAGAACTCCTTGTCATACGTGGAGTACTTCACCTTCGCTTCATTCAGCTTCTCGCTGAAGTATTCTATCGACCTATCCTCTTGACTTAAGACTGCCCCTATTGCAAATCTACTTGCATCGCATTTCACTTGAAATGTCTTTTGGAAATCTGGTAACACCAAAATTGGTTGCTCCGTGATCTTCCTCTTCAATAGGTTAAAACTCTTTTCAGCCTCTTCTGTCCAGTGAAAATATTTGTGTCTTTTCTTCACCGTTTCCATCATCGGTGCACTAATTCCACTGAAATTCCCGATGAACTTCCGGTAGAAACTAGCCAATCCGTGAAAACTTCTCACCTCAAATATGCTCTTCGGTGATGGCCAATTCTTGATCACTTCCACCTTATCTGGATCCATCCTCAATTTGTATACAGAAATAACAAAGCCCAAATAGATGATTTATGTCTTCATGAATGAGGATTTCTTCATGTTTATCAACATCTTTTCCTGATGTAATTTCTTCATCACAATAGCCAAGTGCTTCAGATGCTCTGTCTTTGCTTTACTGAAAATCAGTATGTCATCCAGATACAAAATGACAAATTTCCCGATGAATTCCTTCAGGACTTCATTCATCAGTCTCATAAAAGTACTTGGCGCATTTGTTAAGCCAAACAACATAACAAGCCATTCATACAACCCTTCGTTAGTTTTGAAGGTTGTTTTCCATTCATCACCCTCTCTCATGCGAATTTGGTGATAACCACTTTTCAAATCAATCTTCGAAAAAAAAAAATTTCCACTTAAGCAATCCATCAGGTCATCCATCCTTGGAAATGGAAACCTATACCTGATTGTTATCTTATTAATCGCTCTCGAGTTAGTACACATCCTCCAGCCTCCATCTTTCTTTGGACTGAGTACTGTTGGAACAACACATGGGCTCAAGCTTTCTCTGACCAAACCTTTGTCCAACAAATCCTGGACTTGTCTTTTGACCTCTTCATTCTCTTGCGGCGTTAGTCTGTATGCGGCTTTATTTGGAAAACTAGCTCCAGGTATGAGATCAATATGGTGACTCACACTTCTGATTGGTGGCAACGAACGAGGTAGTTTGTCCACTATTATGTCAGCGAACTCTTCCAATAGTTTCTGAACCTCTTTTGGTAAATCGTCCACTATTGTGCTGGTCAAAACAATTCTTGGTTTCCTGACCACAATGAACTACGGTTCCTCCTTCTTCTTGACCTTGGTAAGGAGTTCCTTCCCACTCATGAGAAGTACAGTGTTACTTGCTTCAGGTTTCACTTCCTTATCTTTGATTGGAAGCAACATATGAGTTCTCCCATTCTTTTCTAGGGTGTATGTATTCATCCTCCCATCATGAATCACATTCTTGTCATATTGCCACGGTCTACTCAGCAATAGATGACAAACATCCATAGGAATAACATCACAAAGTATCTTATCATTATATCCTTCTATCTTAAATTCAACTAAACATTGTTTAGTGACATTTACCTGATGTCCCTTTTGTTGCCATGAAACTCGATATGGACTCGGATGTTCACTCGTCTCTAGCTCCAGCTTTTCTACCATCTCTGTCAAAACGAGATTATCTGTGCTACCACTATCCACAATGACCTTGCATACCCTGTCCTTGGTTTTGCAAGCACTTCGAAAAAGTCTGTTTCTTTGGGTTGAATTCTCCACCTCCTTCTCTGGTGTCAAAAGAACTTTTCGCATCATCAACGATCTTCTGCCTTCGGCATCTTCTACCTCAACATCTTGCTTTTGTGCTTCGGTGATGTGAGTCTCTCCGCCCTCTTTCTTTTTATCTGGACATTCATAAGATTTGTGTCCATTCTTTCCACACGTGAAGCATTTTAACACTCCACCTCTTCCTCTTCCTCTACCTCTAGTATGAGGAAAAGTATTATTATCAGCATAATCTCCTCTCTACTCAATATGTTTTCCTCTCTGTTCATCATATCGCCCTCGCTGTGAGCTTCCACCTCTCTCAGTTCGAGTCTGAGGTTTCTTCCAATCCTCCTTGGGCTTCTGATTTTTATCTTGGACTAGTGATTTTCCCCTGGCCTGACTTCTGCCTCGGCCTCTTTGTCCCTGCTTTCGACTCAGCTTCTCTTCATCTTTTAGAGCCATCTGATAAGAATCTTCCACCATTCGGATGGTTACCATGCTCATCTCATCCTGAATATCATATCTCAGGCCATTCATGTATCTGGCAACCTTTTCATCATCGCTTTCCCGATGACCTGCCCTGATGTTCAGCCTATAGAATTCTTCAGTGTATTCTTTTACTATCATCAACTTCTGTCTCAGGTTCTGCATTCTTCAAAAAAGAGAAATATGGTAATCCCTAGGAATGAATTTTGCCTTCATCTTCGCAATCATCCTATCCCAACTCCTGATTTTCTACTTGCCTCTGCAGCGTCTATCATCTTGTAGTTCATCCCACCACAATGTTGCATGTCCTTTTAATCTTGTGACAAAATGCTTGACCTTTTTGTCTTCCTCGACATATTCATAGTCGAAATAAGTATCCAGAGCTCTAATCCAGTCTAGAAGCTCCTCTGCATCCAAGTTTCCCTCATAAACTGGAATGTCCATCTTCACTCTTGCACCCATTCTTGAAATAGATCTAATCAAACGTTCATTTGCTGCATCTTCGGCTGCAACTTCTTCTTCATGTTCAGCCTCAATTTCACTTTTAGAATCACTAAGATCCCCAATACCAACTATGTGTCTCTGTGCTATTTCCATGTCTTCAAGTCTGGCGCGTAAATCACGCATCTCTCTTGCCATGGCTGGGTCAGGCATCTACCTACCTCTTCTTCTTGGTATTTCCCTTTCCTCTGGCAGATCGGGTGTTTGCATGTCTCTTCTTCTAGGCGGCATAGTGAAATTTTCCTTTTCCTTACTACAGAAAGCAAAGAATCCTTTATGAGCTCTGATACCAAACTTGACGCAATCGCTCCCTCTGCCTCGGCAAAGGCCTCTGCGCTGACCTCCCAGTATTTAAGGATCGTTCTAATTTTTCTCTCGAGCCAGAGTGGCTCCTTCGATTCTCCACTGGAATCTCTATTAAAATTGACCCATAGGTCTTTTCTGCTCCTCGCAGCCTCTAGGCCCGATCGTTGTTCTCTTCACGACAAGAAAAATAGGAAATCAGGTTTCGGGGTTTCAAAATCCCGATGTCACAACCTCTTGTTTCCCAATTTTTTGATCTTCGCTATCCCAATATGCTCTAACTTCAGTTAGCCCTCTGTGCTAGACTCGTGGTTCAAATGACCTCCTTTTATATGACCATATCCCTATCTCCTTTCGGGACTTCGGGGTTTTGGATGTCAAAATGTATGTGACCTCTTGTCCTCCGGATCCCCGATTCTCCGAATCCCGATATGACGTCACTAGAAACCTATCAATGGTCGTGACTGTCTACTAAACCAACGACTCCAGATCTCCCTCGGGACTTCACGATTTCAGATGCTAAAATGCATTTGTCTTCGATTTCCCCGATCTCTCGAATTTCGATTTCCCGATATGACTCTCCCCTTTCGGGATTTTCCTTGAAAGTCAGGATTGTTTCCACGCGTCCTCAAAGATGGATGGTCCTCATCGGCTTCGGGGTTTTCATCGTGGATATCCCCGATCCCCCATTATGATGAGATGACATCATTTGGGCCCCATAACAGAGCTTTCCTCCTCATCGGGATTTCAGACTTCGCAATTTCGAAATGCAAGGGTTTCCTATCTTCAGGATCTGCGAAACGCCGAACACCGTCTTCTTCGAATTTTCCGACATGCGTCCCAAATGGATGGATGGTTCAGATCAAACCTCAGACCTCACCAAATGCAAAGTCAAAATGCTCATTTATGTGAGTCTTGATGGCCAAATTTCCGATTTGGATAATCACGCGACACGCGTCCTTCCCTAGATCCACGACTGAAGTCCTTTTGCTGTTTCAGGACTCAAAAGATCTCGAACTTTTGGTCTCAATACTTCCGATATGACGATGGCTCTCGATTCCTACCACGTGTCCCAACAGATGGACGGTTCTGATTTGTATCGGAGTTTTCACTATGGATTTACCCGATCTCTTGTCCATGGGATTTTCGATATCCCGAACCCCGATGCCTCGATATCCCGACACCTATCGAGACTTTTGCTCAGCTTGAGAGGGTTTAAACCCTGTGCAACTCCTGTTAGATCGAACGAATGATAGGTAACTAGGTGAGGATCCAATGGCTCACGATCTCCTGATCTTGAACTCCGGACGTAGCTGTAACCTCCTCACTCCTTTATCAGATCGGACAGCTGGTGGGATTTCGCTAATCCTTTACACAAGATTCTGATCGTCTATTTCTTCCTCCTGATGATTGCTACGAAGTGAATCAAGGATTCTTTCCCGGATTTATCCACTTGTGCCACAAACTTCGATGCCTTCTAATCACTCAATATGCACCAACTCCTTGTGCTGCCTTCAATAGTTTCAAAGGATTTATCCTTCCTGAGCTCTCTTATGACTTCAAGCCTTAAAGAAGATCCTTGCACGCACTCCTTGCGGCAACCTCCAAACACTTGAAGTGTTGAATGCTCTTCAACCTTACGCATGCTCTGCAGCAATGGTCTCTCAATAGATTCTCTGGTTCAAAACTCTGAGTTCTCCCTCGACCTCCCCACTACTTGCATGACTCCTATGCCTGACTGCACCTCTGTGTGAATATGAGAAAAAACGCTATCTCTCCTGAGCTTTCAGAGATGAACCTTTGAACTTTTTGTCAATGCACTCCTTGCGGACAATTCAACTGCACTACTTGCAGGAACTCTTGCTCAGATAGAGAAACAATTGAAACTCATTTCATTATCCCTTCCTCTTGGATTTCAAACATTCAACTAGAAATCATTCATACATAGCATAAAAGAAATTGCATGACAGAAAGAGTAAAACATTCATGAACACAACATTTAAAGATGCATACACATAGAAGATATGAACACCATGAGTCTGAATCATAGTTTCTTTATATTAATTCAAAACTTCTGTACATGGGGTTTGCTACACAGCTCTCTGCTTCTCTTCTATGCTCTCTTCTTTTTGCTTCCTCCTTCTATGTTACAATTACACAATGAGGGTGTCTATATCCATTTTCCCTCCACTCCTAAAACTATCTCATCAGAGAATTTAAATCTACCTACTTAACATAAATGATTTCTACCTACTATGGATGAGAGCGGATCACTCAAGGTCCTTTACAATATATAAGTATGCCTCTCCTTAACTATCACATTTAAGTTTGGCACATCCAATCTTCAGATGTTTTAAATTTTTTTATCATGTGGTCAAAATGTGTTGCAATTGCCCCACACTCACTTGATGTTGGCGATGCTCCTGCATCAGAGTGCCTGTTTCACTTCTTGAAGTTCACCCTTGATTCAACTGAATACCTCCTCTTGTTTTACTTCTTTCTTTTTTGAGATCTCTAGTGAAGCATCATTCAGCGCAGCGATTAAGAAGTCGAAGTCGTCCGGTGTGAGGGTAGTCTTAAACGTAGTTTGGGTGGCCTTAGTTTTCTTTTGGTATGAGGGCTTTGGTGGGGTAATATTCCTTTTCTTAGTGGGATCCTCCTCCTCTCTAGGTGGAGTAACCTAGCCTTTTTTTTTCTCAACTTCTGTGCCACCTAGTTCTTCACCATCACCTCCTTGTGCAGGTGAGATCGAAGTAGTATTCGTGGATGTTCTATGGACATCTTGAACTTCATCATCCTTCTTATTCTTGCTTGGTCCAGGTGTATCCGACATAGCTTCAGGGATTTCCACGTCAGACATTTCTATGGGGTCCGCTGCAACAAGGAGGTCCACCACAACAAGGAGGTCTGTCGACCATTCCTTGGTAATCTGCTCCAAGTCTTCTTCTGTCAACTTGTATTACAACTAGAGCTAATGTTTGTTCTCACCAGCGTGCACTGTGATATACGTGAAGTGGCGGTCCACGCTGAATTTTATCAAAGGTCTAAACCTATGAAGTTTGTTTGGGGTGAGGCGCGGTGTAGACTGGATTGCTTTCTTCAATTGGTTGTAATAGGCATGGAAGACAGCATTGGACTACCACTACTTGTTCATGTCGATGGAGTACCACAACGTAAAAAACTTCATGGCCAGTGATTCTAAGGGTTCGATCTCCGGAAAAGTGGCACCTTCTGGTAGCTCCCATTCAATGAAAGTGATTAGTATGGGAAACTAACTAAAGTGGAATTTGTACCCTTGGTATTGCGCTTCTCTGCAATCAATCTCTAGCTAGATTATATGGTACTACACCCATTTCATCTATAGTCCCTCGACGCACTTCCCTGTGAGGTCGACTACAAATCCAGTCACTTGTGTTGGTCTGTTCTTGCGAACTAGCTTGCCTGCGATTAGATGACAGGTAAGGCACACTGCGCCACTCTGGATAGAGGCTACCTTGTAGCCTCATGTGCCTTTCTCAACATTGCCATAAGTTTCTTTTATCCTATGTGCTAGTGCTTGGTCTAAGGTCTTTTCAGGGTAAAACTCATGTGGGTCAGGGCCTTGCATACTAAGGCCTATGATCCAATTGATCAAGGTCAGATCCATAGTGATGCGGTGGTCCAACCATAAGTATCCTATGTGGTAGCAGGACAACAGTAGCTTGACGCATGCACTAGGGAAATAAATCTACGCACAAAGATTCCTTTTGGACAAAGTTTCTTCTTCCTCAGTTCCCATCAATCACAGTTTCAAGTCCCAGCAATGGAACCATTTGTTGGCACAGGGGTAGACCCAGGGTTCAACACTTCAACAACGCACCAAAAAAACCCTAACTATCGGCCCTTTCGGAAACACTTGCGAAGTAGATGAAGTCTCACTCGAGGTAGAGGCAGGGGTGGTTGTAAGACTCAGGTGTCTGGAACCTTCGCTGGGACACAGATCTGTGATTCTAACACATAGAAAACACTTTAGTATAGATCATTCATCTGTATTTAACCCTCATGGCACTCCACAGATGGCACAGAGCACCGCAAAATTCACTTAGAACTAGGTTAAGTTAGTACTTAGCAACAACAAAATAGGTCTAGCACTTAGCACTTTCATATATGTCATATCTACACCCATACATCTAAGAAGCATAAAGCAAAGTAGATCTATCTAAGTATATCATAGCAAAGAACATAGTATAATCATATCAAAGCACAACACATGGGAAGAGACAAACACATTAGGTCGAGGCATCGAACACATCACATAGCTTTACTGTGGTTCATCCCCAACCTGGGGCTACGTCCACAAAGTCTTCTTCTTCTTTATTAGCTTTGGTCAATCTGGTTATACCACAGAGCTCAAAATTGTACTCTGCATAGGACAGGATATCTGCGCGCACCTCGCCAGATCCTCCTTCCCCGAGTAGATCTAGCATAGATCCTTCTTACAATCTGTGCACTCAGCACTTACAACAATTGCACTCAGCTCTGTAAGTCGGTTACACAGTATACAAAAATCCTTTACTAGAACTTAGCTTATTTCCCTCTCTTACATTTCCTAGCTACTTATTTATACTTTACAAAATAGGCCTAAACATGGGTAAACCCATGGGTTGACATCCCATACCCATTACATTATCTCCAAAAACCCAAAAAGGACCCAAGAAAGGGGTCTAGCTTCCACAATCTCCGCTTCGTGTTACACTCCATCTTTGACAAGCTGTCGAAGTCCAAAAATGGTCAAATATGACCAAGTGTTCCTCAAAACTTGGTCAAGGGCCAACAAAAATACTCTGCCTAATTAAAAAAATGCAGGATTGGACTGTCCCGAGCCCTGAAAACCGATTATCAGTCAAGATAGTAGTTGGAATTGTTCTTTTGGAAGTTAAGGAAGGATGGGAAAAGTACCTTTAGGAAACTTATGTCATGACCCACAAAGTCCTGGAGGAGAAGGAAAGTAAGGAGGATACAGGGGACAAATAGAGGCACACATGACTCGTCATAGTAGGGAAGTAGCGAGCGATAGAGAGGGTAGAGAACCTATGGTGCAAAAAAGAGGAGAATATACAGAAGTTGCGTAGATTCCTTGAAATCTTGAAAAAAAAACTCACGTGACATCATACCCTGGCTCAAGGATGGCTGGGTATAGTAGAGAATAGTACAACCTTTCTTATAGTTGGGTGGAGAGGGGTAGAGAATGCATTTTGAAAAGGGGGCCCTGGTGTGAAACGTCGACCGTCGATCAGACATGACCAAAGATACCATTTGTCGCAAGGCCATATTCGAGGCAGATTACGGACATGAACCCCAATGAGGATGCTCTGAGGTAGGATCCAGACCATCTATCTACCAAATTTAAAGGACCTCACAGAAGATTTGGACCGTCCATCCCTAGAAGGGAACCCAGACCGATAATGGGAAATTCACTACACATCGCACGAAAAAGAGGCCAGATGTCATAAGGATAGGACATGACTGAGAAAACCTTGACCTAATCTTAGTTTTCCATCGCCGGGCATCTGAAAACCATCCAATAAGTTGGAAATGTATCCATTAGACTTAAATTTTGAAGTGTGACAGGTTATTCATCATGTTATACTCTGATGGGAGGATTTCGATAGCGATGGGAGGTGATAGGAAGGGTCCAAAGAAATGTAGACAGATATTGGACATGGTCAATGCCATGTGGATGACACATGGTAGTGAGGTGGCCTAAACTCTGAGAGGCCACAACTTTCGATCTAGAGCTCTGTTTTGAGCGAAATTACCGTCGTTGGAAATCCCAGGATGATAAGAGGATGATGGTGCCATTTAAAGTGTTATAAATATAAATTTCTCTAGGGTTTTAGGGGATTTTTTGGGTGTTTGATTGGTCTTATACCTTTTGATTTTATTTTTGAGTCTGCTGAGTCTTTAAGGGATTTTGGTCACCTGTTGGTGCCATACCAGCTCTCCCTGCCCTATCAATCAGTCTGTTTCATTTATTTTTTCAAGAAATACATAGGTGTAAGCGGCCTGTTGTGGGTCAACATGCATACATACATGCCTTGATTTATAGACAACCCATGTACATACACAGGCTGCTTAAGCACCAGTAGCGTACCTATGTCAATATTTTTTCTTTTTAAGAAGAGGCAGTCAACCTCTTCCCTGATTGAAGTTTTACTTCTCAAGGTTTCTTGATTAAGTACAATGTCTATGGTTTTTACAGTCATATCTTGGGTTATATTTCAGTTTACTTGTCTTCTTGATTTTCTTATGTTTCCTAGCATTTTTAGCTTGGATTTTAAGAAAAATGAGTTGCATTCATCAGTTTCTTTTAGCATATTTTTTACTTCTGTTTGATTGGAAGAAAATTAAAAAAAAAAAACTTATTTTTTTAGGTCTCTTTCTTTCTTTTCATTTTCTTTGCATTGTTATTTGAAAAAGAAAAAGAAATTAGCATAGTGTTGTGTTTTCTTCTCATCTTAAAAGCATTTCAAAAGAAAAATAAGAAAGATAATCCTTCTTTTCTAGTGCTCTTATAATTTTCATTTTTCGCAAGATTCTTAACAACATCATTTGCACTACTGCACCCCTTTTGAGTAAATCAATCTTTACAAAGAAATGATTAATCTAAAATTAACTAGACTTTTTCTGTTTGTAGGGTCAACCAACTAGTTAAGGGTTAGGGCGTTGAATTAGGTTGGAGAGGAAAATCTTCAAGGCCATTAAATCAAACATTGGATTATGATTTAGGGAGTGTTAAAGTCCAGTGACGTGAAATTTATCCGGGACCCCCCTCTAACACAGGGGAAAAACATGAGGTTGCGTGCAGAAAGGTAGTGGAGATAACCCCTCCAAAGCCAGACCAAGCATAATGGGGAACGCATATTGAGGACTTGTCGTGGGATACTGTCATTTTCATTTGACTACGAAGCTTTGTGGACCTCAAATATGTTCGAGATCCTCAGTTTTCTTCCAGACCACCTTCTTTCGATACCCTCGATAGGTTTTGGGCTTGTTACCCTGGTCATTGCATTCCACCCGACTGCCGATTGTACCCTCATGGTGACTGTTTACGAGATGGAAACTTAGTTTCCTTTACTCTATGGACTTACACAGGTGACTGCGGGGGTATACAAAGGTACCTAGGGAAGACGTTAGGCCATGATTTGCAGAGTATACCCGGAGGGTTCTTCCGTGTTCGAGTTGAACTTGCACCGGTAAGTTGCTCTAGTGTTGGCTAGCATAACTGTTCTTCCTACTAGATAGTGGTCTACTTGATTTACCTTTAGGAATTTTTAGTGTGTGCTCTATGCTCCCTAGTTTTTCATAGTGAGTTAGTCAGTCATTTATTTAGGTCTCTGACCTAAGGTGGTATACTTCCCACTTCGTTGGTTGGGAGGAATTTTCGGTCTTTTGCTTAGAAACGTGGAGCCACCTCTTTATAGGCATTGTTTTGATAACACTGGTTCGTCGGAGTCAAAGTGTGATACTTTTACGGACTTGAACGATCCTGCAAGGGGATAACCTGTGCATAAGATCTACATGGCTAAAGTTACTGACAATACCAACCAAGGAACCCCTTTGCAAGGGTATTCTTGTGCTTTTCCTTTCTTCGAAAACGTTGGTGTCCCTTTGATGGCCACTTTGTATATTCTTGGGTTGAATGTGGGATTACCAGTTTGGTTGGGTACCATTCAAAATTTCCCAAATGCTCTTGATGCTTCTCAATTAAGTGCTTTATGTCATGGGCACCATGTTGATGTTCCTGCATCAACAAAGTCTTCTCCTCCTCCTTCTCCCACCTCTGGTGAAAGTATAGTTACTAGTAACCAGAAGTCTAAAAAAAATAGAAAGAAGAAGAATAGGAAGAAGAAATCACCAACCTCTACAAGTCATGTTGGAGATGGTTCCTCAACCTCTACAAGTCATGTTGAAAACCAACACCCAACCTCTACAAGTCATGTTGGGGGCAAGCACCCAGCCTTTGCAAGTCATGTTGGGGGGAAAAGTCCAGTCACTTCTATTCATACTGGAAATAGGTTTGTAGTCTCTACGAGTCATGTTATCGACCAATCACTAGCCTTTGCAAGTCATGTTGGAGATGTGAAACCAACTACTGTTAATCATGTTGGGGGAATTGTTTCTGTTGAGAAACCTAGACAGATAGGACATAATCCTAAGTTCCTTTGTAATCTTTGCAAGGGCGATCACCTTATTCATTTGTGCCCTAGCATTTCAGAGGTACAAATATTATGGTCCCTGTCTATAATATCTTTTGATTTTGAATCTTCTGAGGTTTCCTTGCATCCTATTCAGCCAGTGGTTGAGAAAGTGGTCACGCCAATGCAGTCTTCGGCAGATCCCACTCTTCTCTTGGAGAGTGTCGATTTTACCAACATGGTCGCACCGATACAGTCTTTGCTTGATCCCACTCCTCTTTTGGGGGGTGATGTTCCTATATACCATGTTGTTTTGCAACCTATTCAACCAGTGGTTGAGAAAGTGGTCACACCAATGTAGTCTTTGGTTAATCCCACTCTTCTCTTGGAGAGTGTCGAGTCTACCAAAGTGGTCATGCCGATGAAATCTTCAGTTGATCCCACTCTTCTCTTAGGGAGTGATGTGGCTACCGACTATGTTTTTAGCATTTCCATTTCAGTACTTTTATAACAAGGGGGAATTCTGCTCACTTTAGGCAAACCCCATCTAAGCCCTAGGATGGTTTCCTTTGATTGGAATGACCTTGTTGAGCCTCGCCTTCCTTCTTCTACAAATTTTCAAATAAGGGTTGAATTTAATTCAACAAACATTTATCGATGTATTGTGGATGAAGGAGCCTCTACAAGTATTTTATCCTCCTCGGTTTGGAAATTCTTGGGATCTCCCGAGCTTGTGTTCGCTTCACATGAGCTATTGTCTTTTGACAGACATCCTAGTGAATATTTGGAGATTCTTCCTTATTTTCCTATCTCATTAGGTGGGAAGAATGTCCTTGTTGATGTTATAGTGGTGCAAGGCCCGTTAGATTTCAATATGCTTGTTGGCACAGGGGTAGACCCAGGGTTCAACGCTCAAGAGAGCACCAACAAAACCCTAACTACTGACCCTTTTGGCAACACCTGCAAAGCAGATGAAGTCTCACCTGAGGTAGAGGCAGGGGTGGTTGCAAGACTCAGATGTATGCAACCTTAGCTAGGACACAGATCTGTGATTATAGCACTTAGAAATCATCTAGCATGGTTTATCCATCAATATTCAACCCTTACAACACTTCGCAGATAGCACATAGTATCGTAGTGAGTACTTAGATCTAAGATAATTCAGCACTTAGCCACAACAAGATAGATCAGTTTCAACAGATCAAGCACTAAGTATCTTACATATCATATATAACATTCATTCCTATCTCAGAAGCACAAAGCATAAATAAATATATTCAGTCACATCAAGCACTTAGCCAAGAAGGAGATAAACACATTAGGTTGACGCATAGAGAACAATACAGAGAGTTATCATGGTTCACCCCCACCCTGGGGCTACGTCCACAAGATCTTCTTATTTATTATTTTAATCAAGTAGTTACAACACAAAGATTCAACAATCCTTGCTTTGCACAGGACATAAGATCTACGTAGCTCGCTAGATCCTTCTTCCTTGCACTTCAGCACAAAACAACTTGCAAGCTTCTTACAATCATGCACAGAGAATTTACAAGATACATCCGATCACACAGATCCAATTCCTGGCACTAAACCATCAACTATACATCACATAGATGTACTACTCTCTCCCTTCTTAAATTGCCTAAGTATCTATTTATATATTAAAAAAATGGGCCTAAACGTGGGTGAACCCACGGGCCGACATCCCTTTCCCGTTACATTAACCCAAAACCCTAAAGGGACCCAAAAATAGGTCTAATTTCCCTAATTTCCACTTCGCGTTGCGCTCCATCTTTGGCAAGTTGTCGAAGTCCCAAAAATAGTCAAATATGACCAAGTATTCTTCAAAACTTGGTCAAGGGCCAACAATGCTTATCAGGCGTGATTATGTATATGCTATGAACGTTGTGGTGTCTACACTCTTCAGGGTGATGCATTTCCCTCACAATGGAATCATTGTCACTATCGACCAACTAGCATGTGATAATCACCATCCTAATTTGACATTAGTTCAGGATGCCCCTTTATATGTTCCTAGTGTTCGTGTAGACTCTACCCTGCCACAGGTTAATTATGTGGCATTTTATCCTCGATGTTCAATTGCTTTTGAGCAAGAACATGTGCAATCATGTTTTCCTTCTCGAGACTTGGTCTCAACAATTGATCCTTTGGTTTATCCAATGGAGGCATGGGAGCCCTTTCTTCCCCCTCTTGGAACAAGTGATATCGTCGGGATTACTTGAGAAAAGTAACCTTTTGGAGTCTTCTTTAATCCCTTTTCAGACTCTCTAAACAAGAAAAGATTGCTAAGCAATCTTGTTGTCCTTCACCCTCGCCAAATTCAAATTTGAAGGCACGTCTGTCCAATGGTAGTTTACCCATTTTTCGGTCCGAATGGTCAATTGTACGAACAAAGGTATACTCTAGGAGCTTTGGTTTGTTAGAAGAGTATTCTCGGGTATAAGTTTAACCCTTTTTCGGGCCCGAGGGACTAAATTTACGAAAAAGGAACCCCCATGGAGTCCATAGTTAATCTCTTTTAAGACTCCCTAAAATTGAAAAGATGGTCGAGTGAAATTGTTCTTTCACACTCATTAAACTGGTCCAGAAGAACATCCCGTACAGAGTCCATAGTTAATCTCTTTTCATACTCCTTAAAATTGAAAAGATCACTGAGTGACCTTGTTCTTTCACACATTAAATTGGTCTAGAAAAACATCTACTGGTATGAGTTTACCCCTTTTTCCAACCTATATATTAGGGAGGAAAAAGGTACACCTCGAGATATTTGTCTCGCCGAGAGAGTTATCCTAAGTGAAGTTTATACTTTTTCACGCTAAGGAGACTAAATCTAGAAAAAAGTTTTGAGCCCATAGTTAATCTCTTTTCAGACTCCTTAAAATTAAAAAGATTGTCGAGTGATCTTGTCTTTTTCACACTTGTTAAAATGTTTTTTAATAGATATCTTTTCAGTGCTAGTTTACCCCTTTTTCAAACCGACTAGACTACCTTTGAAAAAGGTACCCCAACGAAGTCTTCTTTTATGTTTTTTCAGACTCTCTAAACGTGAAAAAAATACCGAGCTTACCTTCTCTGGGCTCGTTAAAATTACATTGAAGGGGGTTTTCACTGTGTCTTATTAATCACATTTTCATCCCTGCATTTTTGGCCTAATGTCAGCTCCATGTTTCTCTCAACTGAACCTTTGAAGCATGCCTTATATGCAAGCCTTGTATCACTTTGCCTCTACATCTTGACACCTTGACCCATGGAGGAATTTTCCCGAGTGGCCTTTTCTTGCACATGTCTCCTTGCTCTGAGCATTAGTGTGTTCCTTGCACTTGGAACTCATATGATTGTGACACTCATTCCTCCTTTTTAACGTAACATTCTTTTATTATTTTTCAAATCTCTTTAAAAATATTGAAAAAGACAAAAAAATAAAAAATACCCCAAAAAGATGACGGGAAATATATATTCTTTTTTGGTAGCACAATGAGTCTCCCTTGGAAAAATAACATCCTTCCATTTGTTCATCAATATTTGGGATTTAATATGACCTTAGGAAGTTGTTCTCGCTACATGGAGTTGTGTCCTCCTGCATTTGGTTATTCTTCCAAACACATGGAGAGTTTGTGTTGCCTCCTGCATCGTGAACTTATGTCAATGTCATGCTTCCTAAGTCTAATCATCTTTCATGCTATTGTCCAAGGAAATTTTTACCCATCTTGATTTGGCCTTTCTTCATTTTGTCTCTTGACCTCATGTCCGGCCATCCCGAAAGTCCAATCAAGTCCTTGTTCAAAATCAATGAAGTTCTTTGCCTAATCACCGAGATCCTCTTATTTGTTCCCAACGAGTCATCGAAGACCTCTGGGTAGTGAATTCGTACACTCACATTACACTCCTACCTGAGTTTGAATATCTTGAAGTTGTTGCTCGAGCTCTGAAGGCCTCATCTCCAGCCATTAGGCGTCATTTGCTTCTTGAAGATGGATACTATACATGTATATCTTTGATTTTGAGATGTAGATCCACTGTGTATTTCTTGCGGCTACACTTTATATAGTTATATGACATGGATCTGTAGTGTATTTGATTGGAAGACATGCTTTATTTCATCCCGAGCATGGGTATGCTCACCTCAGAGAGACAATTTTTATTTTTGGAGATGGCACCTCCCGAACTCTGGTCCCGAGCTCACTCGCTTCATACATTGGTGAAGATTTTGTAATGTATTTCGGCCATCAGATTCTCTTCTAACCTCACACATTAAGGGGCATCTGTTATAACCCTAAATTTCTCCACACATGCATACCTGACATCAGGCCCTCTTACTTCCTATTTTTTCCAAGCCATCATTGAATTGCTCTTCTTAAAAAAACTATTTTTGAAGATGTACGCGCCATGCACCACTACTATCCATGTACATATCCCTGCTGCACCACTATAGCCCATGTACGTACACTAGTTGCACCAATACAACCTGCGTATACTTGCAAAAGTTGCAAGGAATTCGCTGAGATTACCAAATATTGGGTAGTTTCCCAACTGATCCACCACCTATAGCCCGTAACCCAACTGAATAACCATCCTTTTGTCATATAAAAGGATGTGTTGGGGTCTCATGCCTAAGCTAAGAATAAGAACATTGAAATTTTGTCCATTTCAAATCCCCTCCTTGCCCCAAGCATTTACAGCTTGGTTGAGATAATTGCATTAGAATTCCCCATTTTTCCCTTTTGCCTCCATTATAAGCCCATTCCATTTCCAAGAAGAAGGTTGAGAGGAGAAAGATACGTGGAGGTGCACTTGGAGCTTGGTGAAGAGGAACCCTAGTGTAGTCCATAGGGGGGTTTTCCCACTATAGCATAAAGGGGTCTTTGAGATTTGTTTAAAGGGAACAAAATTTTAATACCCCTTTCCCTAATAATCTACCCAGGGGGTTGGGTGTGTTACAATGTTTTCATGAATCGATCATGTGAATCAAGTAGCCTCTCAAGAGACATAACATTTTTGGGTATTTTATTTATCTTTGCAACAATTGACCCAAATTACAATCTTCATGAGATTTCATATGCTATTTATCATTGATGAACACACCCTTAAATATGCTCTCATAGGTCAAAAGATTCAATGATTTGTTGATCCTTAATTATTGAGTACTAAATACCTAGAAATAACTTCAAATTGATATTTTATTAATTCAAAATCCTCCAATGGGGCTTATATGGGATGTGAGAATTCCAAATGCATCTACATTTATGTATTCTCTAAGAGGAATTGAGTTAAAATATATTCAAGTTTCAAATTCAGACTCCATACATATTGCATTTAACATTCAAATGAGGTGAAAATAATAAATTGAATTTCTTACCTACCTCACAATGATCAATGATCATTGAATCATCGATACCTTTAGTTGGTCATGCTTAGATCAAGATCCCTCTTGAGTCTTATGACCACAATCTCATACCTGGTGGAATAATTGGTGTACCCCAACTCTAACATGTAGGATATCAAATTGTGTCTACATGTTAAATCTACAAATGAACAACTAGTACCTGTGCCCTCCTTTAAGAACATAGTAAAACCAAAATAAATCCAAAAGATAATGAAAATAAATTGAAATTAAATCTAATATATAAAAGGATAGAACTCATAAAGAAATGACAAGATTAAAACTATAATAAGAAAAATGTACCATGTTGGAATATTGAGAGGGGCGGGGGTGAATCAATATTAGTACTTTTCTTTCTTTATCCACAATATAAATCTTCAATGATATTCAATCAAAATTAAATATAACATCAATATCATAAATAAATGCATAAATAACACATAAACATAGTACACCAAAGTTTTATGTGGAAAACCAATGCGGGAAAAAAACATAGAATGCTTTTCTTATTGATCAAAGAGTACATTCAGTAGAAGCACCAAATTACTATTTTACCAGCTACAACTGGAGGGAATATCCAACCCCCTATTTACAGGCTACAACATGAGGGAAGCTCCAACTCCCTAGTTTTTTTTCTCCAAACAAAAGGAGGCTACAACCCCCTTTCCTTGCCCCGTCCAACTGCCCTAAATTATAACTCTAGACAACCCTGTCACCACCTCTGCTATTGTAACTGGTAACATGTTGTTGATGATGCTTTTGATACCTTTGTTGCTTCTACTGAAATCAATATCTCATCAAAAATGTAACCACTTATTCCTCATTCCAAAATCCATAAGAGAATTCTCAAAATCAAATGCTCATAACTCACTCAGACATACATGTTCCCGATTTCTTCATAATAATTCTCTAACACACTAAGGAAAAAATACCTTGACCCTGAAGCTAAATTGAGTTCTTGATCCCTGATCTTCTTGAAATTTTCCTCACAAGTCCATGACTGTGTCTACTATCTGCCTACGGGTATCTGTGCTTTTCCTCACTACAACTCACAAATGTCTGTGCTTTTCCTCCTAAAATTCACAGATATACTCAAGGAGTTCCTGTATGAAACCCCTTCTCTTTAATCTCGGCTCCTTCAAACTTATTACTTCACTTGAATTCTTTGTCTTCAAATCACTGTCTCAGATCTCTAACCTGTATTTTCAAAAGTCAATACACATAAGTAATTTTCAATGGACTCTTCTCTATGTTATATAGGAGAAATTTCTCAATGACATGCAACTCATGATGGCATGCAAATCACATGCAACCTATTATCTTCTGTTTACTCCACTTTTCATTTCCTCCAATAATTAATTATATCTCCAGTAATTAATTATTCCTGCAATAATTAATTATCCCTGCAATAATTAATTATCTTATGTTTACTGCCTCTTTAATTCGACATGCAACTTCTCTCAAGGGTTGAAATAAATGACAACCAATCTCAATAATTAATCATTCCTGCAATTATTAATAAATATTTTTCGATAATAAATTAATCTTTCAACAATATCCCCCTTTGGAATTGATGGAAACACTTAGACACAACAATGATGATACTCATGCTCATGCTCATGCTGAATCCCCCTGTCTTTATGTGGTCATGATGGATGCCCATGTCTCCATGCCTCTTCTCTTCCATGTCTTTTTTTTTCTTTCCCCTTTGACATCAATGTCAAAGTATGAATTCTCCTTGGGGATGCTCCCCCTGTCAGTAAGCCTCAGATCTCTACTGATGTTTCTCTTCATGGTGCTTCGTTGTGTATATATCTGATAAAAAGAATTAAAAAAACATTCAATTATTTCAAAAAGAATTCACTATGGGGATGAAACTACTCTAAGTTTATGTCGAAGATACTCAAAAGTCTCCCTTGTAATAGGTTTGGTGAATATATATGCAATCTGCTCTATTGTACCAACATACTCTACCTTGATTTTCTTCTCTCTAACCTTTTCTTGTAAAAAGTGAAACTTTATCGTAATGTGTTTCATCTTGGAATGCATCACCAGATTATTAGAGATACTTATGGCACTGATATTATCAAAGAATATCATAATAGGCTTGTCATATTCCACCTATATGTCCTACAAAGTTTTCTTCATCCAAAGGACCTATGTAACATGGTGTTGCTGAAATATAATATGCTTCTGTCGTGGACAATAATATTGAAGACTGTTTCTTACTCAACCAAGATACTAGACAATCACCCAAGTAGAAATATGCTCCACTTATACTTCTTCTATCATTAATGCTACCTACCCAATCTGCATCTCAGTAGGCTGTAAGAGATAACTCATTCCATTTTGGATACCACAATCCAAAATCTTCTATACCTTTTAGATGCTATCACATAGAGTAAACTGCTAATCATCGATCTATAGAGCCTCTGATATGCATTTTTGGATATATAATCTTTTCTTAGTTTCCAATTGGTCTACATGGGCATACTTACGGGCTTGCAATCTACCATTCCAAACTTCTTAAACATTTCTTTGATATACTTGGTCTGGGATATGAAAATACCTGTATCCAACTCACATATGTAGAGTCCCAAAAATAATTACATCTCACAAAGTAATGACATTTCGAATTCATTCTGCATGTCTATAACAAATTTCTTACTCATCCTATCATCATTACTGCCAAAAATAATGTCATCAACATAAACTTCAATTATCAATAAATTATTTTTATGTACCTTTATGTAGATATTGTTGTCTGCATTGCCTTTCATGATCCCTTGTTGTTGTAGATACCTGTCTAATATTGAATACCATGCTCTTGGGGCTTGTTTGAGTTCATATAGTTCCTTCTTCAATCTCCAAACATAATCTTCCTTTTCTTATAGTAGAAATCCTTATGGTTGTTTGATGCAGACTTCTTGTTCTAGTTTCCATTTAGGAAGGCTGATTTTACATCCATTTGATATATTTTGATTCTCTTTGAACATGCATAAGCCATGATCAATATGAATGCTTCCATTCTAGCAACTGGGGAAAATTTGTCTTCAAAATCTATTCCTTGAACTTGAGCATATCCCTTGCATACTAGCCTTGCTTTATTTCTGGTTACTTATCCATCCTCGTTCAATTTTTTTATGAATACCCATTTTGTACCAATCACATTATTATATTTAGGCCTTGGAACAAGTTCTCATGTTTCATTATTCTCTATCTGATCTGGTTCTTCTTCCATGGATTTCATCCAGTGTTCATTTGTGATGGCTTCTTCAAAACTGTTGGGTTCAACTGTGGATAACAATGGTAGATGCCTTTGTTCTATTGAGAGTAATTTTCTCTGAGTTTCAATTCATGTATCCATACTCCAAATTATCTGTTCTGGTGGATGATTTTTTTGTATTCGCCTACTAGGATTTTTTGTAGATATCTAAATAATCTTCTGATCACCTTCCTTTTATTCTTCTTTTGGCTTCTCTTTTTCTTCTTCTGATTCTTCTTCTTCATTCAAGTCTTCTTCTCCTTCCTGTTTTGTCGAGTCTTTGCTTTCTTCTTTGAGATTTTGTACACTTGTCTCGTCAATCTGTACATTGATGCTTTCCACTATTCTATTGAGTCTCATATTGAAACACTTGTATGCCTTTTTTTTTCTTGATTACCTGACAAATATGCCTTTTTCAACTCGGGAATCAAACTTTCCAATCCTTCCATCTTATCTTTTGATGTATCACTCGCTTACAAACACTCTAAAATGATTCACATTTTCCGGCATTCCTTTCCATAGATCGTAGGGATTCTTATCACTATTACTTTTGATCATTCCTCTATTAAGTATATGAAATGTTGTATGTACTGCCTGTGCCCAAAATATGTCACCCGACTTGGAATATTTCAACATGGTTCTGGCCATTTCTTGTACTGTCATGTTCTTTCTTTCAGCAAATCTGTTCTGATGAGGTGTCTTGTCTATTGAGAACTATCTCTTTATCCCATGTTCACTACAAAATTCCATGAATTCCTGTGATGTGAACTCTCCTCCATTGTCTGACCTCAAACATTTTATTTTCAAGTTTATCTTTGTTTCAACCATCTCTTTGTATATCTTGAAGTGCTCAAATGCCTCTGACTTCTTCTTGAGAAAATAAACTACAGTCATTCTTGTGTAGTCATCAATTAGTAGCATGAAGTATTGTTCACCATTTAATTCCTTTGTCCTTGTTGGTCCACATAGATCGATACTTACAATCTCCAATGGTTTTGTTTTTGAGTACTCCTTTGATTTGAACTTGGTCCTCGTCTATTTTCCCTATAGACAATGCTTACATAGAGTATTAGTTGGGTTTGAGATTTCAATAATTTCTCTTACTGCTTCCTTTGTGTTGATTTTGACAAGATTGTCAAGGTGTATGTGACCCATTCTTCTGTGCTAGAGATAAATATCATTTTCATTTCCTAAACACCAACTCTCCTTTCCAGTTTAATTTAAAACATATATGTTGTTCGGATTCCTTATAGTGGTTGCTACTAACCTGCTTGATCCTTCTTTCCTTATTTCACATTTCTCTAAGCTGAACTGAAGTGTGTGTCCTTGAGCACACATTTAACTTACAGTCAATAGATTGTGCTTCATATCTTCAACTAGTAGATTTTTTTTTCCTTTGCATATTTGCTTCCAAGCTTAACTGTGCCTCTACCTATGATTTTAGTTGAATGGTTATTTCCAAATGAAAATGATCCATATTTCTCTTTATTCAAAGTTAGGAACCTGTTCTGGTCACATGTCATATGCTTTGAACAAACAACTATCAACATACCAATCACTTTTCTTATGTTTGGCCTCTATAGAAAGTGATCATTGATTCTGCTTTAGTTTCCATATCCCTTGTGGTTCCAATATATGAGTACTAACGTTCTGCATTCTACTTCATTGCTCAATGAGACGATTTTTTTTGGTTTTTTCTATATGTTTCATAAGATCTTATGGGATACCATGTATTGTTACTTCTGTTCTTGGGATAGGCTCCTCAGTTTGCAACTTTATGTCCAAAATTAGCTCAATCAAAACAATGACCATAAAAGAATATTTGATACCTAGGGATAGATGATCCCCTTTATGATGCACTCCTTTTGAATTTGTCTTCTTGAGTCTTCTTTACTTCTGGAATATTCTTCTTTGGGGGCATGCGTTATTCCTTCTTGACATAATATTTAACAATATTTTCATAGATTCTTTGTTCTTCTTCCTATTCCATTGTCTTGGAATTTGACCCTTTCTCATTTTGTACTCGATTGTATCCTAGGCTAGATATGTCATATTATGATCTTTAACTACAGATGATTTGATCCAATATTCTAGTTCTCTTTTGTTGTATATATGCCTTCTAAAGATCTTTCCAATTTTTTTATCCTTTTCTTCTAATTGACTTCTAAGAATTTCCTCAATTCTTTTGTCTTATTCTATTTGAGTTTTGAGACTCGTAATCATCTACTCTAGTTCTTCATATTTGGAACTCTGAGATCCCTCTCTCATTTTTAACTCTGCCTTGAGTGACTTGTTTTTCTTTCTTTCCTTCTTGAGTTCTTCTAATGCACTTATTAGATCTGTTGTTTATTCCTGTGAGGACATTTAGAAGAAAAATGACCAATACCACCACAATTAAAACATTTCAATGGAAGCATACCTTTATACTTGTCAGTTCCTTTCTGTAATTTTCTTATGAAGTTAGCCATCTATTCATCTTCTTATGAATCATCACTGCAACTGCAACTTGGTTTTGACTTTTTCTTTTTCTTCTTCTTTATATTCTTGGATTCCTTGAAAGTTGCTTCCTTTATTATTGGGTTCTCTTGTTCTATTCTCATTTGATAGTCTGTAAATATTCCATGTAGCTCATCCATGCTCAATGTACCGAGATATGCTCTTTCTTCTAAGGAAGATATTTTAGATCAAATCTCATAGGAAGAGACCTTAATACATTTTGAACAACCACTGATTCGCCAACTTCTACTCCCAATCATTTAATAGTGTTGACTACTTTGTCAACTCACAGAAGGTAGGCTGCAATGTATTCATCTTCCTTCATCTTCAATTGTTCAAAATTAGCTCTAAAAATTTGAAGTTTATCTCCCTTTACCTTAGCATCTCCTTCATAAATATTTTGTATTTTACCCAAATATCATTTGCACTATCAGAATGCATAACTTTGACAAAAAATGAATCAACTAAACTAATCAGAATAGTACCTTTAGCCTTTGATTTTTTCGCTGAGATTCTTTCCATCTCTGTTATTTGGGGGAGTGTCTGGTCTTGTATACCCATCTACTACTGATTTCCAAACATCAAATCCATGTTCCTGTAAAAAGGTTTTCATCGTTTTATTCCAGAAGGTATAGTTTTTACCATCAATGTAACATCCCCAACCACCCAGGTTGGGCCATGCTACTCCATAAAACACACTTGATAAGTTCTGAAACCAAATTAGTAGCACACCCCGAGCCTCCCAGGCCCGAAAACAACCACATTGAGAACTTCTCATATTTATGATATTAAAAAATGTACATACCCAGCCATAGACCTTTTGGGCTATTCCACATAGAAAATCTTGTGGAACATCATACATATAAAACTTAACAGACAATTACATTCTTCTAATACACAAATTAATGCAGAAATAACAATAAGCCTATACATATAACATATACAAGAAAAAACCATAAATATAAGACATGTACAAATACACAACATGCAAATAAAAACATAAATGGTACTTGTCTTTTTATAGAATACCACCAACCGTGTGCAGACCTTCCACAGACCTCCTATCCTTAGAACATAATGCTCATCACTCTTAGCAGTGGGTCAGCCTCGAGTTGGGGCTAAACTCCACCTGAGTAAAGGGATTCCTAGGCTAGGTTGAGACAACAAGAAGTTGCACAATCAAGAGGAAGGATTTCATCCCAAGAGACAACTCACACTAACAGCCTAAAACCTCTCATTCACCACACACCTATCTAACCCTAGAAAGTGTGCCACTTCTTTGCTCAACAGTCCTTTGACTGCCCCACTTCCATTCCAAGGATTCAACAATAGGTCGGACAACAATTCTCAAAGAAATATAGTTGTTGTTGGTGTCCCTCTGGGAAAATCACTTCCCCAACAACCTCTCTCACCTGGAGAGAGTTTCTTACAGGCCTGAAAACCTGCTTCTTCAGTTCACAGGCATGACAACTTGCCTCTTCAAACCCATAGGCCTGACAACCTACTTCTTTAGTCCATATCCTTAGTCAATAGAGTAAGGGTGATGGAAACAACAAAGCTCATGTATAGAACAGATGATGGTAGCAAGCCACGCTCAGTCAAGGAATTGCATTGGAAACAACAACAAACCGTTAAGGCACGGTATGGGCTCAACAAAAGTATAGGTGCACTATTCTTCATAGGTAAGGTACATGGTAGCTCAAAATTCCTACAGGTTCCATAGGTTCGTGAATAATGTAGAGGTCGATGATGGAGAGGAGGGATCAATGCATGAATGTGTGAGTGAATGGGGAAAGATGGGAAAACATACTATTTCCCCCCACCTATATTTTCATGCACCATTATTGACACATGGCTCTCCGAGAGCTCATTTCTCTCCACTTGGGATTCATTCCCTCTTCCATGAGACTTAGGATAAAGCAATTATCCTCACCATAGTATTTAGGAAATAATAATATAGTATTCTTTTTTGTGATAATCCCTCTAGCTTAGCCCCTTTCCTAGGCTCTTATCCCTCCCCTTCCTTTTCTAGTGGATCTTAGTCCCCCATACTCTTTTATCATGGTCGGTCTACATGCAAAGATATATTTATATTAATGATATGAGTGTTTACATATACAAAAATAGGATCACTGGACTTAAGCATCTATGCTCTCCTACCTAATCATCACATAATCCTCCTAGCTTATAATCACTTGGCTCACCATCCTATAAAACATGTTTACATTTCAGATGGGGCTTGGTCTTGGGGTATTACAATCCCTCCCCTTATTTTTTCACTGTCCTCAATGCAAGTTATTTACATATTACCATCAATATTTTCAAAAATATTCAAAAATATGTGGGTATTCTTCCCGCATAGCATTTTCATGCTCCCAAGTTTCATCCTCGGGACCGTACCAAGTCTATTGGAACTTTACGAGCCCTATGGATCGATTATGGAGTTGATTGATCTTTTGGTCCAGTATACACATTGGATGCACTTGAAAGGCGCCTTCTTGCTCCACCTGAATAACATTCCAATCAATAACATGATTAACATCATGTATATACTTATTGAGTAATGATACATGGAATACATTATGAATCAACATAGATGCAGGTAATGCAAGCATATAAGCTACATGCCCAATCCTCTCTAAGATTTCAAATGACCCACAATAATGAGTTGCCAACTTGGAACAATTTCCCAACTTCAGGGAACTTTTGTTGGCCTTCACTTTCAAGAATACATGATCACCTACGTAGAATTCCCTGTGAATTATTCCCTTATCAGCATAAATTTTCTTCCTATCTTGAGCAACCTTTAAATTCTACTTTATTTTTTACATCAACTCTTCCATTTCCCTGAGCAAATCTGTCCCAACTACTGCTCTATCTGCCAGGTTGTCCTAACTTACATGTGTGTTGCACTTTCTTCCATAAAATGCCTCAGATGGGCTCATCTTCAGAGATGCTTGGTAACCATTGTTGTAAGAAAAATCTACCAAGTGTACATAGTCTTCCCATTTTGATGGTTTATCCATCACATACATCCTCAACATATCCTCAATCACTTGGTTCACCCTCTCTATTTTCCCATCAGATTCAGGATGATAAGTTGTGATAAAATTCAGATTTGTTCCAAATCCTTTAAATAAACCTTTCCAGAACTTTGAGGTAAAATTTGGGTCTCTTTCAGACACAATTTTCTTGGGTATACCATGTAATCGAGTTACTTCCCTCATACAAATATTGGCAACATTAGTTTCCTTGTGAGAGAGCTTCACTGGAATGAAATGGGAAACTTTAGTTAGCTTGTCCACCACTACCATGATAGAATCATGATGCTTGTTTGTTCTGGGAAGTTTGGTAATAAATTCCATTGTCACCACTTCCCACTTCCACTCAAGAGTGGGTAATGGAGGTATCAAACCAACTGGGTGCCTTTTCTCAACCTTCACCTTTTGACAATCCCAACTTTTGGTAATGTAATCAACAATTTCTTTCTTCATACCCGACCAATAATATTGGCTCTTGACAGCTGCAATATTTTTCTGATACCCTGGGTGTCTATAATAAGGTACATTATGCATTTCTTTGAATATCAAACTTCTCAATTCCTGAGAATCGGGTACATAAATGTTGTCTCTGTAAATGATACTTTCATCATCTCCGAGCTTGTAATATTCAACCTTCTGCTGCAAATTACCTTGTTGTAATTTTGTTACCATTTCCATGTATTGCAAATTTGATTTTGCATCCTCCAAGATCTTGTATTTCAAATCATATTGAAACATGATGATGGCTGCATCATGCAATGCATGCACTCTCCTGCTAAGTGCATCAACCACCTTGTTCTCTTTCCCTTTGATATGCTTTATATCAAAGTCATACTCACTGAGAAATTCCAACCATCTTCTCTGCCTGGTATTTAAATTTGGTTGATCAAATAAATATTTCAAACTATTATGGTCTATCCTCAGCTCAAATGTTTTTCCCATGAGGTAGTGTCTCCACTTATTCAAGGCATGCACTATGGATTCCAACTCCAAATCATGAGTGGCATAATAAATTTCACGCTCCTTCAACTTCCTTGATCCATAGCATACAACAAAACCATTATGACTGAGGACTCCACCAAGTCCTTCTTTGCATGCATCTGTGCATACCATGAAATCTTCATTCGGATCAACAATCCTTAGAATTGGAGCACTGTTTAATAATTTCTTCAAGCTCTTTTCACACTCCAATGACCACTGAAATTTCATTGCCTTCTTTTGTAAGGAAGTAAATGGGTGTGCAATCTTTGGGAATCTCACAATAAATCTTCTGTAGTATCCAACAACACCCATGAAGGATTTGACTTCTGTTACATTCCTAGGCGCTATCCATCCTCTAATGGTCTCAATATTTTCAGGATCCACTGCGATCCCTTCCTCAGATATGATATGCCCCAAACAATGAATTTGATCCTAATAAAATGAGCAATCTCTCAATTTGGCATACAACTGATTCTCTCTTAATACTTGTAATACCATCTTCAAGTTCTTCTCATGCTCCTCTTCCGACTTGGAATATATAAGAATGTCATCCAAAAATTCAATGACAAAATTATCTAAGTATTCTTTGAAAACACCATTCATTAAACACATGAAGCCATCTGGTGCATTTGATAGCCCAAATGGAACCACCGTGAACTCATAATGCCCATACCTTGTTTTGATAGCAGTCTTGTTGATGTCTTCATATTTAATTATTACCTGATGATAACTTGATATGAGATCAATATTTGAGAATACTTTTTCATTCTTCAACTGATCAAAGAGGTCATCGATCCTTGGAAAAGGATACTTATTCTTTACAGTTACTTTTTTCAACTTCCTGAAGTCAATACACAGTCTCAATGTCCCATCCTTCTTCTTCACAAATAAAACTGGGGCACCCCAAGGTGACACACTTGGGTGTATGTATCCCTTCTTTAGAAGCTCTTCAAGATGCATCTGCAACTCCTTCAGTTCTAGTGTACTCATCATGTAAGGAGTCTTGAATACTGGAGCTTCTCCAGGAATTAGATTTATAGAGAAATCAATATCTCTTTTAGGGGGTAATCTTGGTATTTCTTTAAACACATCCTCAAACTCCTTTAAGACTGCATAATATTCAATATTTGACACCTTATCCTTAGGTTTTTCTTCCATATGATCTGCAAATATTTGACATCCCTTTCTATAGCATTTCTTTAGTTGCATTGCTGAGATTTCTCTGACAGTTAATGCCCTAGGAATTCATTGCAATATCCTTAGGTTCCCTTCCTCATCTAGGCAAGTAAATGCCTTGTTATGATCGTCTAAGACAACATGGTGTTGGTCCAACCAATCCATCCCAATTAGACAACCATAAGAACCTAAACGTAAGATGTTCAAATCTTCCTTGGTGCTTAGCCCATTCATTCCCACTGGACATGACTTAACCAACTCATTATTTTTTCTCTTGGATCCGGTAGCTAGTTGCACCAACCAATATTTCCCATGCTTGCTTCTTGGAAAATGAAATCTTTCCACCACCTTAGGATCTATATAACTATGAATATCTCCTGAATCAATTAAAATTGCAATGGTTTGGTTGTTTATCACACCTTCCACTTCAATCATGTGTGATTGAAATTATGCTTTCTTGTTGTCCATGGATGCATAGATCCTTGGTACATTTATGCCCATATCCTCCACTGTTTTAGGTTGTTTTACATTGTGAAAAACTCTCACTTTTTCACTTATGTGAGGACAATATATATACATATGATCTCCTTTACAACCCCAACATTGAATGGGTGGATGCCTTGGCATTTTCCCACCTGTCTCAGTCATTCTGGGCTCTCTAGAAGTTTGTTGTTCTCGAGGACTATTTCTAAAAAATGGTGGCTTATTCCCTTTCTTCCTCTATTCCATCTTGAACTTGTTCTTGTCTTCCCAATATTTTTGGAAAGTTGGCTTTCCTTTATGATAATCATATATTCCTTTATCTCGCCTTATGGTCTCTTCCAATTTTTTGGGATCATCATATTGAATCTTATCACTGATGAAAGATGGAGACACACTTCGACAGTTCCAAAAACCTTATTTCATACTCATCAATGGTCATACTCCCAAGCTTGAATTGAAATAACTCCTTCATTTTCTTCTCATAATATCTCTTAGTCAAGTATTTCTTTTCAAAATACGTCTTGAATTCCTTCCAAGTAACATTTTTCTCTTTGATGTGTTGTACCTACACAAGTTGATCCCACCACATGGATGCCTTTCCCTTGAGATAATAAATAGAAATTATTCCTTCTGCATGAGAACAATAATTATACAATTGAAAATATTTTTTCATTCCTAGAAGTTGTGTCTCGACATCTTCATCCTTCTTGTTCTCACCATAAAATGTAGGAGGTTTGATTTTGTTCATTTCTCCTCGCAGTTCATCCACCCTAGACCTCTTCTAATGCTTTCTAGCAGGGGATGAACTGGAGTTGTTGGGTACTCTCCTATTGGAATTCCTTGGGGAGAGATGGTGATTTATGCTATCACTCCTTGATATTCCTTTCTCCTCAGGATACCTATGACTTCTGTATTTGCTTGACATTCTCCTTATCCAATTTCTTTTCAATTATGTCCAGGCTCTACACTAACTTCATGTTGAAGTCTTCTTGCTACTCCTTGTCTTTCATAATCCTTTCATTATCATCCTTGTGACTGTGGACATCTTTCTGCAAATTTTTAATGGTCTCTTCCATATTCATGTTTTCATCCTTTCCTTCTCCATGTCCATTGTAGTTTGTTCCTTCAATACCCAAATGGAAATCCATTCCTCTGATCTCATCTTCCTGGTTGTAAGTCCCCTGTGTATCATCCATCTCTCTGCACTCTGTGTTGATTCTGATATGATCAAGTTTCTTTTAATTCTGCAAACTGTGTAGTGAACAAAACTTTTTCAGGCTAACTGACTCAACAATTTCATGAAAATATGAACCATTCTAGTTCAATAATATATCAGATTCTTTTTTCTGATTTTATGAGAAATTAACTGCTCAACTCAATTTTTTGGGTAAGTAGTTATATTCTACTTTTCCAGATATTTCCATCGACTTCTCCCTTGCACAATTCTTAGTTTTGAGCAGGAAGTTATGAATATTTGAAAATGGTCCTTCCTAGAAGGTAATGTCTGTACAACAATTCTTCTTCTTCAGAGTTGAATTGGCTCTTGGAACCGTGATAGATCCTCTCGTAAACTACATAGGCCTTATTTACATCTTTAGGTGAAGTCTGTATAGCTCAAAACCCCACAAATTCCTTCTTCTATCCCACTTTTGTCTTTGAAAACATAAATTCGGGCACTAGCCCCCTTTTATTTCGACTGAAGTCACATAGAACCAAGTGCTTAGCTAATATTCACTTATCCGGAGCTTCGGGACTTCGGGGCTCCAAAACTTTGGGCTTCATGGGTTTCACCTTCATCACACTTCATTTTCCCTGAACGCCGAATTGGCATAGTTCCGAACAGACCTTTCTTCGGAAATTTGGAGCTCCGGAACTTCTAGCTTCAGAGGTTCCACCTATACAACACAACATTCCCTCCGAATGAGGAATTTTCGAAGTTCTCCGGAGCTCCACACTTCATAGGTTCTTGCAAAAACCTAGACAATTTCTCCCGAATATTGAACTTTTGAACTTCCAGGGTCCACTTAGTACCGTTGCCAACAATATGGTGGTGACACATGGCCCCACTAATGAGTGACACGTGTAATGTCACAATTGGTACAAAAATCCTATCAAAATCACAAATCTGGTTGACACATGGCAGGAGTAAAGTGGGTCCACGTCACCCTAAGTGACTTCATCATGCCATGTCACATCCGATGCTTTGGGACTTCATAACTCCGGGCTTCAGAGGTTTTAAAAAAAAAACACTTCAAAAATCCCGAACCCCCTCTCTTCGGACCTTTACTACTTCGACGCTCTGAAGATTCAAGACTTCAGAGGACTTCTCATTATAACACAACACATCTTTTGAAAGTTGAACTTTCAATCTCCTGAACAGTTCCACGTCACCCTAGGTGACGTTAACATGCCACGTCACTTTGACATTTCGGGACTTCGACACTTCGGGCTTCAGAAGATTTCACACCAACATACTTTATAACTCTTGAATGTCGAACTTTCGAACAGTTTTTTCTCGAAGATTCGACACTTTGGGGCTTCGGGACTTTGGAAAATTCTACTCCAGAGCAAGTCAAAACACCCGAACACCAAATTTTTGAACAGGTGTTCCCTGGAGCTTCAGGACTTCGAGGCTCCAGGAATTCAGAACTTCAGGCTTCAGAGGATTTTTCTACTGAACACCAACCAAACTCCAAACTATTTGACACTGAAATTCTGAACAGGTGTTCCTCAGAGCTTCGCGACTTCAAGGCTTTAGGACTTCAGAACTTCGGGCTTTGAAGGATTTTGATGCTAAACACCAGCCCACCCCCAAACTATTGGACGTCGAAATTCCGATCAAGCTAATGTGTGGACATGTGTCTTTGATTAAGGGATGGTCCATATTAGTTCGAGACTTCAATACTTTGGGGAACTCTTCCATCTACCCAACCACAAACAAATTTCCTCAGAGTGTTGAACTCATGAACCACTCGGGGATCCAACAGTCCACATTCTTCCAACCGATATACGATGTAGATCCACTCAGAGACTTCGTAGCATGGGGGAGTTTACCTCCTTTTGTAAAAATATTAAAATTTGTCAAAGCAACGAAGTTTGAAGGACTTGAAGGCTTAAAAAACGTGCTACTTTCCCAAATCTGATGACTGTGAAGGATCTGCCTTCTCTCGAATAGATCCGATGGCCCAAATATTAACTTTGTGGCCCCAAAACCATGGTTATTGTGGTTTCTCTCCTCTGCTGGATTTCTCGAACCACTACACCTTCTGAGCTTTCAAAAATAGTTAAGGTGTGCTCTCATCTCCCTCTTGGCACTCATGGATGTTCTGAAACTCCAATCTTGTCCATTTTGACAACAATTCCCTCTGAAACGTTTCCTTCAATTTCCACTTACACGGCCCATCCAGGACCAATGTTGAAAACTGGAGCTCTGATAGCATATTGTAACATCCCCAGCCACCCAAGTTGGGCCATTCTACTCCATAAAACACTCTTGATAAGTTATGAAACCAAATTTGTAGCACACCCCAACCTCCCAAGCCAAGGATTGCCACATTGAGAACTTCTCATGTTTATGATATTAAAAAATGTGCATACCCAACCATAGACCTACTGAGATATGCCACATAGAAACTCTTGTGGAACATCATACATATAAAAATTAACAGACAATTACATTCTTCTAATCCACAGATTAATGCAGACATAATAGTAAGCTTATACATACAACATATACAGGAAAAACTCATAAATATAAGACATGTACAAATACACAGCATGCAAATGAACACATAAATGGTACTTATATTTTCATAGATTACCACCAACTGCATGCATACCTTCCACAAACCTCCCAGCCTTAGAGAACGCTGCTCATCACTCTCAATAGTGGGTCACCCCTGAGATGGGACCAAACTCCACCTAGGTAAAGGGATTCCTAGGATAGGCTGAGACAACCGGAAGTTGCACAATCAACATGAATGATTTCATCCCAAGAGCCAACTCACACTAACATCCTACAACCTCTCATTCCCCACATTCCTGTCCCACCCCAGGAAGTGTGCCCCTTCTCTACTCAACATTCCTTTGACTGCCCCACTTCCCTTCCAGGGCTTCAACAACAGGTCAGACAACAATTCTCAGAGTACTATAGTTTTTTGTTGGGCTCCCTATGGGAAAATAACTTCCCCAACAACCTCTCTCATATGGAGAGAGTTTCTTACAGGCATGACAACCTTCTTCTTCAATCCATGGGCCAGAAAACCCACCTCTTCAAACCCACAGACCCGACAACCTGCTTCTTCAGTTCAATTCCTTAGTCAATCGAGTAAGGGTGATGGAAGAAACAAATCTTAGGTATAGACCAGATGATGGAAACAAGACACAATCAATCAAGGAATTGTGTTGGCAACAACAACAAATCGTTAAGTCATGGTACGGGCTCAGGAAAAGTACAGGTGCATTGTGATTCATATGTAAGGTACGAGATAGCTCAAAATGCCTGCAGGTTCCAAAGGTGCGTGAATAATACATAGGTCGATGATGGAGAGGAGGGCTCAGTGCGTGAATGCATGAGTGAATGGGGAAAGATGGGAAAACATGCTATTTCCCCCCACCTATATTTGCATGTGCCATGATTGACACATGGATCTCCTGGAGATTTTTTCTCTCCACTTGGGATTCATTCCCTCTTCCATGAGACTTAGGATAAAGAAATTATCCTCACCATAGTATTTAGGAAATAATAATATAATATTCCTTTTTTTAATAAGCACTATAGCTTAGCCCCTTTCCTAAACTCTTATCCCTCCCCTTCCTTTCCTAGTGGAGCTTAGACCCCCATACTATTTTATTGTGGTCGATATACATGCAACCATGTATTTATATTAATGATATGAGTGTTTACATATACAAAAATAGGCTCATTGGACTGGAGTATATAGGCTCTCTGGCCTAATCATCATATAAGCCTCCTAACTTATAATCACTTGGCTCACCAACCTATAAAACATGTTTACAATTTAGTTGGGGATCAATCTTGGGGTATTACAATCAAACCTTGGTGCTCCAATCTTATCATATTCCATGATCTCCTACCAGTTGTTAGATGAATTCCTAAAGGACCTGTTGTGATACCAATTGTTGGAATATTGAGAGGGGAGGTGAATCAATATTAGTACTTTTATTTCTTTAAGCACAATATAAATCTTCAATAAACATTCAATATAGCATCAATACCATAAATCAATTCATAAACATAGTACACCAAAGTTTTATGTGGAAACCTAATGTGGGGAAAAACCACGTAATGATTTTATTATTGATCAAAGAGTACATTCATTGGAAGCACCATATTCCTATTTTTCTAGCTACAATTTGAAGGAGGCTCCAACCCCCTATTTACAGGTTGCAACTTGAAGGAAGCTCTGACTCCCTAGTTTTCTAGCTCCAATAAGAAGGAGGCTACAAACCCCTTTCCTTTCCCCGTCCAATCGCCCTGAATTATAACTGTAGAAAACCTTGTCAATACCTCTTGTTGTGACTGATAACCTATTGTTGTTGCTACTTATTATACCTATTTTGTTGCTACTGAAATAAATATCTCATCAAGATTGCAACAACTTATTCCTCATGCCAAAAACCATAAGAGAATTCTCCAAATCAAATTATCATAACTCATTGAGACATACTTGTTCTTGATTTCTTTAGAATAATTCTCTAACACACTTAGGAATACATACCTTGACCCTGAAGATAAAATGAGTTCCTAATCCCTAATCTTATTGAAATTTTCCTCACAAGTATGCGACTGTGTATACTATCTGCCTGCGGGTATCTGTGATTTTCCTAACTACAACCCAGAGATGTCTACGCTTTTCCTCCTGAAACTCACAGATATAACAAGGCGTTTCTATATGAAACCCCTTCTCCTTACTCTTGGCTCCTGTAAAATTCTTACTTCACTTGAATTCTCTGTCTTCGACTCATTGCCTCATATCTCGAACCTGTATTCTCAGAAGTGAATACACATAAGTGATTTGCAATGGACTCTTCTCTGTGTTATATAGGAGACATTTCGCAATGACAAGCAACTCACATGCAACTCACATGCAACCTATTATCTTTTGTTTACTCCACTTTTCTTTTCCTCCAATAATTAATTATCTCTCCAATAATTAATTATTACTGCAATAATTAATTATCCCTGGAATAATTAATTATCTTCTATTTTCTTCCACTTTAATTTGACATGCAACTTCTCTCAAGGGTTGACATCAATGACAACCAATCTCAATAACTAATTATCCCTGCAATTATTAATTAATCATTTTCGATAATTAATTAATATCGAAGTTGTTTGCCGGATAATCCACAGTTGGTGTCATTTTTGTCATCGATGTTTCGAATCCGAATAGGGATTCATCTTCAGGACTAATCATCAATTGATAGCTTGCTGATCTCGGTCAATTAATAGTTACTGTGAAGGATGCTTTTAAGATTTTAACCTAGGTCGGCTGTCTAAAATCCTACAAAAAACCTAGACGTTCTTATAACTAGAAAACATAATGGTACACTAGGACACAAGGTCTTCAAGAAGAAAACTCACACAGACAGTTACCTTCATGCGAGTTCCCACCACCATCCCTCTCAGAAGATGGGGGTTCTCAACACCATGGCAATAAGGGTAGCAAGAATTTCTAACAAAGAACATCTTAAGGAAGAAATAGACCACTTAACTAAGTTCTTTAAGAACATTGGGTATAGATATAGAGACATCAAAAAAGAAATGGATAGGAAGGATAATAGGACCTGTGTACAGAATGATCAAACCTCCAACATAAAGGCCTTCCTTCCTTACATTCGGGGTGTCACAGAAAAGATTACAAAAGTCTTAAAAAAGAAAGAAATTACAACCTCCTTCAAACCCCTAGTTACCATCAGACAAAGAATGAAGTCTATAAAAGACCCTATAGACCAACAACAAGGAAAAGGCATCTACAAGGTCTCTTGTTCATGCAGGAAATGTTACATTGGGGAAACCAGACGATCATTTCAGGTAAGGATTAAGGAACATGGAGCATACATTAGAAATGAGCGCATTCGTACCTTGGCCTTAGCAGAACACTCACTTAAGACCAAACATCATGTCTGCCTGGAGGATACAAAGATACTAGAAAAAGAGGATCATTACTACATGAGACGCTTAAGAGAAGCTCTCGAAATAATCAAACACCCCAACAATATGAACAGAGATGATGGCCTGGAGGTAAGCAGTTTTTGGCACCCATTAATCAACCAACTTAGAAACCTTCATAGATCAAATCAAGTATGACACCTCCCTTCTTCTTTCGTTGCTTGTTTAGGTTTTCCTTTGCTTCACTGCATAGACTTAGGGGTCTAACTAACCTGTTTTACCTACTTTATAAAATTTTAATTATAGACACCTACTACTATATATTTCAAATAATTAAGTCACTTATAACCTAATATGACAATTTAATTTAAAACATTAATATAAACATAAATTAAAAGTACTTTTAAATTAAAACCCTAAAACTTCTCCTTCCTAACTTTTTAGGTTTTCCTTGGTGTCAGCTCTTCGACTTAGGAGTCTAGCTAAACCTCCTTACCTACTATTTATATCCTTAAGTTACCTATACCCTTACCTTATGACACTTATTTATTAATACTCTTATATTCCTACTTTGTTACATCCTAATCAATTTATTCTAATCAAATCTAGTAACTAGTTCTCTAAACTTTATACATAAAAAACTATAACCCCAAAACAACCTAACCGCTCCCTTCCTACCTTAACTATAATTACAGATCGATTAAAAGCACTAAGACTTATATTATATATAAAATTTTAAAAACACTTTTAAAACTCTAACCCTAAAAACAACCATAACTAAAGCTCCCTTCTTACATATAATTCAATTAATTAACTTTAAATTTAATTCAATTAATTAAATATTTAATCACATAATTAAAAACACTTAAACTTATTTTTTACTTTACAAACTTAGTAATAATTTATTATATATTATTATATTATTATTTAGTTTAAAAATAACAAAAAATAAATTAATTAATTTCTATAGGTTTTTAGATAGCCAACCTAGGTTAAAATCTTAAAAACATCCTGCACAGTAACTATTAATTGACCGATATCAGCAAGCTATCAATTGACGATTAGTCATGATGATGAATCCCGATTTGGATTCGAAACGTCGATGACAACAATGACACCAACTGTGGATTATCCGGCAAACAACTTCGAAAATACTCACCACAGAAATCTAAAAACAATTAATTCATATTTCAACATACCATATATACTAAACTACAAATTTAAGGACAGACTAAAATTGACAAAATATAATACATACAAACTACATACCTAAAGGGTAAACTAAAATAAATTCAAGAAGGAATTCTCAAAACAATCAAAATTGGAAAAACTAAACTAGCATGGGAGAATAACTTTGAAATCAATGAAATAAAAACATAATTTCCCTACTTCGACCTTAAGTAGACTGGCATATCCAAAATCAAGTGTAATCATCATGCCAATGTAGCCATTAAAGGATACTCTTGTTTCTGAGGTTATTTCTAAGGTTTTCTGTGTTAATCATGAGTATGTGAGATTGGTATATTGTGAAATGTTAAATTGAGGAATTATAATTTCCATTTAAATCTAGAAGTACAACATGCATACCACTTTGAAAATAAATTTGAGAGAATGAGGATTCCATCCACCAAACAATGATATCATATGATATGTTATTGTAATCTCTGGAAGCAAGGAAAAAATTTGAAAAAAACTCATGTACCTCATCATGGTCTTGTGTGATTTGTTTCTCTACAGTGCTACTCACCATGGTTACCTCTTTTTCCAAATCATTACCTTTTTTGTGCATAGAAAGTGGTTCAAGATGAAGGATTTATTCCTCCACGAGCTCTAATTGTTCTATAATTATATTGCATTCCTCATTAAATATCAAATATTGAATTTTTTCCAAAATTATGTTTTAAACTAGACATTCATAAATCTTGGGCTTGGCATGATCAATAATTAGCAAGGGATCATTTCCAATATTTTCTTGGGAAGATGTATTTTCATTGAGAAACAAGGTATTATCCATGACATTTTATTCTTGTTGTTCTTGGACATCAAAATCGATATTGTATGTGAATGGAGTGTCAGAAGACTTTGTCCCACAGGTGGGTCAACATATTCAAAGTATTTTGGCAACATAATATAATAATATTTAGAATCCAATAACCTTTTGGTGTCTTTGACAAGAGAGTCTAAAGAATTTGTAAATCATTTCTCTTTCTCTATACAAGAAACCTCATATTAGTGCATGCCATATTCTTCACTTTCTGATTGAATGATAGGTTCATATTATAACACATATTCCATTGGTGTGGTGTGTTCAATAATATGATACCTTTGTACAAGACTATATTGCAAACATGCGCCTTCTATATCCTCAACCTCATCTCGTGATAACACTTCCTTAACTAGATTCTCTATCTCATTTAAGACTGGGGAGTTGGTCTCACATGAAGGTAAAATATCTAGTGGCAAATATTATTGACTTTGTGAATCCTCCTCACATACTTATGACAAACTTTATTCTTTATCAATGGAAAGAACATGCAAAAACCACTCACACATTAATTGGTTAGAGTGATGATCACTTTCACAAAACCAATGATATATCTATAAAAACCTCATACTAAAATGTCTAAAAGATTCATGTTTCCCTCTACCAATCTCACATAGTTCATAAAACAATGTTTCAAATTGATAATTATCATGATCAACTAAGAAAATTTCTCTAAATTGTATCTGGCTATGTATAAACTCGGTTGTTAATGCCTTATACCAATTGTTAGGATATTTAGACACTTGAGTTAGTTAAGATATACTTGGTCTAATGTGTCATTAGGTAAAAATTTGTTTCTTAGTGTGTTTCTTTAGTATGCATTTGTAGTTAGGAAATATGACAATCACGATATGTTCCCGACATAGAGTGATCCGACGGTTCATATTCGTCTCGATCTTAATGGCTACATTGATCCGTGGCTTAACACCTGATTAGTCCATGATATCTATTTAAAGAGCATGTAGGGTCTTTTTTTGATGATCGATTATGAGAAAATCTCTTGTAAATCTATCTGTAATATTTTTCTTTTGCATTAATAAATTTCTCCAAGTGGCCACATTGGTTGGGATCGTGGATGTTTCCCCATAGGGGTTTTACCAAGTCAAAATATCAGTGTGCTGATATTTTATCTAGTTTTGTGAGTGGTTATTGAATATTTTCATCCTATGTTGGAATACTTGTGTTGTCAAACATGGTATCAGAGCCTGTTTGAAGGCTCGCTCCCGTTGTAGATCGAGATCGTGAAGCCAAGTTGTCTCATCTCTGGTTTCTACCATTTCCATACATTTCTTGGCTGAGAGGACTGTTACATTGCATCGAGAGGGATCATTTTAGTCAGGAACACTTTTGTTTCACTCGAAAAGATTTTCGTTTTCCCAAGATACGACCATTTCAGTCAGATCTAGAGGTATAAAGACCGAATACGCCCTTTTTAAATTTTTGCGGAGTATTATTTCGGTTTTCTATTTTTTGTTTCTGGGTTGCTACTCTTTTGGATATGTGTATGCTATTTTCCCCATTCCCTATGTGTTCTCGGAAAATCAAAAACATATTGGAAAGGGTGCATTTCCAAGTAATCTAACCGAGATCTAACCCTTGTTGTCATCGACAAGCAAATTTTTTTTCTTGTGTGAAAAGAGTTTTTTTTTAGCATGCTCTCCAAGACTGTCGTCAACAACAACAACAAAAACCTCAGTCCTCCTTCTAAATAATACAATATGGTTTTCTAGCTCACTTGGTTAAAATTTGCCTTATTAAGTAAGATATCTTGAGTTCAAGTCTCTTATTTTGTTAATTTTTTTTTTTTTAAGTTCATGCATCCATTGTAAAGTGTATTTCACTTCAAGTATAAAAGTGAATCACTATAAGTAGCTTTAATATTTTGTTTTAAAGATATTTATTTTACATGCAACTTTGTTTTATAAAGTAACTTCATTGTAAAAGTGATCCCTGTTTCTTTTTATAAAAGTGGGTCACTTCATAAAGAAAATTATTTGTAAAAGCGAGGTTATTTGGAGGGGTATCACCACATGGACCAACTTCTACTTGCCAGGTGGCTCTTTGATTATCGTTTATGCTTTTTTTAAAAGGGCATACCTTTCACACTCAAAGTCTATTTTCAGTGTCGTTTTTTTTAAAACAACCTAATTTTTCGAGATCCTTCCATCCAGACTGTCAATTTTAGTTTTTAAATCCATATTATCTACATATTTAATATGGATTCTTCCAATGATCTTCTTCTTACCAACACCAACTACTTCAAATTGAATTCCCATATGGAGGTTTATTAAGAAGTAAATGATTGTACCATATTACCATGGGGAAAGAACTTGAACCTAGTGATGATGAAAATAAAATCGAATGGGAAAATAGGAATGACGAAGCACGTGAGATAATTGGAATGTCCATCTCTCCTGATTTAAGGTTTCACCTTCAAGGAATTTATGACCTTGATGAAGCTTGGTAAAATAGTGAACCTGTGTTTGGTAAAAAAAATATCATTCGATCCCACCAGATAAAAAATAGGATAATGACTTTAAGTCCAAATGATTTTTCTTTCATTGAATACTATTTATCTAAGTTCAAAACAATTAAAATTTTATGTGAAGAATGTAACAGAAAGCTGGAAGAAGAGTGTTTCATATATATTATTCTTGCTAAGCTTGTTGGTGCATATTCATATTTTGTATCTACCTACTATGCCACTAGAGAATCTCTAGGGACTACTTATAAAATTCCCTCTCTTGATTTCGTTTGTGATTCCTTAATAAGAGAGCAAGATAAGCTTGTGCAAGTTGGAGTGGTCAACACTAGCGGTACCTCCAACAAAGACTTAGTGTCCCAACAAAAAGATAAAACCAAGAATCCCAAGAAGCAATGTTGGCCCTTAGTTATGTATTAAGGAAGAAAGAAAAGACTAAGGAAGAAGAAAGATGAAGTACGAACTGCGCAGAAGGCACACAAACCAAGGAAGGGTCGAAGTAGTTAAAGAAGCATAAAAGAAGGAGAGAGTAAGGAAAAACAAGCCGGTGAAAGAGAAGATCAAGGAAGATAAAGCATCCAATAATATGGATCGTGGAAAAATCAGTAAGCAGAAGAAGACATCAATGGATACTTTGGAGCACCTCGCAGAAAATAAGGAAGGACAGGCTAGAAAATCCCTAAAAACGTGAGTTATGTGTGACCTAGGGTTTTGACACCTAGGGTTTTGGCATCTAGGGTTTTGACACCTAGACTTCGGTCTAAGGTTGTCTAAGAATCATGTAATGTATAAATAAAGGATGAGAATAATCGAGAGGGTTGTTGGTTAATGGTTATGGTTATTGTTGTTGTGTGAGAGAGAATTGATTTGTTGTAAGAACATTCTTGTAGTTTGGATCTTCAGCTGGGTGCGAAGATCAACCTTGCAGCTAGGTGCGTAGGGAGGGGAGAGAGAGAAAGAGATCTGCAACTAAGTGCGCATATAGAACTGTATTTTTCCATCTAATATATCAAGAAACATAGTTATGTGGACATAGCCCTAGGGAGAGGGTGAACCACGTACATATTGTTGTTCTTTGTGGTTGATGTTGTGTTATTTTCTCTCTGTTATATTGTTATTGCATGATTGTTAGACCAGATATATAACTTCATGAATTAAGCACAATATTGTTAAGCATACCTAGGTTAACTACATTGTTGTTCTAGATTCACTTCTCATTTCCCTTGGTTGTAGGCACTTGTGTCCTGCAACCCCCCTATTGCTACTTCGAGTGAGACTTCATATGCTTCACAGGTGTTGCCAAAAGGGCCATTAGTTAGGGTTTATTGGTGTGTTGTTAGAGTTGAACCCTGTGTCTTCCCCTATCCCAACAAGCAACATCCTTGCCATGAAAACAATTAAAACAAGGGTCCCAAACCCACTCAACCAACTTTTGCTCCTAATAGTGACAAATGAACAAAATCTAAAAATAAGAAGACTGACATACATTGCAACTTTTGTGGGAAATATGGTCATGATGAGTCCAAATGTTTTAAGAATATGTCAAATTTAGAAGAAACGATGAAGAATCACAACATCAATATTGATTCTACTACTACTACTACTTCTTCTTCTCACAGACATGCACTTTCTACTTCTGGTTTCTCCTTCAATTCAACTTCTACTTCCTTCTAATGAGTGGCTTATTGATTCTGGAGCATCTTATCATATGAATACAAATACACATTTTCTTCTCTAAATGAATGTAACACCAAGAAAATATTTGTTGGTGATGATAGATCTCTTAGCGTTGTAGGATTTGGAGTAGTTTAGGTAGATAATGGTCATTTCAATGATGTATTATGTGTTCCAAGTATTTCTTGTAACCTTCTATCAATATATCAAATCATTCCTTTAGGTGAAGGTAAAAACATAGAATTTTCACCTCACGAGGTTGTAATAAAGGATATAAAAGATCCTCATCATGTTCTTGCAACTAGAATTGTTGATGATATCACATGGTTGTACAAGTTTGACAACTTTGGGTCATCATATTTTCCATCAGGTTTTGTTGCTCATAGCGATGACTTGAGAAAACTTTGGCATGAGCGGTTTGGTCATCTAAACTATTTCCCATTACATCAACTATGTAATCACTGGATGGTGAGTGGTCTTCCTCTTGTTTCATGCAGAGATGGTGTTTGTGCTGGTTGTGTTCTTGAAAAACATCTTCAGGACAGTTTTAACAAACATGCCTCAGGCCCTTTGCAGCTTGTTCAGAGTGACTTGTGTGGTTGTTGGCATAGGGGAAAACCCATGGTTAAATGCTACAACATCACACCAACAAAGACCTAACTACCGGCCCTTTCGGTACACTATTCACTTCGCTGATAAAACAAAGCTTTGCAACATTCACACTAATATACAATATTTAAGCACTTAGCATATAAATGGATCAGAATGAGAATATCAAGCACTAAGCATGACTATATTGATCAGATATAATATTCTCACATATCATAAGCACAAAGCAGAAGTAGATCTATCTAAACTATCAAAGCACTTAGCAAATAACATGTGAACACATCAAGACAAAGCACAAAGAACATAACACAGTGTTTACATGGTTCACCCCCACCTTGGGGATACATCCACCAACTCTTCCTTTTTATTTTCTTCATTCAATCAATTACAAGAAAAAAACCTTCAAAACCCTTACTCCTCACAGGACGGAATATCTAAGATGCTCGCTAGATCCTTCTTCCTTTCATTCCAACACTAATCCCTCTACAATCTGCTACAAGGACCTGCACTTGTCTCTGCAAGTCTCTTATAGTCATGCAAAAAGAACTTACAGACTCTACTCACACTTAGCATACATTCACATCACATAGATGCACTATTATACTACTCCTCTACATGGCCTAGACACACACACACACACACACACACACACACACACACACATATATATTACAAAATAGTCCAACACATGGGTAAACCCATGGGCCGACATCCTATTCCCATTACATATTCCCAAAAACCTGCTCATATCCCATGATCTCCGCCTTGTCTTGCGCTCCTCCTTCGATAGGCTGTTGAAGTCCCAAAATAGGTCAACATGACCAAGAAACTCCCAAAACTTGGTCAAGGGCCAACAGGCCCCTAACACTCACTTGTGACTTGTCCCAAGTCACTCTGGTTTGAGCAATTCTTCCTCAAACTCCTTGAGCTTGGCTCGAGATACTTCGACTTGCTTCTTTTCTGTGGCCTCTTGTTTGGCGAACTCTTGGATTACTGTGTCTTTCACTGGCCCTTGTAGGTGTTGTTTTGTTGTGGTGACAACCTATTCTAACTCTGCTCCTCGACTCTCTACCTTTGTAAACAACTAGCATGCTTTATCTTGCATAGGTTGAAGCCATTGAGTGACTTCCATCACTTTTCTTTGGAGCATATGGATCTTATTCTAATCTATGCGTTGTTTTTGAGACCTCTTCATTCTTTCTACAACCGACAGGGCCTTTAGCTACACCTGTAGTGTATCTGCATGCTTATTTGTTTCTTGGAGTTGCGACTCCAGTGTCTGTAACTCCAGGTTCTCAGTGAGGTTTTCATATGTCTGGGCGTTGTGGTTACTCAATTGCTTGCATTCCAATGCAAGAGATTTTAATCTGTCAACTGCGCTGTGGGCAGTTGCTTCTTGGTATTCCCTTGCGTCCTACGGGGTCTCAGGTACAGTGCATAATTCTAGATCTGCGATGAGCTACTAGAGCTGTTGGATCACTTCTTCAAGTTGCACCACCTGTTGTGGAACTCTCTCTTCAGCCTTTACTTCGACAACTGTCACAAAGATAATTTCTCTGTTGACCATTTCCTTAACTTTGAGTTTCTCTGTGAGCAACTGTTCCTTTTCTTTATGCAGCTGGGCTTTTTCTTCATCGGATTTTACTTGGAGAGAAAGCTTCCCTCATTCTGCAGCACTGTGTTTCTATTCAAGGACTCCTTGTACTTGTGCTAAAGCCTGGGTGGCTTGCACTATCTGCTCCTATACTCGTCGAAGGCAAGCTTCGACTGTATCAACGATGTGGTGTAGTTGAGTTGGCTCATCACCTAGTTCTGGTGTTTCCGATGGCAGAGGCGCAGTGGAAACTGCGCGGCTCGACTGTAGTGCCTGCTACATTCCTTGAAGTTCAACCTTTATCTAATTGAATGCCTCCTCCTTCTTAACTTCTTTCTTCTATGCTATCTCCAGTGATGCATCGTTCAGTGCTGCGATGATGAAGTCGAATTCATCTAAGGTGTGGGTGGTCTTAAATTTGGTCCTAGTTTCTTTTGATTTATTCCTTGAAGAAGGTTTCAGAGGGGAAACCTTCCTTTTCTTTGAGGGGTCCTCCTTGTCTCTAGGAAGTGTAACCTCTCCTTTCTTCTGTTCAACTTCTGTGCCATCTATCTCTCCGCCATCACCTCCTTGCTCAGGTGAGATAGAAGCAATCTTCACCGAGGTACTGCTTACATCTTGAGATTCTTCATTTTTCTTGGTCTTGCTCGGTTCAGGTGTATCGTGCCCTACTTCTAGACTATCAATATTAGATGTTTGTGCGGGGTCTGTTGGGATGAGGAGGTCCACCAACCATTCCTTAGTAATCTCTTCTAAGTCTTCCTATGTCAGCTTGTAGTATGACTGCAACTGTTGTTTATGCTCATCAACGTGTACTATGATATAGATGAAATGGAGGTCCACACTAAATTTCACCAAGGGCCTGAAACTATGGAGAGTGTTCAGGGTTATATGAGGCTCAGACTAGATGATTGTCTTCAACTGGTTGTAATAAGTGTGGTCCAAGACAACATTTGATTTCCATTTCTTATTCATGTCACTGGAGTACCACAGTGTATTGAACTTCACAGCCAGAGGTTTAAAGGGATCGATGTCCGGGAAGGTCACACCTTTTGACATCTCCCATGCGATAAAAGCGATCAAGATGAGAAGACAACTGAAGTGGAACTCATATCCTTGGTCTTTCACTTCCTTGCAGTCCAGCTCCAGCTGGTTTATGAGGTACTTTTCCCAATTCATTTGTAGGCCCTCCACACACTTTCCTGTGAGGTCGACTACATATCCAGTCACTTGGGTGGGTCGGTTCTTGCAAAATAAATTTTATGCGATCAATTAATAGGTTAGGCACACTGTGCCATATTGGATAAAGGCTACCTTGTAGCCTCACGTTCCTTTCTCAACATCTCCGTAGGTGTCTTTAATCTTCTGCGCTAGAGCGCAATCCATGGTTTTCCCGGGATAGAAACCCTGTGGGTCAGGGCCTTGCATGCTTAGCCCTGTGATCCGATTGATCAACATCATATCCACTGTGATGCGGCAGTTCAACCACAAATATCTGCCATGGTAGCAGGACAACAACAACTTGACGTGTGCATTCACTTATTGGTGCCTACCGAAGTAAGGAATCTTCATGACATTGAGCAGTGTGGACTACACAAGGTTTATGGTCCATGACTGGGGGATGATATTCGATTTCTTTCCCTTAGTTCCGGTCAGATACTTGTGCGGGGTGAGCATGTTGTACACCTTTTGGTCATCGAGGTTGAAGTCACTAAACTTCAACGCTGCGATCTTATCTTAGTCTGCATGCAATGCACGTATCCCTTTCGGGAGGTACACAATGACCAAAGCATACTCAAATTCTCTGGGCACACTGTCATGATTTATCACACCACTCAGAGGGGGTATATAGGTGGGTAATATACTCGATATTAACTTAGCATTCACGCGATCATCCCTATGCTTAGTTTTCTTTTCATCTATTGGTCGGGATGGACCAGCTTGAGCAGTGGATAGAGAGGCTGACAGTACTCTCGTCGAAGATGCTTATACACCTATAGACACTCCTCTCTCTGACATGACTCTTTCAGTAATTAAGTCGAGGAGAAATTCCATTACTGATTCTTCAACTGCGGTGAGCTCGTCGGACATATGCGCTCGATATTAAAATGATCAGGGTCACGATGATCTTAGATAGGGCACTAGAATGAACAACATTAGCACAATGATCACTGTATACAATTTGCTTAGTCTGCGGGCTTCAAATTCTCAGTTAGAAAAAGTGTTCTCCATGCATGGAGTGATGGGATAAGTAGGAAAATCGGCAATGGTTCTCTTGCAACGGTTATGAGCCTCCATTAACTCTTGTTCGATCCATTATGGCGCGGTATAACTGTATGATGATGGACCTTTATTTCCTTTCTTCCTATTCAAAGCATCAATCAAACCGTTATAATATCCCCAACAACTATATTACTTCACCATGGTGAAGTACCATGTGTCATTGTTCTGATATCCTGACGAAGCTCCAATTCCGCAAATTTTTTGTCTGCGAAGTTCCTTCTGAAACCTTTTGCAACTTAGCTCTCTTATTACTTTGCTTCCTAGCCTTCTTTCCAGTGAGCTTCGTCTTAGTAGTTCATTTTCCATTCTAATTCTTATATTCTATGGTTTTAGTTACTTTGCGCTGTTGAAATTCTCTCCTAGGACTCAGGGGTAACACCTCTTCTTTATCCGAGATAGGTACTTTAGTCTCCTTTGAGTCGTCTAATGTTCTTGCAGCTTCAACATCTGGGTTTCTAGTGTTTAATAACTTTGATCTGTTCTCCTATTCTTCGATCAAGTGTGCGATTCTCCTGGTCATGAAATCTGTTAAATCTTGTTTGTTCTTCTCTAAGACTTCTTCTTCTTTCTTTCATCTGGCTTCATCTCTGTCAATCCAAGGTTTTCCTATTAACAAGGAAAACGGGGCGCGGTCTTCAAAAAAATTAATAATCTCAACATCTTCCTCTGTAGAAGTTCCATTGATGGTCATAGGTATCTGAGTAAGCCTTCCACACAGGTTTACCAGTTTTCCTCTGAATAACCCTAGTCCTCCTAATGAAGGAATCATAGCAGGCCTCCCTATAGCTTCCCGAGTTCTCTTTGTCATGATATTCACCTGTGTTTCTTCATCTAGAACATAGTCAATGCCGAAGTCTCCTATTCTTTCTTCAATGCATTCTTTTCCTTTGAATATATCTGATAATCTAACATGTTGATGGTCATTCAAGATTTCTCTCATTTGTAGCAATATTTTCTCTTATTCTTCCTGGGGTTCTGCTATAGCCTCTGGAGCTGCCTTAGGGTTTTCTTGATTCAGATTCATTCCTTCAAGCTTAGCAATCATTCTGGGGAAATCCAACACTTCATGGTCCATAGCTTTGAAACAAAGACAACTAGGTCTTCTCCTAGGGAATTCTTTAGCAAAATGTCCCGGTTTTTTGCAACTGTAACAGAGGGTTAATCCTCTCTTTCTTTTAAATGATCCCCAATCTCTTTTGTAATGTGCACTAGGATCATAGGAGCTAAACTGCAATAAATTCTTTCTAGGTTCCTGCATCCATTCGTTATTCCAAACATTCTTTCTATGCATAGGTATAACATATTTTTCATTATTCTTATCATATCTACTCATATCAAACCTTCTTTCAGCGATTAACACCCTAGTTTTCAAACTAGGACAGACTCTATTAAACATACCTAGATCCATACTCTAGAAAAAAAAATTATGCTTATCTTACTTCTACAAAGCACAAAGCATTTAGACCTAAAAACATTTACTATCTTTACCTTTATCAGAGCACAGAGCTTGCAGATATTACCTCTTTTAATAATAAATTCTCACCTTTACCTTTCTTAGAGCACAAAGCTTTCATATCTTGCTTCTTTCCTTCAGATCCGACCTCTTTTCTTCAGATCAAGCTTCTTTCTTTTAGCACAGATATTTATAAGTCAAGTAGAATACTGTGCACTAGGGAACATATCTATGCAAAAAGCTTTCACAATCCTAGGTCAAATCTTTGCACAAAGTTTCTGTTGGAAGATTGGTTGTTGTCATTGATGTCAACCCTAGTCATGGGTTTTGGACCGCAAGATTGATAAAGGTATTTGGACATGAAGAACAACGCACATGGATATATAACACCCATGAATGGATAGTATACATCATGTTGTTTCTGGTGGTATGTGGCACGTCACGTGGATCCTCATGGTTGAGGATAAATGTATTTTTGAAGATGACAAAGTGAATTGAAGAAGGAAGTACATGTAGGCCCTGAAGATAATTAAAGAAAAGAATTACAAAATAAGAAAGTGCCAGGTCGACCCTAATGTTAAAAGTAAGTGACATAAATGGTATAAATAAACATCATTATACATTCATTTGATACAAGTTGAAGTTCAGAGGAAATAAGAAGAAAAGAAGGCTGGATTTCAAGGGAGGATGAAGACTTTTGGTGATGTGTTCTAAGGTATGTTATTTTCAGATCATCTTACCATTTTTTCTATAAATTTTTTTCTAGAACGAATCAGATGATGAAATCGTTATGGTATTGGTAATACATATCAAGGTAGCTTTGGTAAAAATTTCATCTCTTGATTCACTATAATTATGGAAATACACTCTGTGGAAGATAGGGTTTGTGACCAATCCTGAAGCTAGTCAATAAACATGTGTTCCGGGTAAAACGGTCATAACTTATTCATCGAGAATCCAAATGAAGTGGTACAAATTTCTTTGGAAATATTATGGAATGTAGTTTCTTGTGTGCGATTTTCAGAATCGAATGTTAATTATTGAGAGCGGGGCATTATGTGCAAGTTCACTCTCTTGAATAGACCAGAATTAAATAAAGTCTACCATTCTTTCTATAACCTCTTTTTGGGGAGGATTCAAGGAGTGAAAATTGGAGGAGTTTCAGAGAATACATTGAGTAATATTATCTACAAGATTAGAGTACTACAAGAATTGGATAATTGTAGAAATTGAAGAAGTCTCAGGAAGCATTATCAGGTTCTATGTGATGATTGGTTGATGGTGATGATTTAATGTAAAGTTTTATTATCTCTCATATACTCTTGGGTGGAAGGAAGGGACAAGGATGGAGAGTTCAACTCTCTCTTGATATTGGAGGATTTTATCTTCCTCTTAGAGTTTTATCCCTCCTTTTACATCTGGAAGATGTAGCTACCTTTGGAAGTCATTACTTCCCTTGAACAATAACTATTGATTATTTCTCATATATTGTGCATGGTGTATTGTGGTGTATTGGTGTAACTCTTATACTATTGTTCATTTCTCATTGGATATAGTTGAATGGTTTAAGTATAATTTGAAACAGGTTTTAAATTGTATTTGATATTGATTCACCCCCCTCTTAGTATCAACAATTGGTATTAGAGCGGGTTACCTTCAGTACAGTTTAACCACTGGAAGGAAGATCCTATGAAGAAATGGAGGACAACATTCCAAATGGTATTCCACCATTTGATGGAAGGAATTTTGAATACTGGAAAAATAGAATGTAAACTTACTTGAAAGTTCTTGGGGTAGATGTTTAGTTCTTAGTTGCTTCAGGATACAATGCTTTGAAGAAACCAAAGACTGCAGCTCAGAAGGAAGCAAAAAGGAACAACAAACTGGCAATAGATATCATCCTAGATGGATTGAAAGATTCAGTGAAATCCAAGGTGGGATCATGTGCATCAGCAAAAGAGATTTGGGACAAGATACAAGACCTTTATGCAAGGGAAGAAGCAGCAGAAGAAGAAGAAGTTGAAGAATATTACAACATCTCAGATTTCAAAGAAGAAAATAGAGGTCAGTTCTTTTGCTTTAATTGTGAAGAAGTAGGACATGTTGAATTTGAATGTCCTCATCCAAGGATTGAAAGAGATGATAATGAAGAAGAATAAAATCATGAAGTAGAAATGATTCAACAAGAAGATGAGAATCTTAAAAAATTGAAGCATGTTGAGATTGAAAATAGCA
>ML793756.1:224338-260043 GCA_009831015.1 Picea engelmannii
AAAACACACAATAGCATCTTGTGTTAGGGAGTGTTAAATTCCATTTACAACATCTTGTCCTGGGAAGCCCTTCTCACACAAGGGTCAAGAATGAGGTCGCATTGATATTGACAGGGTTACTCACCCTGCTTTGTTGATATCAGTGTAGAGATTGCACGTATTACGGGGATCACTAGGAGGTATACCCACAATGATGAGTGGAAGCCTTTTGAGTTGATTTCAGGATAGATACACTGCCCTTGCGTGTGGATCGGACTGTCGACTGTTCCCCCAGGATTTATTGTTGTTGGTGGTGACCTTAGTGGACTATCTTTCTAGGTTCTTACCCAAGGTGACTGTGAAGGGGAAAGTCTTCACGGTACCTGGAATTGACGTTGACCAAACCCACTTGGGCTCCTTGGAGGGTATACCCACGATTATGTGTGGGAGCTTGCACCAGGGTGTAAGTCTGTTAAGTAGGTCGTCAGTGTAACTTTTCCACCCTAGCCCAGCCCCTTCTCATCTTGTTGTTGCGACGTTGAATTTCATCACCAACTAGTGGCTTCGAAATTAGAAGATCATGTTTTTTTGGTGTTGCTTCCTAGATTTTGTTTACTAGTGCGTGTTGTCTGTTTCTCGAAGTTGACCATAGGATTTTCTTCGCAACGTTTGTCACTAGTTTACAATAGATCCTCCACGTCATTCATGTAGAATGCAGGGTTTATCTCCAGAGCATCTGGAAGGTTCGCAACCCTTGCCTACAAGTACACCTGAAGGATCTCCTCGGCAAGGTGAAGTCATAGTCGTCACCACACCACAAGTGGAACGAACTGACTCTCTAGAACGTTTTCAAATTACTAATACTCGAGAGGACTTTCAACGTCACCCTGATTCTGAGAGACCATTTATGCAACTAAATTCTTCCAGAGAATTAGTTGTTACATCTTTTGGATCACCTGTTGGACCCTTTCCCGGTATAGAAGGCCAAGATCTTTTTTGGTTTGCAGGTGTTTTTCGACGCGGCCTTTTTGGTCCAGGTTCACCTGTGATTTCTGAAATTAATCCTCCTTTTATTTCCGAAATCTCTTGTCCAGAGACAGTATCGGTGACTACCGCTTATCACTTTATCGTCCCTACCGAAATGGCCCATATTACAGCTACTATGAGTGTTCCAACCGGGTTCACTGCGGTTAGTCTTGCTCCTATCAACACACCACGAACGCCCAACGTCACTCCGACACTACCATCTAGATACCGTGCGTTGAATGCTTCCATTCCTACTCTTGCGCAAACTCCATCCGGCTCTCCTAGTGGTCCTTCCTCTTCTGGACACTTTCTTCCCGGTTTTGTCCCAACACTCCCTCAATTTCCTTTTGGAGAACCTTCTTCGTCTTCTACTGGAAATCCTAATCCTAGTGGTGCTATTCTGTCATTCACTCCAACTTATCAGTTTTCGGTTGGTGGCCAGTCTCATCAAGGTAGCATCACTCAACCCCCTCTCAGTTGGCAACTTCCAATTGGCACACCACCTTCGATGGGAGGACTGACCCCACCTTATGGGAAAAACATACCTCCATCTTTGGCCTAGTATTGGAATCAGTTGATCCAAAATCCTCCTCAATCGACTGGGGGGCATCAGTTTCTATATGCATCCGTAACACCCCCTAGCATGGGCCAACCATATCCAGGTTCGTTCAATCCCATTTGGGGGGCGAATGCTCAAACTCAAGCCCCTGTTCTAGAATATAATCTGATGAGCTACTATCCTGTCCAACCAATACCGAATATGCCTGGATCTTCACACTATATGCAGACTGCTTATGGTCCTACTGGTTTGCCGACAGGGCTTCCTCCCCAAAGCCACCAATACCCGCAGGTGAATCGAAAGTTACCTTTTCTCGCCACTTTGGATATTCTGGATTTGTCAAGGATTTTAAACGATCATATTCATCACTCTCCCCAATGGCCTGTTATACCAGCCAAGCTTCCATCGAACATTCCTAAATTCGACGGCAAAGTGGGAGAGGACCCAAACAATCACGTTATGAATTTTCACCTATGGTGCTCATCCAACTCGTTGATGGATGACTCTATTCGTTTACGTCTTTTTCAACGAACCCTCACAAATTCTGCTGTGAAGTGGTATATCGAATTGCCACAAGGATTCTTCTCTGACTTCAACACCCTAGCTATGGATTTCCTTACGCATTACCAGTTGTCGATTCGTTATGATACCGGGACCGATATTTTGACTTCCTTCAAACAGACTAAAGGCACTCATATATCTGATCACATCCATGAGTGGCAAAGGAGACGACGTCTCATTAAACTTGATCTCCCCGATCAATTACTGGCAGAGTTGTTTACAAAATCATTTGTGAACAAAATCGGTAATTTCCATGGGTGGCATTGTCATAGAAGAGAAGGCTATAAGTCATGCTCAGTATCTTGACCTCGTTTACTCACAAATGGGAACCCTTTACAATTTACTACCTGACTTACCTCATCCTAATACTTCCAGTGCTTCAACTACTCCAGTTGCCTCGCATGCAGCTGATGATGTGTTTGGTACTGCACAAGCCTAATCACATTCCACTTCAAGCACAAACCCTAAATCTACTTCTTCTAATGTTCAAAATGCTATGTCTCCTGCCACTCCCACTGGCAAGACTTCTGAGGTAAATGCAGTTTAATCTACCCCAGTTTGTAAAAACAAATCTAAAAAGGGGAGAGGCAAGAATAAGGAGGGAAAAAATAATTCTCAAGCAGAGCAAACTAAAACTACCCCTATTGACGATCGGGATAAGCGCAAACCACGATACCCTTTCCTTATTTGTAGTGATGATCACTACACGAAGGATTGTCCATGACGTGACGAGGTCACTAAGTTCCTTCAAGGAGCTCCAAAACCACCTGCACCGACTGTCTTGTCCCAACCCTTCTCATCTCAAAAACAGGCTCAGTTGGTCATCCCTGACCAACCCTCCTCTTCTACCACATCATATGTTTTGATGTGTACTGGTGATTCTAAGAAGAACAACATAGCACTCACTACTCGAGCCAAAGATTATTCTCCCTCTAAGGAGAAGGTTGACGATTTACCCACTTCTTTGGTACAACCCTCTCCAGCAACTCCACCTACTAGTGGTCCTCTTCATCTCGAACGACCGAGCCTCGACACAGTTCTGCGACCCCCCCCCAAAGGGTTTCATTCAAAAATCAGCTTTCAATCCTCATGCTCGTGTGGCCCAAAATTACAGCATTATTGAAGATCTGGCCCAAGCACCTTCTGCGATGTCAGCCCTTGAAGTCCTTCAAACTTGTCCCACACAACGGAAGGCACTGTTGAAAGCTATCGGTGGAATTGACCCGACGGACATGAATTTAATAATCTTTGACTTGGAAGATCACATTCCAAGGTTACCCCCTCAACTTGTCTTCCAGATACAAGTTGTTGTCTCTGACAAGAACATTTGCCGAACCGTTATCGACGAGGGTGCCTCGACATGTGTCATGTCTCTTGCTTGTTGGAAATCCATTGGCTCTCCTTCTTTGAATGAATCACAAAACACTCTTAAAGCCTTCAATGGCTCTATTTTTAAGCCCTACGGTGTTCTTCCTTCGTTTCCCATCACGTTAGAAGGTAAAATGGTCCAAGTCGAAGTGGAAGTCTTTGACGCTCCCCTTGATTATAATCTTCTGCTTGGCCGTAGCTAGATCGATTCCATGCACGCCATTGTGTCGACCCTTTTCCGTGTAGTATGTTTCTCTCATCAAGGAAAGGTTGTTACCGTCGACCAACTTTCCCTCTTCAATTCTGATACCCATACTGGTAACGTACCGTTTATTGCTAAAACCCCACCAGGTTATGAGAACGTCGGTGTAGGCCTTCTAAAGGACTCCTCGTTAATGGGTACTTTCCCCATTCCACCGCCCGATGTTCCACGCTCATCTGTTGCTTCTATCAACATGATCTCCACTTTGCCTCACGAACTTCCTGCATCTCACGACCCTTGGATAGTCCCTGACCCTGGAGATCATCTTCGTTTCAGCGACGAAATTCTGTTAAGTCCAGTTGAGTCTGCCTATCAAGCCATTCAATCGGCAAAACCTTCTACCCCCTCTCTTGATGAGTTGTCTCCTGATCCTTTTCGTGTTATTTTTCCCACTAACGAGATGATCATGTTTGTCATGGAGGACACCCCTTGGGATGATGGGCATCATCATTCTATCCTATTTCTGGAGCAATACACTTTTGAGAACTACCAACGGATTTTGACCCCGTCGACCGTTGTCGTCATCTCGACCGTTCCCGAGTCTACACATGATGTGTTTGTTGAAGGGAACTTAAGGAATATCTCGCCCATGATTCCCATTGGCATATCCATTAAACCTGGAATCGTCGAAAATGTCCATATTGGAGCTTCGTGTTCCCCTGATGAAATAGTCACCTATACATCCCTGTTCAAAGAGTTTTGTGACATATTTGCCTCGAGTTATGAAGAAATGTCGGGTATCGACCCTGAGATTGTAATACATGAGATAAAGACATATCCCGACACTAAACCCGTCCGACAATGCCTTTGTCCAGTTCACCCACGTAAAGCGGCTGCTATAAAGCTCGAAGTCGAGAAACTTCTGGCTTTATTTATCCGGTGGCTCTCACAGACTGGGTTTCCAATCTTGTCCCGATTGACAAGAAACAAGGTACGATTCATGTATGTGTTGATTATAGGGATATTAATAAAGCTTGTCCAAAAGACAACTTTCCTACCCCTTTCGTCGATCAGATTGTCGCTGACTGCGCCGGAAGTGAAATCTTCTCTCTCATGGATGGTTTCTCCGGATATAATCAAATTAACATCGTTCCCGAGGATCAACATAAGACTTCTTTTATTTGTCCTTGGGGTACTTTTGCCTATCGGAAACTTCCTTTCGGTCTCAAGAACGCTGGCACCACTTTTAAACGCGCTATGTCTTATGCTTTTCATGATATCAAGCACATCATTCAACCATATTTGGACGATTTACCCGCTCATTCTATGCGCAGAGTCGATCACCCAAACCACCTCCGAGCCATTTTCGTTCGTTGTCGGTTCTACCGTATACGTTTAAATCCTCATAAGTGCGTTTTCTGTGTAGAATCCGACCGTCTTCTAGGTTTTATTGTTTCACATCAAGGGATCCATGTGGATCCTTTGAAGGTTGAGGCGATCCTTAATCTCCCTCCTCTTTCTACACTTCACCAGTTGCAAAGTTTGCAGGGGAAAGAAAACTTTCTTCGTCGTTTTATCCCCAATTACGCCGAGATAACTCATGGATTTATGCGGTTATTAAAGAAGGATTCCGAGTTCATCTGGGATACCATTGCCAACAATGCTTTTGAAGCTTTGAAATTGTCCCTAACACGAGCTCCGCTTCTCTTTCCCCCCGATTACAGTCGTGATTATTTCATTTATCTTGCTGCCTCGGAGTACACTATTGGCATGGTTCTTGTCCAAGAGGATGATGCTCACGATGAACATGTTATTTAATACTTGATTCGAAGTCTCATGCCGACTGAAATCAAGTATCAACATGTCGAGAAACTGGCCTTGGATGCCATTCAAGCCATCCAACGCTTCCGGCACTATATCTTCTGACGCAAGACTACGGTGATTTCTCATTGCAACCCTATGCAACACATTTTGACACGTCAATTGCTAGGGGGAAAATACTCCAAATGGATTGTGATACTCCAGGAGTTTGACTTGGAATTCGACCGTGCCAAGTCCAAGAAGTCCTTAGTTTTTGCTGAGTTGATATGCGATTTTCCCCATTCTGCAACGAAAAATGTAGCAGTTGATTCATTACCCGATGAATCTCTTTTCCTTATTAGCACTAATGATATTTGGTATGGGGATATCATTATATATCTCCAAACCCAAACTTTCCAACCAACTTTGTCCAGTACTGACCGACGTCGTATATGCTATCAAGCTCGTCAATACATTATCCTCGAGGATACTCTTTATCGTCGGGGGATTGGCTCTGTTTTTCGACGTTGTCTAACGTTCGACGAAGCCGAGAAAGCTATGAATTACTGCCATTCCGGAGCATGTGGTGGTCATATGTCTGGGTATGCTACTTCCCAGAAGATCTTACGCGCAGGGTATTTTTGGCCTTCTTTGTTTAACGACTGCATTATTTCCGTTCAGAAATGCCATGCCTGCCAGACCTATAATCAGAAAATCCGGTCACATCCTGCTCCTCTTCACCCTGTGGTCTCAGTTGGTCCCTTTGCGAAATGGGGCATTGATTTCATGACATGTCACCCTCACTCGGCCGAGGGGCATGGTTACATTATTGTAGTCGTTGATTATTTTACGAAATGGGCCGAGGCGATGTCGACATTTGACAACACTGGAAAGACCGCAACATGTTTCCTTTTTAATCACGTCATAGCTCATTTTGGTGTTCCCCAAGCTATCATCACTGATCACGGTAGCCACTTTAGGAATTTTATGATGTACGAACTTACTGAAAAGTTGGGTCTTTGCCATGATAACTCAACACCCTATTATCCACAAGCTAACGACCAAGTCGAAGCGATTAACAAAGTTCTCATAACTATTCTTCGACGAATGATAGGGATTCATAAAACAAGTTGGCACACAATGTTGTTTTCGTCATTGTGGGCATACCAGACATCCGTCAAGTCTGCTACTGGGTTTACACCTTTTCGGTTAGTCTATGGTGTGGAAGCCATTCTCCCTATCGAATGTGAGATACCCTCTTTAAAACTAGTTGTTGAACTACTACCCAACACTTCCACTGAGGAAGAATGTCTATTATATCTTATGCGATTAGATGAAACTCGACATGATGCCACCCTATTCATAGAAGCTCAGAAAAAGTGTGTCAAGGCCCAATACGATAAGCATGTCAAGCCTTGCGTTTTTTCCGAAGGTGATCTTGTTCTTCTCTATGAACAAGATCGAGATATGTTAGGAGCTATGAAATCTGAACCCATGTGGCGAGGTCCTTATATCGTTTGACAAGTTTTGGAAAAAGGAGCTTATGAGTTGGTAGATTATGATGGTATCCCTTTGAGTGAGCCCAGGAATGGGTTGTACTTGAAGAAGTACTATGCATAAAATCATCTATGCACTAGTACTTGTATTTTATTGTATCATACGTTTTGTGTGTTACTATAGCTTGCTTTTGTTGTTATCTGGTCTCTTCCCTTATGTGACGTTGTGTTTGATTTCCATATGTCAGAGTCTTCGCTACCCTATATTGGCTTCGCTAATGGCGCTAGCCGTAGTACTCAGAACCTTGCTTCCGTTGCATGGGCAATTTACGCCCCTAAAAATGAACTTGTCTCCTTACGAGGTGTGTGCCTCGGCCATGCGACCAACAACATTGCAGAGTATAGCACCATTATTGAATTATTGGTTGATGGTATCTCGCTCGGAATTCTTCATTTGGTTGTGCGACTTGATTCACAGCTTGTAGTACTACAATTAAGTAATGTCTACACTATTCGAAGTCCTACTTTGTTACGGGTGTATTTGCGAATTCGCCTCTTGGAGCGTTATTTTGATTAAATTGAATATGAACATATTCCTAGATGTCTAAATACATTAACAGATGCATTGGATAATTATGTATTGGACAGACATTTGAATCATTTATAAATCAATCACATCAATATTCACATAATATAAGGTAAATCGGTAGAGGTCGTCTGTATATATAATGATCAAAAGAGTTTTTACAAAAGTTTGTCCGAAGACCAAAATGTCAAAATCTGAAGCTCATAGCTTCTACAAAGTGACGTCATGGATGACGTTCATGGTAACACATGACTGCCCGAGAAACCCTACGGAGCAGTCGACTCATGGACCCTGATACTCCTACAGTATGACGTTGATCGCGTCATGAAACCTCTTCCAGAGTTATGTCTGGAATATCTGCAGTCAAGCCCTCTAGATTTTGTTCCACCACTTGATAATCCTCAACATATTGTGGTGCTGCCGCTACCTCTCCTCGCCGCTAGATGGGAGAAGTACTAGGAGGTCTGTAAGGTCCAAGATCTGTGACATCAACAAATGATTTTGTATTAGTCTTTGGATGAAAATATAAAACAAAAACATTTGAATATGATAAAAATTCACAAAACATTTAAAAAGAAAAATGTGTGTACTTCTTACCAAGGTCCCCCCATTGAGCATCCTCTGGCAGTACTAAATCCAGATCTCCTCGGAAATCCAACCCGGCATAAGCATAGTCATCAGCCATCAACATCTGTGGTTGAATCCAGTCAAAGAAAGTATCATCATATTTGATGATTGGTCATGCTACGTGCCGGGCCATGAGCCAACACCATCTCAACATCCTTGGATCCCTCGGAGCCGGTAAATTCCACTCCACTTGTAGCCTCAGTAATGGGACTCGCTCAAGGAAGAAGGATACCAACAAAGATCCGTACCCTAATTGCTTCAGGTCACCTCGTTTGCATTTGGTTAACTTCTTTTTTATACTGCGAAGCACAACATCTGCCCAGTTGAACACCCGAGGCTCAGTACACTCAATAGCATACTGGAAGTAACTCTGTAATTCCATGTGAGGAGCAAAACTCCCTGCCATCCGAGCTATGGTGAATAGGATAGAACAGAGGGTCAAATATCGTATCCCCCAAATAACTACTTTTCCTTTCTTTCTCTCAGCCTTGGGAACGCAATGTAAACGACAGTACTCACTCATCTGCATCCCACCACCTCTGCTACCAGTTAGGCTCACATAGTAGCCCCGACGTGACAATCCAGTCAAAAAGTAAATGTCCTCAATATCTAAGGACAATGTGTGGACCCTCACATGAAATACCTGCTGATCAGGGTCCCACATACGCACCAGGTACTCTAACAACCTGACTTGGGCCCTCATACCCGGGATACGAAAGTACTTCAAGAGGCCACAATCTCTCAAAGAAGCAATAGTAGGTGGATGATTTTCGGCCATTTCATTTTCTTCTTCATTCTCCCTTTCGCTCCATTCAAGCACCATTTTGATGGCCAATTATCTGCATAAGAGGCACAACAAGAAGATTAGCAACTTTTTTCATGATTTGGTTCTTGTTCATTGGGTAATTTTTTTTTAAAATTTTGAGCTTTGCGGTTCTCGCAGATGCCCTGTGTGCACAGTGCGAGAACCTTGCAGGCTTCTCATGGGTCACCTGTGAGAATCACCCATTCTCGCAGGTCCCGTGTAGCCTGCCTGCGAGAATGGCAGCGCACAAGTAGGGCTTGCAAAATCAACCCAAAAATGAAATTTAACCAATGAAATTGCAAAATTAAACCATGAAAGTGTTAAGGACAAAGAGACTACCTTACTGTTGTTGACGGCTCGCTGAATGATCTCTCATAGCTCCCGCAATCTGATGCCAAACTTTGAGGGTAAAAGAGGGGTTTTTGAGCTCAAATAGTGGAAAGGTAAAAATGATGTGGTAAAAAGAGTATTTACTCCTTTTTATTTTACTTTTACTATGTCATTTGATTTTTTATGATTATTTATCTATTAAACCCTAATCCCTAATGTCATTTTGAGTGTAACTTTTGTAGGCGTAATGATTTCGATGGTCAAATACAAGGATACAGACATGTTTTTCTTTGTCATTGCGTGTTTTGATTGTTTTTTAGGGTTTTTGTATAAAACCTCGAGCGTGGTCTTTGTTCGTTCTTGTGCTCGAAAATACATGAGAACGCGATCGAGCATACTTTTATCACTTTTTCGGGCTCAACAAGGTTATACGAAAAAGGAACCCCCCTGGAGTCCTCTTTAAGCTCTTATCAGACTCTCTAAACATGAAAAGATAGCCGAGCGACCTTGCTATTTTCACGCTCGATAAAGTATCTGAAGTAAGAGTCTGGTGAGTGATAATTTATCTCTTTTTCGGTCTCATCTTCGTATTGATTGGCAGTAAGTGTCTCTCTTGAACATGACACCCCCTATTCATAACATTTGAAGCCGGTTTGGGAAATCCATTTGTCTCTCATTCGATTTGCTACAAGGTCATTCCCTGTGTCGTCTTTGAGTCAATGTTGCCAAATCATTGGTCGTGTCGTTCATATGTTCAAGAGCAGTCCATCTAAAACCTATATTGAATCGGCCATCAGCAGTTGTCCATTCTCTCTGTGTCGGCCTTCTTTGTGTCCAGTCCAATTCACATCATACTCTGTTTCACCTTCAAAATCTGTTACTCATTTCGTGTCATTGATGGAGGATACATCAAGGCCCTCCTGTGACGAGTTTTGTTCCATTGAATTCAACTCATTATCTGGAATCAAGACTTAGAAATTATTTGGTACCTTGGAGCTTGCATGCCTCAATGGCAGGTTTCCTCACTTTCGACATGGGTTTACATCATTGACCCCTGATCAAAAGATTCCATTAGATGTTCGACTTCAACTCATTTATTCACACTCAATGGATTGTACAAGAGTACCTTGGGAGTCATTGACGTCAATGGTGATTTCCCTCGCACTTGTTAACGGTTTCATCAATGACCGGTAATCAAGTGGTTTCTTCCATGTTCGACTTCAACACATGTAATCACATGGTTAGATTCGTACTTTGGGCGATGAAATTGAAGACCCTGGATATCATCTCTTTTTTCCAGGTTGCGATGGAGTATGTATTATCTGCGACACATAGATCCACTGTGTATGTCTCGTGGCTATGTTGTCTCAATTTGAAATTTCTCGCATAGATCCACAGTGTATTTCTGGTGGCTATGCTATATTTCTACGGCATGGATCCACAGTGTATGATTGGTGGCCATGACCCATGTCTACAATGTCATTAGTCTGTGATCTGAGTATGGGAATGCCTACCTCAGAATTAATATATATGATATTCTGTAGATGCTTGGTTGTTCACAGGTTTTCGATTAGGTGTGCTCCTGGTTTCTGACACACACATGCAGCTTACAAAGTCTTTCGGCTGTCACTGGTTCCAACCTCATACTTTGGGGGGCATTCTGTTACCCATGATTTTGGTCGTCATGATGATGTATTGATGATGGTGTACTCATGCTCTTCACAAGAACTTTCTCCTGAGAAAAGTTACTTTCATCTCTTCCTAGAAAACTCATTTTTGAAGAAGGTTTGTAGGCTGCTAGTGCATTTGGGTGCGAGAATGACCCATTCTCGCAGGCTACTTTAAGACAGGGTGTGAACTTCTCGCACTGTGTTGAACAACTAGGGTATGAACTCTTCCTAAAGCATGGAAAAAGATGAATTCTCGATGTTTCTAGAAGGGAATCTTCTAGAAGGATGGGTTGGCATTCGAATGGTTATCCTAGTACTGAATTCCCTGATATTTTGGGATCATTCTTATCCAAGTAACTAATTCATTCACTCCTATATATTGAGGGAATTCTCATGGAAAAGGTTAAGCAAGATTCATTGGAGAATTGGTGAAAGAATTGTGTGAAGGACTTAGCTGAACAACAGCTTGGAGACTCTAGCAAGTCTATCAAGAGGATTTGATCTTCTTCATACAAGGATTGAGCAAGTGTGTGTGTCGGAGCCAAGAGCCATCAAAAGGAAGTTTGCGACATCAAGGCTCAGGTTGTAATCTTTACTTTCAATTAATATGATACAGAGGCATGTCCCTTTCCCATAAAGCTATTTCCACTTTATTGTGTAATTCCTTGATCATACACATAGGTTGACAGTTGAATATATTGTGTTATCTTCACTTTGGTTGGTTTGTGTTGTCTTTGTCTTGACTTCATGAGAGCACTGGAGCGAAGCGGGAGCAACAAAGACCCTAGGAAGAGATAATAAGGTATGTCATTTGTTCCTTCCTCCTAGTCAATTCAATGGTCAAAACTTAGGGAAAGAGTCATGTCTTGTCCTGTTTTTTTCTAGATCCAGGTGGATCTAGAGAGATCTGTTGGTGTCTGCACCTACCGATTAGTCCGATAACAATCCTATACCTCTTCTAAAAGGAAGAAAAATTTCCAGATGTAAATGGGTCTACAAAACTAAGTATGCATCAGATGGAAGTGTTGAAAGGCATAAGGATCAGTTGGTTGCCAAAATATTTTCCCAAGTTGAAGGAATTGACTATAATGAAACCTTTTCCCCTATAGCCAAATTGAATTCCATCCACCTTGTTCTTTCCCTTGATGCCTCACATAAATGGGAGGTCAATCAGATGGATGTTAAATCTTCCTTCTTGCATGGGGATTTACAAGAATAAATCTACATGGAACAAACTCCCAGCTATGTCCAAAATGACTCTAGCCTTGTTTGTCTCCTTAATAAATCTCTTGATGGTCTTAAGCAAGCTCCTCGAGCTTGGTATGCAAAAATAGACAAATTTCTTATTGACACCATATTTTTCTAGATTCTATTATGATCCTAATGTCTATACAAAGAAAGTAGGAATCCATTTCATAATCCTTGTACTTTATGTTGATGACCTTATCCTTACAGGTAGTTACTCAAAACGTTTAAAACATGTGAAAAAAAGACTTAAGAAGAAATTTGAAATGAAATACTTAGGATTTTTTCTGTATTTCCTTGGCCTCCAAGTTTTATAAACCAATGAAGGAATTTTTATTTCCCAGTCCAAGTATGCTTGTGACCTTCTTCATCGCTTCCACATGGAATATTTTAAACCAATCCCTTCTCCCTTCCAGTTTGGAGTCAATATTGTTGCCACCTGTACTTCTCCCTAAGTTGATGCCACTTTGTACTATCAATTAGTTGGTATCCTTTATAATTAACGCATACCCATCCTCATCTTTCCTTTGTTGTTGGTATTGTTTCCCGATATGTGTAGACACCCCATGAAAACCATAATTGGAAAGCAACTAAAATGATACTTCATTATGTTTGGGGTAGAGTTCAGTTTAGAATACATTACAGTTTAGGGGGGACTCCTTTATCAGTTAGTTTCACTGATTTATATTGGGATGGTGACCCTGATGATCATAGGTCTACTACAAGTTATGTTTTCATCCTTGGTTGAGGACCTATCACTTGGGCCTATAAGAAACAACATGCTATTGTACTTTCTTCAACAAAAGAATAGTACCAAGAAACAGTAAATGCAAGTCAGGAATCCTTGTGGCTTCGATAGATGATTTTAGAGTTTAGATTTTAGCAGCGACATCCGACCAACCTTTGGTGTGACAATCAGAGTGCCATCAATCTCGCCAAAGACCCAGTTCAACATCAACATAACAAACACATCAAGCTACATGTGCACTTCATCCAAAATCTCATTCATGGTCAAGTTATTGAAGTTCTCTTTTTCTCTATAGAAGATCAAGTTGCAAATATTTTCACAAAGTCTCTTACAGAAGTGAAGTTTTCCAAACTTTGATCTATGTTAGGCATTCAAGAAGTTTTCATTAAGGGCGGATAGGCTCTAATGACTCCTTCCTTATCTTATTGTGTCACTATTGTAAATCCTTCAATCCTATCCTAAGTTGTTTTTAAGGGGGGATGTTAGGATATTTAGACACTTAAGAGTTAGTTACAATCTACTTGGTCTATTGTGTCATTAGGTAAAAGTGTGTTTCTTAGTGTGTTTCTTTAGTATGCATTAGTATTTAAGAAATACGAAGTTCATTATATGTTCCTGACATAGAGTGATATGACGGTTCATATTATCCTCGATCTTAACAACTACATTGATCCATGGCTTAGCACCCGATTGGTCCATGACCTCTATTTAAAGAAAATGGAGGTTCATTTGTCGATGATCAATTGTGAGAAACTCTCTCGTAAAACTCTTTGTAATCTTTTTCTTTTGCATTAATAAATTTCTCCAACTGGCCATGTTGGATGGGGTCATGGATGTTTCCCCATAGGGGTTTACCACATCAAAATATCATTGTGTTGATCTTTGATCTAGTTGTGTGAGTGGTTACTCAAGTTGTTCGTCCTCTGCTGGAATACCTGTGTTGTCGAACACTGACATCATATTCCTCCTTTGAAAGAGAGGGAAAATATATTGCATTCAACATCTTCTTCAAAAAAATTTAGTATTTCACATATAAGATCAAAATGTATTAACATGTTTGAATACAATGCTTTTCCCTTCACCATTAAATTTCAACCATAGATAAGCTATATTTTTTGGGATTTTATGCAATGATCCTAGATGGCTTAAAGAATCATCTTGTTGGCACAGGAGCAGGCCCAGGGTTCAACGCTTCAATAACACACCAACAAAACCCTAACTACCGACCCTTTCAGCAACACCTGCGAAGCAAATGAAGTCTCACCCGAGGTAGAGGTAGGGGTGGTTGTAGGACTCAAATATTTGCAACCTAGCTGGGACATAGATCTATGATTACAACACACTAACAAAGCACTTAGCAATTAGCATTCATCAGTATTTAACCCTTATTCATATCACATATTCAATCCCTAATTACAGAACAACACAGTATTCAACTAGATCTAACACATATAAGCACTTAGTGTATGGAAAGAGATCATACCTAGCATTCATTCACATCACTAAGCACTTAATCTATCATACCAGGTTCATCTAGACATTCATTACTACATTAAGATTAAATAATATGAACAATATAACAACCATAATGCACAAAGAAACCATAACACATGATATACGTGGTTCACCCCAGTGTGGGGCTATGTCCACCAACTCTTCTCTTCTCCCAATATTCTACAAGCACAGAGCCACATGAACCCACTCCTCATAGGACAGGAGATCTGCGTGCACCTCACCAAGTCCTCCTTCCCCGAGCTAGTTTTAAGCACAAATCCTTCTTACAATCACTTTCACTTAGCTTTGCAAGTCTTAACACATAGTATGCACAAATCCTCTAGCTTTGCACTAAGCCAATTCTACTAGGTCTCTTCACTTAGAACACTCGCCCCTTCTTACATCGCCTAGATTTCTATTTATACATTAAAAAATGGGCCTAAACATGGGTAAACCCATGGGTCGACATCCCATAAGTGTCACATAAACCCTAAACCCAAAACTTCCCTAAAAGGGGGCCGATATCCTGTGATCTCCGCTTCGCTAGGCACTCCATCTTTAACCATCCCATTGAAGTCCCCAAAATGGTCAAACATAACCAAGGTTCTCCAGAACTTGGTCGAGGGCTAACAAGCCCCCAACACTCACCTGTGACTTGTCTCGAATCACTCTGCTCTGGGTAACTCTAACTCAAACACCTCGAGCTTGGCTCGAGCTACTTCAACCTGCTGCTTCTCCAAGGCCTCCTGCTCGGTGAACTCCTGAATAATTGCCTTGGTCATAGGTCCTTCCAAGCATTGTTCAACTGCAGTGACTTCTTGTTCTAGTTCTTCTCCTCATCCTTCAATCTCCTCAAAAAGTAGGCAAGCTGCTTCTTGGACTAGATGGAGATTCTGAGTCACTTCCATGACTTTTCTCTGTATGGCATGGACCTGTTGTTGAGCCATGTGTTGTTCTTGGGATATTTTCATTCGCTCAACCACTGAAAAGGGATTCGACTATGCTTGTATTGTTTTTTATTGTTTCTCTGCTTCCTGGAGCTACAACTCCAGTGTCTTTAGTTCAAGGTCCTCGGTAGGGTGTTCATAATTCTGCACACTTTGATTGCTAAGTTGTTTACATTAGAAGGCTAATGCCTTGATTCTCTGGACTGCACTTCAGGCAGTTTCTTCTCGCTAGTATCACACTTCCTATGGATTGATTGGTACTTCTTGTAACTCCAATTCCGCTACTCTCTGTTGAAGTTGTTGGATGGCTGCAACAACCTTTGCTAGTTGACTCTCCACTGGGTCTTCTTCTATCTGTTCTAAGACTATCACAAAGAGAAGTGCTCTATTGACTGCTTCTTTAACTCCAAACTGCTCCGTGAGCAGTTGTTCTTTCTCTTTCCAGATCTGCGCTTTAACCTCTTCGAACTTGATTTGGAGGTCATCCTTCTCTTGTTGCACAACTCGATGTTGCTCTATGACTTCCTCTTGTGCTTGCTTCAGGGCCACTGTGGCCTATTAATTTTCTTCCTGCATGCGACAAAGGAGAGGTTTGGTTGCATCATCTATTCTGCGGAGTTGGGCAGGTTCATCTCCCAACTCTATTTCTTATGATGGAGGCGACGTAGTGGACACTACGCGGCTGGAGTGAAGGGATTGTTGTACCCCTCTCACCTCTGCTTCAATTCTTTCGTACATGGTTTCTTGTTTTTCTTCATTTCTCTACAAAATAGCTTCTGAGGCATCTGATACAACCATGATAATGAAGTCGAATACATCGACCGTGAAAACAGTTTGCAGCTTTGGCTTACTAGATTTGGACTTCTTCCGTGATATAGGTTTCGTTGGGGAAACCTTTCTTTTCTTGGATGTCTCTGCCTCTTCAAGGGGGTTCCTTGGCGGTATTACTTCGCCCTGCTTATGATTTTATTCTTCCCCTTCTTTCTCTTATTTTTCCACTTCATCGTCTCCTCCTCTGTTAGGTGAATTTGATGCAGTCTCCTCTGATGTGCTATGTATTTCCTGTACATCTTCCTTCTTGTTCTTTTTTCTACTATTGGGTGCATCATATTCTTCGTGAGTAACCACCGGACTTCCAATGAGGTTGGGGTCAAAAAATTCTGTGTGGTTAACTGGCACTAGGAGTTATTCAGGCCACTGCGTGGTGATTTCCTCCATGTCCTCTTCGGTGAGCTTGTAATAGGACATAAGCTCTTATTTATGTCTGTCTCTACGCATAGTGATATATATAAAAGTGCCTATCTGCGCAAAACTTTGCAAATGGTTTGAACATGTCCAGGGTGTTTGACGTCATACGAGGGAAAGAATCAATAGCCCTGTCCAGGGTGTTCGAATACGATAGCGTGGTGAACTTCACAGCTAGTGGCTCGAAGGGATCAATGTCAAGGAAGGTCACTCATTCTGGCATCTCCCAAGAAATGAACATGATGAGAATAAATAGCCAGCTAAAATGGAACTCATAGCCCTAATCCTGAGCTTCGCGACAGTACTATTCTAACTAGTTGACAAGGTAACTCGCCCAGTTCATTTGTAATCCTTCACGCATTTTCCTGTGAGGTCAACAACAAACCCTGTTACCTGTGTGGGTCTATTCTTCCTTACTAAATTACCAATGATCAACTAGAAGTCTAGGCGCACTATGACATTCTGGATGGAGGCTAGCTTGTAGCCTTTCTTCCCCTTCTCGACATTGCCATAGGTGTCTTTAATCTTCTGTGCCAGAGAGCGATCTGCAGCCTTCCCTGGATAAAAGTCTTGTGGGTCTGGTCCTTGCATGCTTAATCCGGTGATCCTATGGATCAACGTCAGATCGACGATGATATGCCTATCCAACCACAAATGACCACCATGGAAGCACGACAACATGAGATTAACACACGCGTTAACCTCCTAATGTCTTCCAAAGTGTGGTATCTTCATCACGTTCAAGATAGTGGACCTTGCGATGTCCATAGTCCACAACTGGGGGATGATCTTCGACTTCTTACCCTTGGTCTTGGTCAAATATATGTGAGGTGCAAGCATGCCATAGCTATTGCGGTCTCCTAGGTTATAGTCATCGATCTTCAACGTTATAATCCTCTCCAATTATGGTCTGGCTGCGCGTAGTCCCTTCGAGAGGTATGCAGTGATGACTATGTAGTCAAAGTCCCTCAGGATCGACACTGTCATGACTTACCACACCGGCTAGGGGTGGGATGTAGACAGGCATGATGGATGGGATTAGCTTCACATTCTCCAAGTCATCACGATGCTTTGTTCATTTCTCAGTCGCATCTCGGGATGGTCCAGATCCATGAGCAGTTGACAGGGAGGCTTGCACTCCTCTCGTCGATGAGGCTTGGATGCCCACGAACATCACCTTCTCGACCATGAGGTATATTATGATCTCTTTGATGGATTTTTCTACTGCGCTAATTTAATTCGACATGAACACTTGAGATATGATATCTCATGTTAGTGAACAACACTCAATGTAACAGAATGGATGGCGAGGTCTCAATGATCACTGTGCAAAAGAAACTAGTTCTATGTGGGATCGGATAATCACAATTCGAAAAAGTGTTCTCGGTGCAACGCTCGACGGGATAAATAGAAAACGTCATAATAGACTCTGTCAATGGGCAAGAACGCCTCAATAAATGATATTCCATTTGTTATGGCATGGTCCCAATGGTCCAGTGGCGAGCGTTCCACAATAACTGTGTTTCTATCCATTCTAGGGTGTCATTCTAATGGTCAGGACACCTCCAACAATCATATTTCTTTGCCATGATGAAGTGTCAATCTATGTTGTACTAATATTTCGACGGAGTTCAAGTTTTGGAAACCTTCCCTCTGCGAAGTCTTCCCTAAAACTTCTTGCAATTTTTCTAACTTTTCTTTATTCTTGCTGAGCTTTCTAGCCTTCTTTCCTATAATTTGAGTTACCGGGTTCCTCTTCCCATTTTGATTCTTACCTTCTCTTAGCAAAGTAACTTCATGTTGTCGATGATCTTTCATAGGGTTCAAGAGTGATACTTCTTCTCTATTTGGGTTAGGTGCTCTACTCTCATGTACAGACAGGTGTTTCACGTCTTCCTATTTTGTTTCAACTTTGACCTCTAGATCTCTGGTCCTTAGTATCTTCGACTAGTCTTCTTGTTCTTTCAGTAAGTGTGCTATTATCCTAGCCATGAAATTTCTTAGTTCTTGATTTTTTTGTTCTATATCCTTCTCTTCTTGTTTCCTTCGTATCTGATCTTTCTCAATCCAGGTTTTTCCTTGCAAAATAGAAAATGGGGCATTGTTCTCAACAAACTTAACGATCTCAAATTATTCTTCTGTCGAAGTGCCATGAGCACTCATATATGTCTAGGTAAGTATTCCACATAGGGTTATCATATTTCCTCTAAATAATCCTATTCCTCCTAATGAAGGAACCATAGCAGACTTTCCCAAAATTTCCCAAGTTCTTTCTGTCATGATATTCACATGTGTTTCCTCATCCAAAAAACAATCTATGTCGAAGTCTCTTATTCTTGTTTCTATGTACTCTTTCTCTTTTAATATCTCTAATAAGTTGGTGTCTCTATGATCATTTAGGTTTTATTTCATCTCCAATAATACAGTCTCTGATTCTTTCTGGTTCTTAGTCTCTTGATCTTCCTCAGGGTTTTCTTGTATCATATTCATCTTTTCAACCATAGCAATCATTCTAGGGAAATCAAAAACTTCATGTCCAATAGCCTTACAACAAAGGCAAATAGGACCTCTACCAGGGAATTCCTTAGCAAGATGTCCCAGTCTTCTGCAACTATAGAAAAGAGTTAATCCTCTCTTTTTCTTGAACTATCCCCAACCCTTCCTATACTGCGCACTGGGATCACAGTAACTAACCTACAAAAAATTCTTTCTAGGATCCTGCATCCATTTGTTAGTCCAAAAATTATTTCTATGCATAGGAATAACATACATTTCATTATTTCTATCAGATCTATTCATATCAAATCTTCTTTCTTCTAGTTATACCCTAGTTTTCATATTAGGAGCAAATCTATTAAACATACCTAGATCCATTCTTTCGAAATAAAAATTTTCACTTATCTTACCTTTCTCAGAGAACAAAGCTTCAAGATCTTACCTCTTTTCTTCAAATCAAACTTCTCTTCTTAGCACAAAGCTTTGCAAATTAAGTAGACTAATGCGCACTAAAGTAGCAGATCTACACACATAGCTTTCTCTTTTCTTCAGTTCCCAACAATCACATTTTTGGTCCCGGCAACAGAACCATTTGTTGGCACAGGGGTAGACCCAGGGTTCAACACTTCAACAACACACCAACAAAACCCTAACTATCGACCCTTTCGACTACACCTGCGAAGTAGATGAAGTCTCACCCGAGGTAGAGGTAGGGGTGGTTACAGGACTCAAATGTATGCAACCTAGCTAGGACACAGATATGTGATTACACCACTCTAACAAAGCACTTAGCAATTAGCATTCATCAATATTTAACCCTTATTCACATCGCAGATTCAAGCCCTAATTACAGAACATCGCAGTATTCAACCAGATCTAACACATCTAAGCACTTAGCGTATGGAAAGATATCAGATCTAGCATTCATTCACATCACTAAGCACTTAATATATCATACAAAGTTCATCTAGGCATTCATTACTGCACTAAGATTAAATCATATGAACAATATAACAACCATAATGCATAAAGAAACCATAACACAGGATATACGTGGTTCACCCTAGCGTGGGGCTACGTCCACCAACTCTTCTCTTATTTATTATCTTCTCCCAATCTTCTACAAGCACAGAGCCACAAGAAACCCACTCCTCATAGGATGGGAGATCTGCACGCACCTCATCAGATCCTTCTTCCCTGAACCAGGTTTAAGCACAAATCCTTCTTACAATCACTTGCACTTAGCTCTATAAGTCTTAACACATAGTATGCACAAAGCCTCTAGCTTCGCGCTGAGCCGATTCTACTAGGTATCTTCACTTAGCACAATAGCCCCTTCTTACATCACCTAGATTTCTATTTATACATTACAAAATGGGCCTAAACATGGGTAAACTCATGGGCCGACATCCCATACCTGTTACATAAACTCTAAACCCAAAAGTTCCCTAAGAAGGGGGCGAGATCCCGCGATCTCCGCTTCGCCTGGTGCTCCATCTTCGACCAGCCTATTGAAGTCCCAAAAATGGTCAAACATGACAAAGGTTCTCCAAAACTTGGTCAAGGGACATCACATCCCATGAAAAATAATGGAAAGTATCCATGAGAAATTAATGCATTTTTAAAAATAATGACTCCACATGGATTGTCTTGTTGTCCAGTGCTCCTTCTAGCACCAAAAATGTTTACATTGGAAAATGACTCGAGTCAAAAAAATAGGTTCACTCAACAAAATGGGCCAAAATGAGACCTTCCTCCATTGAAATGGTGAACTGTCTGAATATGGCTAGCTACATTGGTTATTTTTTTAAGAATGTGGTTAATAGTTAATGCCCAAATCACCCATGGTTTTAAATTTTTTTGATGTGTAATGTAACTAAGATGCATATGCAATTTAATTTATTTCTATATAACCTATCAAACTAACTATCATATACAAGTTTATAGCATGCACTAAATAGAACCAATTTAATATGAAACATAGGGTAGGTACAAAATAAAAAACATGGAAAATGTCTTACCCCTACAGTCAATACCTATTCTAACTAGCTAACCAAGGAAGTAATGGCAAAGATAGATTATAACCATCATAACTTTGCATGAGCCAACTAGTTCCTTTTACACATGTAAAAAAAATAACTTCAATTACTGATAAAAAGACATGCTTCAGATCAAAAGTCTAGAGCATGAATCAAAGAAATACATGCAAAACCATGGAATATACCTTACCTTTACCATTACACATTACTTCCAAGCTCACTTTGAGGACCCAAAGATAGCTTAAATGTTTTGAGGGTCACGTCCAACAAGCCAGCATAGTGTCAGATAAGAAAGCATAAACATTAAGAATAAAGTGAATTCCCTTTATGCCATACATGAACAAGAAATAATGTTCATCATCACAAGTAGTAAGGAAATGAAGAATGGTGAATATAGATTAAAATCATCATTAATCTTAGAATAATATAGTGCAGAAGTTAATAATGTCCTCTATTTCACATACAAAGATAGCTTACAATGTAAAAATATAGACCCTTTGCAAGAGTGAAAATAACTCTTTTATAGAAATATTAAATGGTCTTTATCTTTTCATTTATCCAACTTTTGAATGTCTAACTCTATGGCTCCTAGCCTCCAAGTTTATTTAATTAAATTATTTACAGTATATCTTGATTCAAAAAAATAACATGAACATGCATGCCATTTCAATAATAATAATAATACAATACAATATTTATCATATTTGTCCTTTATTTTTCCCTATTTTTTATTTTGTGTTGGACAAATTTTCTCAAAAGATTTGATCACGTACTTTCTTTCCCTCAACCTTTACATGAAAATAACCCTTCATAGATTGCAATTTGTATTTTAGTGGATTTTTTTTTTATGAATAAACTTTTAACTCTCATTCACTTTATTTGAGGTGCCCAAACTTGAGTAATTAGATGAATGAGATTTTAACTCTCATTCATGTATGAATCTTTCCATGTTTTTTATTTCTCCATGCCATCTCCACTTTTCCACCAAAACGTACAAAATAAAGATAAAGTGTTTCATATCCTTTGGATTGTAAAAAAATATGAGAAATCCTTGTTTTAAATCCATGTTAATAAACTTTTGATAAAAAAAAACATGAGAACCATTAAAAGCATTTGTAAAACAATCCTTTACAAATCCATACTAGTTTTTTCTTGATTTGTAAGGCTCAATGTTTGGCTCCTCATAGAAAATGGGAAAGATTGCATAAACCATTTTTTTTTTCCCAGTTCACAATGCATCCAATAAAAGTATATATGCATACGTATTTTTTTAGAATAATTGGATTCACATAGTGAAACATATCTACATTTGATTCACAAACACTAATTTACCATGGATTTATGAATTCAAATTAATGAGTGATTTTTAATGCAAGAGAAAAAACAAAATCCTTTAACACTCTCTTTTGAGATCAATCTTGCATTCATTGTGAACCCTTGAGTTTAAAATTTTATTAAGAACTTAATTCACTATAAAATTATGTGCATATAAAACTTTGCACTTTAGTTCTTTCAAGATTTGAGTAATGAATGCTTTGATTCATATTCTATTTGCAAATTGTGATAATCATAACACTACCTCTATTGCAAAATAAACATAAAGTACATGTGAAATTCAAAACTTGAAGTGACATGGTAGTTTCAAAATCCATCTTGCAATCTTTCTTCAAATTTGAAATTAGATTGTAAACTAGTTTTTCTTGTATGTGCAATGGTTTTTTTGGCTTGCTCAGTCATTTTTATGGTTTGATGAAGAAACTAGTTTGTTCTTTGATAAAAATGTGAGGTTTTATTCTTTGTACAACCATCAACTCACCTCTCATACCTTTGATCTCACAAACCAACACCATGGGAAACACAATGTCTATTTGCAACATAAAAACAATAAATATAAATCACCCTTTAAGCAAAGCTATGAGTGATGAAAATTATGATTTCAAAAGAATGTGAATGAAGGCTAAATATGAATGTCAAGAAAGCCGACAAAGCAAGATGAAAATTAAATTTATATGTCGACTTTCTCAACAAGGAGCTGAAGACATAAATTCATTTCCAACAAGTGGTTGGACTCTTCATTCTGATACCAGGAACCCACCTTTCATTATCCCTTAGATTCAACAAGACTCACCAATGGGAAATCATTAAACTCATTTACCTACTTACAAGGGTCAAAATACAATTTTTCTAGTTACATTGGATTAATAGAACTAAGAACCTATAAGTAGACCTTTCAGATGGTAAAACTAACATTTCGATCAACACCCATTTTTATGCAAAAAAAAAAATGTTTTTAATTAAAAGTATGTCATGGGAGAATTCTCTACATGAATTGAGATCCATGTATTCATGATTGATCCTTTATATATATTATTTTAACTCTCTAAGAAACATCAATGAGATCCTTTAACATTTAATTGATATGAATCTATGAAATTAGTCAATTGACATCTAGTGAAAAAAATTCCAATTTCCCTATTTTAGCTTGAAACTCATTGATAATATTTCCAATGACTGGATGAAAACATATAAAATGATTAAATGAATATGGATAATCATTTCATTTTCATGGCATCCACCATTTATCTATTTCCATCACTCAACACAACATTCCCACTAAGCACAATGTCATGGTTCCAGTGCAGGAACTGTGAATTAGGCAATGCAACTAGGCAAGTTGTCTAGCCTTATGATTGTATGGTCATATGTAATTTGGCGTCAATGCAACATATATTATATCATTCATGCCATCTCCATGTGTGAATGTCACTATGGTCATTCTTTATCACTGACTATGTGGTTGAACTCACCTACGACCTCTTGTTGCTTAATATATGATAATTCTTGGAGTTTGGAATTCAATGCATGACACCTGTGCATATCGGAAGAGATATTTAATCCTTTTGATGAAATAAATAATTTTTTTCTCATGAGTAAGCATGAATCACAAGCCTAATATGTACACGGAAGATTACACTAACATCAAGATGATATATGCATAAAATCACATTTAAAACAATCTTGATAGAACCATCATCAATGAGTTAGAAAGGTCAAGTATATAAATAGAAACAAATGAAAAGTGAATTTATATTTAAGATCCAGATGTAATCATAAATTGGAAAGAGGCCAATCATCATGTTTATTCATCATCAAGACAACTCAAAACATCATCATCGTGATATGCATAGAAATAACACTTTGAAGAATAAAGGTCAATGCAAAAAATTAAAATGAAAGGTGGGGTCTCCAAGTCTACCAATTTGTGGTGTGTTGAGGCCTCAACAAACAACAACTATAACCTAAAGGGACGAAGGACATAAACCTTTAATGCAAGAAGCACCAAGGTTTAACTCTAGGGAAATTGGAAGAGTAACTAATTAGGAGTTCAACAACGAAGTCAAAAACCAAGGTAGATTGCTTAAAAGATAGATTTGAAAACTCAACCAATAAGGAAAATAACTTAAGGTAGATGTTCTGTTAAAGGATTTCTATGAAAAACCTAAAAGAAATAAAACATCTAACTTCTTTCCCCTTCTCTATTTTTTTGTACTATATGATTTNTTCATGATTAAGTGAAAAGCATGAAAATAGAATCGAAGAATACTAAATTAGAATAGAGGATACAAGTGTTTTAAAACAAAACCAAGGAAGTCCCGGATGTGCAAGGGACTAACAACATAGAAGAATATCAATAAGTGGGTCAAGAAATAGCATTCTATGGACAACCATCAACATGTCTCCACTAGTGTAGCACATATTTGCATAGAAAAGATTCAAGCAAGAGCAAGCATAAGAATATATCAAAATATAGCAAGTGATGAAGGGCAAGCCACATTTTTTTTATAAAATTTAGAGCAAGTGATAGAAATCAATGTGACAAATCATAATATGGGATCTCTATAGGGATTAGAAAATAAATACATAATAGTAAGAAATGTAGGATAAAATATAATCTTAAAAGGCCTAAAAGAGATCTCAAAATTACAAGTTTTGCTTAGAGTGGGTGTCAAATGGAAAATGAGGCACTAACTAAGGTAGCCCATAAAAATGAAATCTCTTTCTTTGGATAAAAACGTGGTCACTAACTCAAAAATGACTTAGGCAATAATCTCATGAGATTAAACCTAAGACATAACACATGGAAAAAGGTAAAAGATGCAGTGTGACATGAAAATCATATCCCTATATGTTAGATTAGGAGGTTTTAGTTGATAGTCGTCAAGTAATTGTGCTAAAAAAAAATTAAATTTCAAGAAAAAACATCATTGAAGCAACCTATAAACAAGAAAATACAACTTCTAGGTATTATGAGTGCATTTTGATTAAAATGTATCAAAAATAATATAGTATGTAAAAATAAAATATATTTGCCATTTTAACCTTGGAATTTACCCAACCTTAGTGGGCCACCAGGAAGGGTGCACCCCTTCCTTCGTCAGTCAATGAGATCATGTAGCAGTTCATTAGTAACTTCCATTATAAAATTCCTTCACCAGTATTGTTGAGCATGGAGCTTCCTAATAATGAATTAGCATGCTAGTTGCGTCAATTACTTATTTAATAAAAATCCCTCGCTAGTCCAGTTGAGCAGGGCACTCCATAATCACTGTTAGTGTGCCAGCTTATGTTAGTCTTTCATATTGTAAACAAATCTTGCAAGTCTCACTGTGTAGAGCGCTCTAGAAATAAAGAAACAACTTCCATGATGTTGATGAGGAAAAGTCTCCCAGCCTAATAAAGGACACCCTCTTTTGCTGAATAAAGTTGATGGTCATTTTCTAAAACTCATGTCTCTTGTTTTTCTCACTACAATTTCTCTCTACGTCTAATTTTACTATTCAACACACTCTTATTTTTCCAATCACCATTGTGCACCATTTCTCTCTAGTTTAGTTTCAGATCTATGTTGTTGTGTGTTCATTTTGCAGGTTAAATTTCAGATCAATTGGTATCAAAGCCTGGATCCCAACCAACGTTTTCTCAACTATGAAGTTCAGAAGAGAGGCCATCCACCAAATTTTTTTTTATAGTTCGACGTCATTCTCAGGGATTTCAATGTGCCCTCTTCAAGGCTTCCAGTGTGTCACCAGTCGAGAGGTTCCATCACGTGTCTCCTCAATAGCCAGTGTGCCCTTAAGAGTGTGCCCTCTTTTGACGTACTCCACACACCCTTTTCAAGGTGTTTAATGCCTTCTCAGTGTACCCATACTCCCAGTGGAGCTCAACGTATCACATGTGATCTGAGTGGATATCGGTGGCCACCCACCTATTCCACTGGCTCGAAAAACAATTTTCCACCTTGGCAATTTTTCGACAGTTTTTCGGGTTCCAAACTTCTGGGGCCGTTTTGAGGCCCTAAACGACATTTTTTGGGGATTTGGGGCCCAAGTGATTTCCATAAGCACTGACCTGGACCAATTGCAAATTGTTCTTCTCGATTATAAATTTCAAACGGGCTATTGTGCAGCTAAAACGAAGATCGTATGCAAAAGTTACAACCCCGGGAATTTGATGTACTAACTTACCCAAACAGGGCCCACATGACTTTTGGTGCTTCATCTCCTAGGGTTAGGTTTTTGGATGTCTAGGGTTTTTGACATTCCTGTTTATTGTAAAAGGCCTTCAGAGCCTCATTGTAACCATCTTCTTGCGAAGGAGCACAACCGTCACATCTCTTCTCAAAGATAATCCACCACCATTCCAACAAGCTTGTTTTCCGCTGCATTTTACAGTTTCAACTTATTTCCTTATTGAATAGAAAACTGGTTTTACTGTATCTATGTTATTTTGTGTGAAACATATTTTAATAATATGTATTCATTTCGTTCTTCTCATAAAATCCAGATCAATGGTATCAGAGCGGTCTGCTCCTTTTTTTCTTAATGCATGTGCCCAACGAGGTCAGGGTACAAAGAATTAGGTCTCGAGCTTGTTTCTCTTGAGGACAAAAGATCTCACATGCTCAAGCGACCTCTCATGGAAGGGGAAAATAAATATGATGGGACAAGATATCCTTTCAAAATGTTGCTTGAGGAAGCCTTCATGCAACAGAGGAATGAGATGATGGATAGTTTCGTGCAAATCCTTCGGCGGCTACCAACGGGCGACGCATCTTCCTCAAGTGGAGGCGCTGCCCCCTTCAAGGTATAAATCAACTTTGATATTCTTATATTTGAAGGTCAGATAGATGCAGATGTTGTAGGGAAGTGGTTGAATCTACTAGAAGGGTATTTTTCTATCCATAACTTTTCGAATAGAGAAAATATTACTTTTACACTCCTCAAAGTCATTCCCCATGTCAAAGATTGGTGGGAAAATTTCTGTGAGCAAAAGGAAACAAAGGAACGCTCATTATTTATAGTCACGACCACCTGGGAATCCTTCAGGGATGCTATTAAGGAAAAATACCACCCTTTCAGAAGTTATGATGACTTGTATACCAAATGGACCACACTGTGGCAAGAAGGAGACCAAGTAGTCCCAGAGTTCACAAATATCTTCCATGCCTTGTGCACCAAGCTGGGTATCAAAAATTCAGAGTGACATCTAGTGCTCAAGTATCGCATTGCTATGCATAGATACATCCAGACCGAAATGGAATTTATGGACATCTTGTCCTTGGGTGTGGCCTACCGATATGTCGTCAAAATCGAGCAGAAGCTCAAACAAAAGAAGAGACAATTTGGGCCTGGGAACCCCTCATAGAAAAAGCCAGGAAAGGGTGGCCCCAACCCATAGAACAAAGGACAAAGCAAAGATGGACAGTATCAGGACAACCAGTCCAAGCCGCAAGAAAAGAAGGACAACGAAAAGACAAATAAAGATACAGGGAAGTGGTGTGACTTCCATAAGAGCCTTTGGAATAATATTGTTGACTGTCGCTCAAAGAAGTTGCTGGTGGCCGAAGTGAAAGCCTATGAATCATATGTGGGTTCTGACTCTGAGTCATCTTCAAAAAGGGGAAGATAGATCATTGATGTGGAACCCAGTGCCATTATTGCTACCACCAAGCTCCATCTTGGTGAACTAGACGATCCAGAGGAAGGAGAGTGCCTCTTCCATTCACAAATGCGGGTAAAAGGCACCCCACTACACTTCATCGTTGATAGAGGTAGCCAGAAGAACCTCATCTCAGTAGAGGTTGTCAAGCGTCTGGCCTTGCCGACAACGCCACACCCACAACCCTACACCATTGGATGGTTCCGCCAAGGAAGTGATCTCCGCGTTAGCCAACAGTGTCGAATGTCGTATGACATCAAGCCCTTCAAAGACGAGGTATTGTGTGTTTTATGAGGAAAATTTCTCTATGGATAGTGGTAAACTGCAACAGACGAAAATGAATGCAGAAATCAACTCTACTCTCAAGTATGCTATATAAACAAATATGCTAGCAAGATAAGATAAAAGGCCTACCTTGTCCAGACGTTCGATGAAGACCATCGTTGAGCACTTGACCCAAAGCAATATACCTGCAACTAGTCCTCAACAACCAAGCAATGCAAGCATATGGTGATAATATATGATGTTAGCACATTCGATAACATAATCCATCAACATTCATAATGTTGAAACATATATTTTTTCTAAACTTTGGAATTAAATAAGTTTAATTATTGTTTAAATAAAGACAAACACGCACTTGGATATCACCATTGATGGGTTCTTCCGTTTAATACAACGATCCTAAATGATTAAAATTTATGGATTCGCCCACTAGTTGAAAGGTCAAATCACTAAAGACAATATTCAAAATGTTGGGTCTTGGGGTTTCGCAGACCTAACAATCCAACATGTAATGAACCTCAATGTACCGACATGTGAAATCACGAAACTGTGATAAGTTTTAAGTCATGTTAATTAAATCATTAAAAGAGATTAATACAAATTAATCACATTGCGACTTTGCGATTCAGGGATCCATGCCTCGAGCGACCACCAAAGTCCCAATATACAAAATTGTGAAACCATCTTAAATTAAACTGGGTTAATTAAACGATTAATAATGATTAACGATAAATAAATATTATCGCAACTTCATGTCTCGGGAATCCTGTCTCGAACGACAACCTGAATCTCGATACCCGAAGTCAGGAAACCCGTAATTAATCACGATTAATTAAAAGGTTAAGCGTGATTAATATTAATTGATCAAATCGCGATTTTGCGATTCGTGGATCATATCTTGAAATGAAATAAGATCGCCTGGGAATCCAAACCCCAAAATGGATTAATGTTAAACATGATTAATTAACAGGATAAACTTGATTTATTAACTCTTTAAGCAATCTTATCTCCTGTAAAGTTTATGTTGATTTGAAATACGGGTAAATTCAAGTGTTCTCTATGCTTTTCCCAGATCACGAAATATTGACCATTAATGACATTAATATATTATTTAGAGAAATGATTCCAAATAAGATCCTTCTTTATCGCCCAAATATTTTGACTAAATGAATTAAATGTATTGTCGGTGAAGATCTACGCAGATTGATACGTTTAAGGTAAATAAGATTTTCCATTTTCTGAATTACATTCTCGTTTTCACGGAACTAGCTTAGCGAAATAATTAGTTTTTTGCACTCTCATTCTCTATAACATATAATAGAACTCCAAGACTCGATACCATGGCTCCACGAAAAACGCCTTAAGCGATTGGCGAAATTTCAAGCCAGAATGCAGAGGTTATCTTTGACACCTCGCCCAAAAGTGTAGATACAGTTAAAACCTGGACTCGTGTATTCAACACCCTACAATACAAGCTGGTAAACTGCCCAGATGATTCAAGCGACAATGAAAAGGAGGAATTGTCTACCAAATAAAAGATTGTTTCTCTGTTAGAGATGCATAAGGTAGCAACAAGGCCACGACTTTTACCCTATTATGATATGATAGGATGGGCCCTGGATCATGTAGATATCCCAATTAGAACTATATTCAATTCGCAGAAGGTAGTTGTTGGATCATTTCGGCCAGAGCACATACAGGTGATGTATAAGCTATCTCCAACACCTAACTTCACTTACAATGCCAGTTTCTTAGAGGATTTCAACAAGAAGGAGTGTGATCAATTTGGAAAAATCCTCTCTGACTTAATCAAAGATTGGTATTCGCGCCCCAAAAATTTCAGAGACAATTCTCATGGCACATAATTAGTTTCATCGTTACAACCGCAGTTCATGTATGTAGCCATGATGATGTGTAGGATCTATGGAAAAGAGAATACAACCCATTTCTTTCTGCCATGGGTGCCCATGATACACACAGTGATGGAAGGGTATTCTTTCGACTGGGAAAAAATATTGTCGAACAATCTTGTTATTGGATAAATCCGTAAGTGCGGACACAAACTGATCTCCCTAGATCCACCTGGATCTAGAACAAAGCAAGACAAAATAATACTCTTTCCCTAGATTTCGACTATTGAATGTACTAGAAGGCAAGAACAAAGGACATACCTTATGATCTCTTCCTATGGTATTTTTTGCTCCTGCTTCGCTCCAATGCTCTTGTGCAGTCAAGACCAAGACAACACAAACCAACCAAAGTGAAGAAAGCACAATCTATTCAACAGTCAATCTGTGTATATGATCAAGGAGTTATACAATAAAGTGGAATTAGCTTTATGGGAAAGGGACATATTACTGTATCATATTGATAGAAAGTAAAGATTACAACCTGAGCCTTGATGTTCCAAACCTCCTTTCGATGGCTCTTGACTCTGACACACACACTTGCTCACTTGTATGAAGAAGATCAACCACCTTTGATAAACTTGCTAGAGTTCTTAGATGTTGTAGCATTAGTCCTTCACACAATCCTTTTCACTAATTCTCCAATGAATCTCTTGCTTGTTTTCTTCTAACCTTTTCCATGAGAATCCCCTCAATATATAGGAGAGAATGAATTAGTTACTTGGATAAGAATGATCCCAGAATATCAGGAAATCCAGTACTTAGATAACCATTCGAATGCCATCTCATCCTTCTAGAAGATTCCCTTCTAGAAGCTTCGAGAATTCATCTTTTTCTCTTCTTTAGAAAGTGTTCGCACCCTAGCAGTTATACACAGTGAGAAATTCTCGCACTCTGGCTTAAGGCAACCTACGAGAATCATACATTCTCGCAGGCAAATGTATTGGCAACCTGCGAACCTTCCTTAAAAATGATATTTTTGGAAAGAGAAGAAAGTAACTTTTCTCAGGAGAAAGTTCTAATGAAGAGACTGAGTACACCATCATCAATACATCATCATGACGACCAAAATCATGGGTAACAGAATGCCCCCCAAAGTCTGAGATTGGAACCAGTGACAGTCGATAGACTTTGTAAGCTGTGTGTGTGTGTCGAGAACCAGGAGCACATCTAATCGGAAACCTGCGAACAATCAAGCATCTGCAAAGTATCATATATATCAATTCCGAGGTAGGCATTCCCATACTCAGATCACAGACTGATGCCATTGTACACATGGGTCATGGCCACCAATCATACACTGTGGATCCATGCTGTCAAAATATAGCATAGCCACCGGAATACATTGTGGATCTATGCAAGAAATTTCAAATCAAGACGACATAGCCACGAAACATACACAGTGGATCTATGTGTCACAAATTATACATACTCCATCGCAACCTAGATTACAAAGATAATATCCAGGGTCTTCAATCTCGTTGCCCCAAAGTACGAATCTAACCATGTGATTACATGTGTTGAAGTTGAACATGGTAGAAACCACTGGATGACCGATCATTGATGAAACCATTAACAAGTGCGAGGGAAATCACCAATGATGTTAATGACTCCCAAGGTACCATAGTACAATCCATCGAGTGTGAATAAATGAGGTGATGTTGAACACCCGATGGAATCTTTCGATCAGGGGTCAATGATGTAAACCCACTGGCGAAAGCGAGGAAACCTGCCATTGAGGCATGCAAGTTCCAAGGTACTAAATAATTTCTAAGTCTTGATTCTGGATAATGAGTTGAAGTCGACAGAACAAAACTCGTCACAGGAGGGCCTTAATGTATCCCCCATCAATGACACGAAATGAGTAACAGAGTTTGAAGGTGAAACAGAGCATTTTGCAAATTGGACTGGACACATGGAAGGTCGACATGGAGAGAATGGATAATTGCAGATGGCCGACTCAATATAGGTTTCAGATGGACTTCTCTTGAACATATGAATGACACGACCAATGATTTGGTAGCATTGACTCAAAGATGACACAGGGAATGACCTTGTAGCAAGTTGAATGAAAGACAAATAGATTTCCCAAACCGGCTTCAAATGATGAATAGGGGGTGTCATGTTCAAGAGTGACACTTACTGCCAATCAATACGAAGATGAAAAACATATCCCTTTCCCAAATTCCCCGCCATCATTTCTGGCAAGTACCTCTTTATTTTTACGCAAGATTGAAGAGGATCACATATGCTTGTTGATATAAGGTCATCCTTCGGACGAGTCCCTCGGAGTATTTTTAACGAACCCTAAGAAGGAGTGGTTCGGTCCCATCACGGGTCTGTCAATGTTTGTTTAACGAGTCCAGAGATAGAAAACTCGAAGGTTTTTCAAGATTATAGAGTTTGGAAAAACAATTAAAAGAGAACTCTCTCAGTTCCTTTTTCGTAAAATAGTCTGGACGAGACCAAAAAAGAGAGAAATTATCGCTCACCAGACGCATACTTCAAATACTTTAGCGAGCGTGAAAATAGCAAGGTCGCTCGGCGATCTTTTCATGTTTAGAGAGTCTAAAAAGAGATTAAAGAGGACTCCAGGGGGGTTCCTTTTTTGTATAACCTTGTTGAGCCCGAAAAAGTGATAAAACTATGCTCAATCACGTTCTCTTGTATTTACGAGCGTAATAACGGACAAAAATGATGCTCGAGGTTTTATGTAAAAACCATAAAAAACAATAAAAAACACGCCATAATGAAGAAAAATATGTCCATACCCTTGTGTTTAATTATCAACGTCATCACACCTGCAAGTCATTACACTCATATTGATATTAGGGATTAGGTTTAATCAATAAATAAACATAAAAAAACCCAAAATGACATAGTAAAAAGTAAATCAGATGAGTAAATAGTCATTTTTACCATATCATTCACATTTCCACTATTGAGCTCAAAACCCCCTTTTTACCCTCTGAGTTTGGCGTTAATTTTCAGGAGCGACAGGAGACCATTCGACGAGCCATCTGTTGCATTAAGGTAAGTTCTTTATTCTTGACATTTTCATGGTTCAAATTTGTGATTTCATTGGTTAGTTTTTCAGTTTCAAGTGGTTTTTTGAACCCTACATGCATGTAGGGATTCTCGCAGGCAACCCATACGGGGCCTGCGAGAATGATACGTTCTCGCAGGTGAGCCTTGAGCCACCTGTGAGGTGTTCGCACTGTGCAAATGAGGCACCTTCGAGAACCACATAATCCAATTTTTTTTTTTAAATTTAGCCAATGAAAAAGATCTATATCATGAATAAAATCATTAATCCTCCTTGTATGTTTCTTATGCAGATAAATAGCCACAAACATGGTGCTTGAGTGGCGTGAAAGAGAACATGAGGAGGATAATGCAAATGCTGAGAATCATCCTCCTACCATAGCTACATTGAGAGATTGTGGGCTCTTAAAATACTTCCGCATCCCGGGCATGAGGGCCCAAGTCAGACTACTAGAGTACCTGGTCCGTATGTGGGACCCAGATCAGCATGTTTGCAATGTAGGAGCTCATCATTTGTCCATAGACATTGAGGACATATACTTTTTGACTGGATTGTCCAAGCGCGGGTATTATGTCAGTCTAACCGGTAGTAGAGGTGGTGGGCTCAAGATGAGTGAATACTACAATCAATACTGTGTACCAGAGGCTGAGAGGAAAAAGGGAAAAGTTGCTATCTGGGGGGTACAAGACTTGACCCTCCACACTATCCTTTTTACCATAGCTCGGATGGCCAGGAGTTCTGCTCCTCATATGGCATTACAGAGCTACTTCCAGTACGCCATCAAGTGTACTGAGCCTCGAGTATTCAACTGGGCGGATGTTATGCTTCGCAGTATCAAAAGGAAATTAACCAAATGCAGGCCAGGTGAATTGAAACAATTTGGGTATGGTTCTTTGCTGGTGTCCTTATTCCTCGAAAGGGTCCCCATATTTAGACTATAGGTTGAGTGGGACTTCCAGGGTCCTAGAGATCCAAGGATGTTGAGGTGGTGTCGGCTCATGGCCCGGCACGTGGCAGGACCAATCGTCAAGTACGACGATATTTTCTTTGACTGGATTCAAAACCAGATGTTGATGGTCGATGACTATGCTTATGTCCGGTTGGATTTTCGAGGAGATACGGATTTAGCACTGCCTGAGGACGCTCAATGGGGAGACCTCGGTAATAAGTTCACACATTTTCTCTTTTTAAATGTTTTTGAATTTGTATTATATTCAAATGTTTTTGTTTTATATATTTATCCAAAGACTAACACAAAATGTTTGTTGATAACACAGATGTTGGACTGTATAGACCTCATGGCACCTCTCCTATCCAGCGATGAGGAGAAGTAGCAGCAACACCACCACAGTATGCCGAAGATTATCAGGTGGTGGAACAGAATTTAGAGGGCCTGACAGCAGACATTCCAGATATGACTCTGGAAGAGGTTCCACGACGCGATCAACGTCACACTGTAGGGGTATCAACAGCTATGGGTCGACTGCTCCGTAGGGTTGCTAGGGCATTCGTGTGTTACCATGAACGTCATCCGTGACGTCACTTTGTAGAAGCTATAAGCTTCAAATTTTGATATTTTGGTCTTCGGAAAAACTTTTTTGTAAAAAAAAAAATCTTTTGATCATTATATATACAGATGGTTTCTACCGGTTTACTTTATAATGTGTGAATTTTTATGTGTTTAATTTATAAATGGTTCAAATGTCTGTCCAATACATAATTAGCCAATGCATCTTTTAATGTATTAAGACATCTAGGAATATACTGATATTCAATGCGATCAAAATAACGTTCCAAGAGGCGAATTCGCAAATACACCCGTAACAAAGTAGGACTTCGAATAGAATAGATATTACTTAGTTGTAGTACTACAAGCTGCGAGTCAAGTCGCACAACCAAATGACGAATTCCAAGTGAGATAGCATCAACCAATAATTCAATGACAGCGCTATACTCTGCAATGTTGTTGGTTGCATGGCCAAGACACACACCTCGTAAATATATAAGTTCATTTGTTGGGGCATAGATTGCCCAAGCAGCGGACATAAGGTTCCGAGTACTACGGCTAGCGCCATTAGTGAAGCCAATATAGGGTAGTGAATACTCCGACATCTGGCAATCAAACACAACGTCACATAAGGGCAGAGACCAGATAACGTCAAAAGCAAACTAAAGTAACACACACAAAGTATGATACATAAAATACAAGTACTTGTGCACAAATGATTTATGCATAGTACTTCTT
>ML793756.1:260541-288867 GCA_009831015.1 Picea engelmannii
TCGGCCCATTTTGTAAAGTAATCAACAGCTACAATGATGTAACCATGCCCCCCGGCCGAGTGAGGGTGACATGTCATGAAATCAATGCCCCATTTCGCAAAAGGACCAACTGAGACCACGGGATGAAGAGGAGCAGGATGTGACCAAATTTTATGATTGTAGGTCTGGAAGGCATGGCATTTCTGAACGACAGTAATGCAGTCGTTGAACAAGGAAGGTCAAAAATAACCTGCGCGTAAGATCTTCTGGGCAGTAGCATACCCAGACATATGACCACCACATGCTCTGGAATGGCAGTCATTCAGAGCTTTCTCAGCATCATCAAACGTCAGACAACGTCGAAAAATAGAGTCAATTCCCCGACGGTAAAGAGTATCCCCAAGGATAATGTATTGACGTTCTTGATAATGGATGCGATGTCGTTCAGTACTAGACAAAGCAAGCCGAAAAGTCTGGGTTTGGATATATATAATGATATCCCCATACCAAAGATCGCCAGTACTAATTAGGAAAAGAGATTCATCAGGTAATAAATCTACTGCTACATTTTTCGTGGCAGAGTGAGGAAAATCGCATATCAACTCAGCAAAAACTAAGGATTTCTTAGACGTGGCACGATCGAATTCCAAGTCAAACTCCTGGAGTATGACAATCCATTTGGAGTATTTTCCCCCTAGCAATTGACGTGTCAAAATGTGTTGCATAGGGTTGCAATGAGAAATCATTGTAGTTTTCCGTGAGAGGATATAATGCCGGAAGCATTGGATGGCTTGAACGGCAGCCAAGGCCAGTTTTTCAACATGTTGATACTTGATTTCAGTTGATGTGAGACTTCGACTCAAGTAATAAATAACATGTTCATCGTGCGCATCATCCTCTTGGATGAGAACCATGCCAATAGTATACTCGGAGGCAGCAAGATACAGAAAATAGTCACGACTATAATAAGGAGGAAAGAGAAGCGGAGCTCGTGTGAGGGACAACTTCAAAGCTTCAAAAGCATTGTTGGCAACGGTATCCCAAACGAACTCAGAATCTTTCTTTAGTAGTCGCGTAAAACCACGAGTAATCTCGACGTAATTAGGGATGAAACGATGAAGAACGTTTGCTTTCCCCTGCAAACTTTGCAACTGGCGTAGTGTAGAAGGAGGAGGGAGATTAAGAATCTCCTCAACCTTAAGTGGATCCACCCTGATCCCTTGATGTGACACGATAAATCCTAGAAGACGGCCGGATTCTATGCAAAAAACGCATTTATGAGTATTTAAACGAATATGATAGAACCGACAACGAACGAAAATGGCTCGAAGATGAGTGGGGTGATCGACTCGGTGCAAAGAATGAGCTGGTAAATCATCCAAATAGGGTTGAACGATATGCTTTATATCATGAAAAGCATAGGACATAGCACGTTGAAACGTCGCGCCAAAGTTCTTAAGACCGAAGGGAAGTTTCCTATAGGAAAAAGTACCCCAAGGACATATAAAAGCAGTTTTATGTTGGTCCTTGGGAGCGATGTTAATTTGATTATAGCCGGAGAAACCATCCATGAGAGATAAGATTTCACTTCCAGCATAGTCCTCGACAATCTGGTCGATGAAAGGGGTTGGAAAGTTGTCTTTTGGACAGGCTTTGTTAATATCCCTATAATCAACACATACACGAATATGCCCCCTTTCTTATCAATTGGAACAGGGTTAGAAACCCATTCTGTCAAAGCCACCGGATAAATAAAGCCGGCTTTTAGAAGTTTTTCAACTTCGAGCTTGATAGTCGTCGCTTTATGTGGGTGAACTGGACGAAGGCGTTGTCGGATAGGTTTATCTCTGGGGTATGTCTTTATCTCATGTACAACAATGGAAGGGTCGATACCTAGCATCTCTTCATAACTCCAAGCGAATATGTCACGAAATTCTTTGAATAGAGACGTATAGGTGACGATTTCATCGGGAGAACACGAAGCTCCAATATGAACATTTTTTACTATCCCAGGTTTAACGGATATATCAATGGGAATCGTGGGAGAGATGTTACTTAAGTTCCCCTCAGCAAACACATCGTGTGAAGTCATGGGAACCGTAGAAATGACAACAACGGTCGATGGATTCGAAATCCATTGGTAGTTCTCAAGAGTGTGTTGTTCCAGAAAGAGTATGGAACGATGATGCCCATCGTCCCAAGGGGTGTCCTCCATGACGGACATGATCATCTCGTCAGTGGGAAAGATAACATGGAAAGGATAAGGAGACAACTCATCAAGAGAGGAGGTAGAAGGTGTTTCCGATTGAATGGCCTGATAGGCAGACTCAACTGGACTTAATGGCATGACATCGCCAAAACGAGTGTGGTCTCCAGGGTCAGGGACAATCCAAGGGTCATGTGATGCAGGAAGTTCGTGAGGCATGGTGGAGATCATGTTGATAGAAGCAACTGATGGGCGTGGAACATCGGGTGGAGGAATGGGGAAAGCACCCATTAACGAGGAGTCCTTTAAAAGGCCTACACCGACATTCTCATAACCCGACGGGGTTTTAGCAATAAACAACACGTTGCTAGTACGAGTATCGGAATTGAAGAAGGCAAGTTGGTAAATGGTAACAACCTTTCCTTGATGAGGGAAACTTACTACACGGAAAAGTGTTGACACAACGGCGTGCATGGAATCGATCCAGCTATGGCCAAGTAGAAGATTATAATCAAGGGGAGCATCGAAGACTTCCACTTCAACTTGGACCGTCTTACCTTCTAGTGTGATAGGAAACGAAGGAAGAACATCGTAAGGCTTAAAACCAGAGCCATTGAAGGCTTTCAGAGTGTTTTGTGATTCATTCAAGGGAGGAGAGCCAATAGCTTTCCAACAAGCAAAAGACATTACACACGTTGAGGCACCCTCGTCGATAACAGTTTGGCAAATGTTCTTGTCAGAGACAACAACCTGTATCTGGAACGCGAGTTGCGGGGGTAACCGTGGAATGTGATCATCCAAGTCAAAGACTATTAAATTTGTATCTGTCGGGTCAATTCCACCGATAACTTTCAATAGTGCCTTCCTTTGTGCAGGACAAGACTGAAGGACTTCAAGGGCTAACATTGTTGACGGTGCCTGGGCCAGATCTTCAACAATACTGTAGTTCTGGGTCGCACGAGCATGAGGATTGAAAGCCGATTTCTTAACAACACCTTTAGGGGGTGGTCATAGAACTGTATCAAGGCTCGGTCGTTCGAGATGAAGAGGACCGTTGGTAGGTGGAGTCGGTGGAGAAGGTTGTACCAAAGCAGGAGGTAAATTGTCAACCTTCTCTGTAGACGGAGTATAATCTTTGGCTCTAGTCGTGAGTGCAATGTTATTTGGCTTAGAATCACCAGTACACATCAAAACATATGATGTGGTAGAAGTAGATGGTTGGTCATGGATGACCAACTGAGCCTGTTGTTGAGACAGGAAGGGTTGGGACAAGACTGTCGAGGTAGAAGGTTTTGAGGTCCCTTGAAGGAACTTAGTGACCTCGGCACATCATGGACAATCCTTCGTGTAGTGATCACCACCACAGATAAGGAAAGGGTAGAGGGGTTTGTGCTTATCCCGATCTTCAACAGGGGTGTTTTTAGGCTGCTCTGTTTGATTATTATTTTTGCCCTCCTTATTCTTGCCTCTCCCCTTTTTAGATTTATGTTTACCGGTCGGGGTAGATTGAACGGCGTTCACCTCAGAAATTTTACCGGTAGGAGTGGCAGGAGACGGAGCATTTTGAACATTAGAAGAAGCAGACTTAGGGTTGGTGCTTGAAACAAAATGTGATTGGGCATGAGCAGTACCAATCACACCGTCAGCTGCATGTGAGGCAATTGGAGTAGTTGAAGTGCTGGAAGTACCAGGACGAGGTAAGTCAGGTAATAAATCATAAAGTGTTCCCGTTTGCGAATAAACGAGATCAAGATATTGAGCACGAATTATAGCCTGCTCCTCAGTGACAACGCCACCCATGGCAATGTCCTTACCAATTTCATTCACAAAGGATTTCGTAAACCATTCGGCCACTAACTGATCGGGGAGTTCAAGTTTTATGAGACGTTGTCTCCTTCGCCACTCATGGATATGATCCGAGATATGAGTGCCTTTAGTCTGTTTGAAGGAAGTCAAAATCTCCGTCCCAGTATCATAACGGATCGGTAACTGGTAATGTGTAAGGAAAGCCATAGCTAGGGTGCTGAAATCAGAGAAGAAACCTCGTGGCAATTCAATATACCACTTCGCAGCAGAACTGGTAAGGGTTCGTTGAAAGAGACGTAAATGAATAGAGTCATCCATTAATGAGTTGCAGGAACACCATAGGTGAAAATTCATAACGTGATTGTTAGGGTCCTCTCCCGCTTTGCCATCAAATTTAGGAATGTCCGATGGAAGCTTAGCTGGAATAGTAGGCCATTGGGGAGAGTGACGAATAGGATCATTTAGAATCCTAGACAAATCTGGCAAATCCAAAGTAGCAAGAAAAGGTAACTGTCGATTCACCTGTGGATACTGGTGACTTTGGGGTGGAAGCCCTGGTTGCAAACCAGTAGGACCGTACGCATTCTGCCTATACTGGGAAGACCCAGGCTGATTCGGTGGTGGTTGAAGAGGATAGTAGCTCGGGGGATTATAACCTTGAGCGGGGACACTAGTTTGAACATTGGTACCCCAAATAGGATTTGGTATACCTGGATAGGGTTGACCGGTAGTAGGGACAGGCTGCTTCCCCCCAATCATTTGAGGAAGATTTTGTATCATCTGATTCCAATACTGAGCCAAAGAAGGAGGTATATTTTGTCCAATCGGTGGGGTTGGTCCCCCTATCGTAGGTGGAGTTACAACCAGAAGTTGTGTGCCAATCGTAGGTTGTGTAGTAAGTGGTTTATGTTTGGTAAGAGGAAATGGAATTGTACCACCTTGTCCACCAACGGGAATCTGCAAGTTAGGTGTAATGGACGGTATAGTGCCACTGGGATTAGGATTGCCAGGAGGAAATTGAGGGAGCGTTGGAATAAAACCGGGAATAGGGTGCCCAAGAAACAGAGGAACACCTAGAGAACCGGCTGGGGTTTGTGGAGGTGTTGTAATAGAAGCATTCAACAAAGCATTCAACGCATGATATCCGGGCGGTAATGTCGAGTTGACATTAGGCATTCACTGGGTATTGATAGGAGCAAGATTAGCTGCAGTAATCCCGGTTGGGACACTCGTAGTATTCGTGAGATGGGCCATCTCGTCAAGGAGAACAAAGTGATATGTGGTAGTCACTGGTATAGTCTCTGTCTCAGTAAGCACCGGAGGGTTGATTGCGTATACTATAGGTGACTCAGTACCAAAAAGGACCCTTCGGAAATTACCTGACCAAAAAGGATCTTGGACTTCTTCCTCGGGAAAAGGCCCAACGACGGATTCAGAAGATGTAACAATTGATTCTTCAGAAGAATTTAATCGCACAAAAGGTTGTTCACCATGGCGAATGCGATAGTCCTCTCTAGTATTGGTAATTCGAAAAGGTTCTAGAGATTCAGTTGATTCCACTTGTGGTGTGGTGACAACTGGGACTTCACTTGTTTCCACATGTGGTGGGGTAACAACTGGGACTTCACTCTGGTGAGGAGAGCCCTCAGGTGTACTGGTAGGAAAGGATTGAGAACCGTCCAAATGCTCTGGAGATAAACCTTGCATTCTATGTGAACGTCGTGGGGGAGCAATTGTAAATGAGTGACAAGCTCCGCGAAGAAATTCTCATGGTCAACTTCAAGAAACAAACAACACTCACTAGTAAACAAAATCTAGGAAGCAATCACCAGGAAAACAAGACCTTCTAATTTCGAAGCCACTAGTTAGTGATGAAATCCAACATCGCAACAACGAGACGAGAAGGGGTGGGGCTAGGGTGGAAAAGTTACGCTGATGACCTGCTTAACGGACTTACACCCTGGTGCAAGCTCTCACACATAATCGTGGGTATACCCTCCAAGGAGCCCAAGTGAGTTTGGTCAACGTCAATTCTAGGTACCATGAAGAATTTCCCCTCCACAGTCACCTCGGGTAAGAACCTAGAGAGATAGGCCACTAAAGTCACCACCAACAACAGTAAAGCCTGGGGAAACAGTCGACAGTCCGATCCACACGCAAGGGCAGGGTATCTATCCCGAAATGAACTCAAAAGGCTTCCACTCATCATTGTGGGTATACCTCTGAGTGACCCCCGTAATACGTGCAGTCTCTACACAGATGTCAACAAAGCAGGGTGAGTAACTCTGCCAACATCAATGCGACCTAGTGCTTGACCCTTATGTGAGAAGGGCTTCCCAGGACAATATGTTGCAAATGGAATTTAACACTCCCTAACTCAAGATGCTATTGTGTGGTTTGAGCTTTTGGAGAGTGTATCTCTCTTCCTACTCCAAAGCACTAGCCTAGCTAAATGTTGGTGTAAAAGAGCCCTAGAAAAGAGTTACTAGATAAATTTTATGATTACGTAAAGTTTTTAAGAGTTGTTGTTTATGTTGTATGACTCTGACCCAATAATGCAAGGACGTGAATGAAATGTATCACTTTTCGTTCGATGAATCCTATGTATGGGAGAGAGAGAAAAATTTCCAAATCAACCCGGAACTACAATGCACAATTTCCTTTCAAATGTCAATGCAAACAATCTCTTATTAAATGCCTATTCTCTATGTGTCTCTTTTTCAATACTTCAACAATCTCAAAAAATTTTGATTTTCAATGTTTTGTAAATGACAAAAACAATTTGATGAAAGAAAAACTTTGTGTTCACTTTTCAAAAAGAACCCTCACTATACCAATGAGAGAGCAGAAAATCAAATCATAAAGAATCAAGCAATAACAACCCAAACAACTCTTTCAATGAAAGAAAAAATAAAGATCAAACCAAATAGTCTTCTCAATGCAAACGAAAATGTTCTTTCAAACCAGTAAGCCAATGAGAAAAACCATGTACTCAACTTTCAACCAATCACTGGTTCTCAACCAATCAAACACACTCATAATCTGAAGTCGGAGAGAATGATTTTTCCAAGAAGAGTCAAGAAACGAAAGTCAAGACACAAAGGACAAGAAAAACCTTGAAACCCTAAAACTGTTCATGCATGTAAACTAAAGCAAGAAATATATCAATTAATGGTCCAAGAAACCCATAAGAGGTAATTCAACTGATCTGAGCAGTTAGAAAAACCAAAACTTAATTTCAAAATTTTGAAAAAACATGTTCGCAGGTAAGCAATATTACACAGTGTGAGAATATATGATTCTCGTAGGTGACCTTTTAGCAAGGTGAGAGAACCTCGCACTGAAACCTATGTGCAAGGTGCGAACCTTCCCAATTCTCGCAGGCTGAAATGAGGTGCAATGCGAGAATTCCTGAACATATCCAAAAATTTGAAAAATGTAGTAAAATTCAAAAAAGCTTTTGGACTCAGAAGGTCTATCAGGATATCTTGAAGACTCAGAGACTGATAGGACAAGAGAAAAGTGAAACCAGAGCAAATGGCCACAGAAAAATATAAAAAACCACAAAGAAAATGGGATTGTTCCCCAGCGGAGTCACCAATTTTGTTATTGGATAAATCCGTAAGTGCGGACACAAACCGATCTCCCTAGATCCACCTGGATCTATAACAAAGAAAGATAGAATAATACTCTTTCCCTAGATTTCGACTATTGAATGTACTAGAAGGCAAGAACAAAGGACATACCTTATGATCGCTTCCTATGGTCTTTGTTGCTCCTTCTTCACTCCAATGCTCTTGTGCAGTCAAGACCAAGACAACACAAACCAACCAAAGTGAAGAAAGCACAATCTATTCAACAGTCAATCTATGTATATGATCAAGGAGTTATACAATAAAGTGGAATTAGCTTTATGGGAAAGGGACATATTACTGTATCATATTGATATAAAGTAAAGATTACAACCTGAGCCTTGATGTTGCAAACCTCCTTTCGATGGATCTTGACTCTGACACACACACTTGCTCACTTGTATGAAGATGATCAACCACCTTTGATAAACTTGATGGAGTTCTTAGCTGCTGTAGCATCAGTCCTTCACACAATCCTTTTCACTAATTCTCCAATGAATCTCTTGCTTGTTTGATTCTAACCTTTTCCATGAGAATCCCCTCAATATATAGGAGAGAATGAATTAGTTACTTGGATAAGAATGATCCCAGAATATCAGGAAATCCAATACTTAGATAACCATTCGAATGCCATCTCATCCTTCTAGAAGATTCCCTTCTAGAAGCTTCGAGAATTCATCTTTTTCTCTTCTTTAGAAATTGTTCGCACCCTAGCAGTTATACACAGTGTGAACTTCTCTCACTCTGGCTTAAGGCAGCTTGCGAGAATCATACATTCTCGCAGGCAAATGTATTGGCAACCTGCGAACCTTCGTAAAAAATGATATTTTTGGAAAGAGAAGAAAGTAACTTTTCTCAGGAGAAAGTTCTAATGAAGATCCTGAGTACACCATCATCAATACATCATCATGACGACCAAAATCATGGGTAACAAATATGGCTAGTGAATTACAAAATACCGAGCACACAAAAACAAAGGGAAATCAGCTTCATTCTTCATGTCAGCTTATATTATGGATGACATCTGTTTCATGACACCTTTCCCATTGATGGGCTGGAGTTGGAATCCAAGTAGCGCAGAACCAATTCACATTTATCATTCAAAACTCTAGGAAGACAAGGCGAAAGATTTCTTCTATGAAATTTGTAACTGGGTAGTGGTGCCTATGCACGTTCTTATATTTGGTCGTCCACCTCCTAGAATTTTAGATAAATTTGTGGCTAACCTAGGCAGTGTGGCAGACTGGTACATCAAGGAACACTTCTCCTATATCAGGTTTTTTGGATGTTCAGTTCCTCCATATGCTCTGCCGCAATTTTTACCAAACAGACTAGTGTGCTGCGAGGTCGCACGACAAATTGTACTCAGCAAGATTAGCAAATAACTCAAAGGAGTACAGAAAAATGTATGGCCATATTTCCCCTTACACATTAGTGCATTTTCTTTATTGGATTTTGGCCACTCTAGAGTAGAGGCCATGACCTTAGAAGAAATAAAGCTGGTAAACATTGAATTCAAGAAGCACGACCTGCAGAAGGTCATGGGTAACCACATGGGTAGTTGCGGTTTGAAAAGGTATGAACACGAGGATTCTCCTCAAGATGAGATTTTTCAAGGAGTGAGATGTTATCCGGAGGTCTTAGGCCAGGTTTGAGCTCTGTCACACGAAAGTAGCCTCCCTAAAGTGTTATAAGGGGAAGTCCTGACATCTCCAGATACACAGCAAATGGAGACCCAAAGTTCAAAAGTCGTAAACTCTAGCAAACAAGAAACCCAGGAAAAATTAGATAAAATTGAGGTCTCGACTCAAAAAAAAGAGACCCTAGAGACAGATATATCGGGTAATCAGGCCAAATATCAAGCGGAGACACTAATAAAGAAGGGAGAAGATAAGGAAATGACTACACCAGATAAATCAACTATAGATGCCATTAGAAAACAATCATCTATGAAAATCGACAGCCCCATTAAGTCCATCATGCCTTTACATTTTACCAGAGGAAACCATGATATAGAGACAGTATTCATAGAAGATCTAACGCCAATTCCTATAGAAGAGATACCTCCTACCGATCTATTTTTCAGCAAGAAAAGGAAAGTTGTGGTGAAGCGAGAAACGCACCAAAGGGTAGGTGCAGCGGTCAAAAGATAGAGAGTACTAACTAATGGAGAGGCCTTATAAGAGGTAGAATTCTCTAAAGAAATAGTGGGTTCATTGGGGGCTTATGCAACAGCCAACTAGTATTCGGTTAGAACTTTAAAAGAACAGCTGAAGAAAAAAGACATGCTAATAAACCAATTACAAAACCAAATAAAGATTGTAACAAAGGACATCATAAGTGAGGTCAACAAGGTCTTCGAACAGATGAGAGCCAAGGACAGACAAGAAATCCAGCGGCTTAAAACCAACCTTGAAGAGATACACAAGACTACCCAAGTTAACCAAGGATGGGTCATCCAACAAGAGGAGTTGGTACGACAATTGCAAGCCAAATTAAGTTATACTGAAAGCATGATTATAGATGTAACAATGTTCCAAGCTCAAGCACTAGAAGTACGAAAAATGGAAGAAGCACAACAAAACCTGCTCTCTAAGGTAGAAATCATCCAAAATCATTTTCGAGTGATAGATCAATCATTAAGTAATGTTGTTTTAAGAGAGAGAGAGAGAGGTTATCGTCTCTCAAACTACCTTCCAAGAAGTGGTTATATCATCGACAAAAGAAGGAATAGTGATGTCTTATGGATTGTCCATTTCAGAGCAGACCAGAGGTGATATCATATTGAATACTTGGGAGTCTAACATAGTCGAAGGCAAGAAAATGGATAAAGAATTGAAAGAATCTTGTGAAGAAACTTTTGGCTTATTCAACTAGGAATTATTGGGCCTTGATAAAGAATATAGTTTTGGAACACTGGGTCAGATTGATATAGCCAAACATTTGCTCGACATTAAGAAAAACATGGAAGAAGCCCAAGATGAAATATCACAGATAAAATAGGTTGATATTGCTCAAATAGATAGATGGTGAGTGAAGCCTAATCTACAACTATAGTCTATTATTTCAGAAGATAGATTGTCTCAGCTGGAAAATAAATTATACATTTTTTAGGCCAATAATTTGATAGAATCCCTAAGGTTGGTAGCTCAATTTGTGAGCAGATGCATCAAATGTATTGAGCAGGGAAAGGGTAGTACTCCTGGAAATCAATGATACAATTTGTGTACATTATCTATTTCGGATCTAGAATACAGGAAAAGAAAAAACCCATGCCAGCATGACGAGAAGATCAAGAAGAATGCAAACAAAGCATTTCATCTTCCATATTTTGTAATTTTAATTATTCTAGAGATAGAATAATTCCAACCATTTGAGGTTGAAAACTATTGTATAAATGCATATTCGAAAGAATGAACAAGGGTTGCTTCTTGTCGGTTGTAATCGAGAAAACTCTTCTCATTGAGAATTAATACAAGTGCAGACCAGAGATTCCACATTTCGTTCATTGGACTTATGTGTTCTTCTGTCTTTCCACATCCTAACATATTTTTATATATTTCCTTGATGAATGCTTGATCGCAATTTAGTACAACATATACTGTGGTTATATTTCATTTAGTTATCTAATAACAAATAGATTTTCCCTTGTATTTACTGTTAGTAGGTACAAGACCCATGAGTTAATTAGATTGCTACATTTAATGCTTCATTTAAGGTTACATTATCCATTCTCTTCCTTTGTAACTAAGTAATATTCTTCTATATTAGATGCCTTGCTTTGTATAACAACTTTATGTTTTTCTCTCATTACATCCAATATTTTCAAATTTAACTCATATACGAAAAACGGCCTCAGAGTTGTCATACTATCAATTCAATTTAAGGAATTTTTGTCACATAACTGAGATAGAAAAAGAAAACTTTTAAACTTTCCTCATTTCCTGATGCCTGACATTGTTCTTTGAGCCTTAAGTACAAAATCATGAACAACACATAACAAATACGCCCATGGAATAAGAATTCAAATATTTGCAAGATGTTAATTGGACAAGAAACGAGTATTTCTATTAAGATATAATCAACAAAAGTGAATAAGTTACAGACTTTCGTGTCGGCACGGTTCGAAACCGAGAAACTAAGTTTCTTCTAGCTGGACCTCCACCACTTCAATCCTTCACCAAAGGCAAGCTCATGTAAGAGAGACAACAAAGTTCTCAATCAATAAGGGAAGATCTTGGGGGTTGAACAATGTATTCAGACTTAAAGGATAAAGGGATGCAGACTCAATGTGAAGTGAATAATTCCTCCAGAGTAACTTTGCTCTCAAAGTTGAATTCTTTCTTCTCTTTTCCATAGCTCAGATTTGGCCCATTTATAGCTTTCAAGTGGAACTGAAGCGCCGAGTCAGAACATTTCTAGTATATGGAAGGCCAAGGATAATTGATCTTGTGACATGACATGGAAACCCAACACCATTTTTCAATTTTGGGCACATTTCCTGATGTAGGTGGGTTGTAGTGGTGCAACCTATGTATACGCATGTTGTATAGTAGGCAAGGTGCGTATATGTGGAGAAATTATATTTTTTTCTCTGGGATTTGTAAAAAGGGACTTCAAGTCTGCATAGGGGAATGGAAAAAGGCCTTCTATGCAATATTGCATAGGGTGAGGAAAATCTTGCTATAACAGATGCCCCCTAATGTGTGAGGTCAGAGGAGTATCTGTGATGGTTAAAATACATTATAAAAACCCAGAAGTGGAGTAATGGGGACCTAACTAAAAGAACTAGTTGTTCATTACAATTTGTACTAGCTTTGCATACATGGCTGCCAATTTGAATTACACTGCAGATCCATGTGAAAATATACCAAACAACTGTCCATGGCCATGACTAGGAAAATACAAATGAGGTTACATGCTAAAGGTTGTCATAGTCATGAACAAGGCCCAGTAAAACCAGTATCAAAATCAATTTGAAGATATCGGTATACAATTGAGTACAATCTTATCTCCCATGATCACTGAAGTCACACAGGTACTGGTCCAATGAAAAGGTAGAAACAACTTAGGAAAGTTGCAGCTACGAACTAATGTATTCAAGTCTTCTACCCAATCTGCCAAAGGTGTAAGTCTACAACGTGTGAATAAAGGAGTTGAGGTTGAACATAATGAGACTTTGTTTTGATTACTAGTCATTAAGGTATACCGTTAACAAATGTGAGACAACCTACCGATGATGAAAGTAGGTATCAAGGCACCAAGTACATTCTTACAAGTGTGAATTGTTGAAATATTGTAATTGCAAAGAGTATTCTATTTATTATTGATTTATTATTCATTAGATCAATCCCCTTTTGTGGATTGATCATGTCGGGCATTTTAATTGACCAAATCCCCTTTTTCGGATTGGTCAAACCCTAATTGTAATATGCAAATTAAGAAGTCGCCCCCCAAGAAAATTAAAGTGGTTCTAACCACCCAGAAAGACAAGTCGACCCTGGCAGTGAAGAGACACCTCCTTTCAGCGCTTGCCAGTTTGTATAAATAAAGGAATCCATCCACTCATTTGTTCACTCACTCAACTCACTCATCTAGTGCGCAAGTATTGAAGGAAGCTGCAATTACCATTTTCCGGAAGAAGAAAGAGAGAGAGGCACATTGCTTGGGAGAGGATATTCTCTAGTGTTTGGTTTATTGTCTTGCCATTGGATTTTCTTCCCCTTGAGGGTTTCCCCAGATAAATGCGTGTGTACTCTTGTGGTTATGTTTCTATTAGTGATCCTATCTATGCTATGGTTATCTAGTAAATTGAAAAGAAACCTAATAATAGCTTAAACCTTAACATGGTATCAGAGATAAGCTAAAGAGGGCATCTTTCACAGGAAAAAGAAAAACGTCATTGTTGTCGTACAAGAAAATTAGGGATTTTTATTGAAGAGGAATTTAAGCCCAAAGATTATCTAGAAAAGTGTGCCCTAGCCTAAGGAACTCACTGACACCTTCAATGCACCTTTTCAGTGGATAGAACTCCAAGAAAGTGAAACCCTAGTTTTCACCAGTACCAGAAGTACCAGAAAACCAGAAGTACCAGGAAACCAGAAGTACCAGAAAACTAGAAGCTGTAGTCCATAATTTCGCAGGTCCAATTTCAAGAGCCAGAAATTGGAATTTTCATAAACTGACTATACCAGCATACTCGCCTTAGTCCGACGCATATTTTGATGAGTTCAGTCTTCAATTCCAAGAAATTTTATTTTTCTATTATTTCTATAGCCTGGAGTGCTAGGGTTTATAATGAAAGAAAGAATGGATACCGGTATGAGGGTAGGAGACAGGCTGGAAGGATCTAGAAACTCTAGATCTTGGAAGCATAGGTTGCATATGATTCTAGACGATAATGATCTCCTATAACATGTTATGGTGGGTATACCAGAACCAAAGGAAGAAGAGAAAAAGGCAAAGCACAAGAAGAATGAAAAGAAAGCAAAGAGAATCGTGTCAGATTCAGTAAAGGATCACTTGATCCCTCATATATCCGAACTACAGAAAACAAGACAAAATGTATGAAGCACTCAGTAGGTTATATGAAATAAAATACATTAGCCATAATCTTTCCTTAAGAAATTAGCTTCGTAATATGAAGATGGAAAACTCAGAATCTGTCTCATCCTATCTTATGAGAGTTTATCAAATTAGAGATCAACTTGCAGCTATTGTATATGTCATTAGTGACAAAGATCTTGTAACCACAACCCTAAATGGGTTTCCAACATTTTGGATTCAGTTTGTACAAGGAGTGTGTGAAAGAAGCAAGTTACCCAAGTTTCATAAGTTATGGGCAGATTGCACACAAGAAGAATATAAACGTGCAGACCAACATAAGATATTAATTGTTCACGAAGAGGAAGCTCTTACAGTTCAAAAGAACAAAAGAAGTTCCTTCAGGAAGAACAATAAAGAAGATAACTCCGTAAGAGTTCCAGATAAGAAGAAAGATATTTCAAAGATCAGATGCTACAACTGTCAAAAGTTGGGACACTTTTCTTATGACTGTCCTCAAGGAAAAGGGAAAAGAAAGCATCAAGCACATGTGGTAGAGAAAGAGGAATCTCCTCCCTCAAAGAAATATTTAGTATAAATTGAGAAATATGTACTTTAAGTTGAAGATAGTTGATCTGAAGAAAGATAGCAAATGGTGGAGTCCGTGGAGCCTCCCCACACAAAAACAAAAGATAAGTATTCATGTTTATTTTTAGTATCTTGTTTACTTTAATACTTCATCATTACAAGTAATATGTTTTTTAGAATTTTAATTAACCTCATTTTATTTCAGTGTCTATGCAGAGTTATGAAGGAAGTATCAAACAAGAGGATAAAGAAAGAGATAAAATATTTATTTCAGGTATGATCACTCATCAGAGTGACAAAGGTATGTGTTTATCTATGATAGTAAGGAAAAATTTGGTAATTTCATAGCTAGAGTGAAAAAGAGTGAAAAAGTCTTATTCATGATTAGGGTTTCAGATGTGTACATGGTTGAACAAGTTTTTCTTAAGAAAATATGTGTACTACTCTGATAGAAATCATGATATAGTTTTATTTGATTACTTCTTATTGTTACTAACTGATTGGATAAGTGTCATATCTCAGAAAGCATACTGTAAGTAAGTTTACAAGTCTCGAAAGAAATAACTTATGCCTTGACTTGCAAAAGTTAGACATCATGAAAAGGACTTATGATATGGTGACAATCAGTAAAGACCAGAAAATATCCAATATTTATATAGGAGTAGGAGGCTCCTAAAGATGTAGAACATAAATGTTCAAGATGAAGAGAAATATGGATACTTAGATATAGTTAATGAGATGTAGGTAATTGCAGGTTGCTCCAGTACTGTTCTTATAGATGTAGAGGGAGCAGGTTGATCCAATATGAATTTAGAAAGAAAGAAATTTTCAAACTCAAGAAACCACCCAGGATATTAAGGAAGATACCTTCATAAAGAAGGAATGAGAAATCCCACAGGTAGACCATCATAAATAAGGAAAATAGAAGATACCTTCGTAGAGAAGGAAGATAACTTCGTAGAGAAGGGGAGTGAGAAATTTTCCAAGGTTGGCCTCTGTCCAAGTGTTGAGTTTTGGATACTCTAGGGACATGATAGAATACCCTCGTAGAGAGGGGTGTGACCAACCTCGTAGAGGAGTGTGGATGTTTCTCCAAGTGGAAGCCGACAGATGCTCTCCTCTGGCCAAGGATTGAGTAGTCTAGAACACAAACCTTTACCATGTGGAATGGTTAGTTGGCTCTTGAGGTTTTTGTCGTGATCCTGCATTGATCATGGAAAGGGAGTCTAGTCTTTCCCAGGATAGCATCTTAGCTTCTCTAGTTCATGTGGGATGATTAGGAGTGAATCTATGGTAGTAGTCCTCCCGATTGGATGGGTGAGATACATGACTACAAGAGAAGGGAGAACATAAAAGGAATGGAAAAAATCATAACATATCTTCTGTGTGAAGATAAGACATCTTTTGTGTGATGATAAGATATCTTTTGTGTGAAGATAAGAAAGAGTATCTTCTACGTGAAGATGAAAGAAAGAAAGAGTATCTTATGTGCGAAGATAAAGAGAACAAAACTTCTTTAATATGGATTCATGGAGAACCAGTCAGTGATCATGATGCCAAATGACCAAGTGGATTATATTGATGCGTCATGTTACCCAGTTGATGATGTTATCCAGTTGATGTTGTTTCCCAGTTGATGATGTTATCCAGTGGATGTTGTTGCCTAGTTGATGATGTTATCCAGTGGATGTTGTTACCTAGTTGATGATGTTATCTAGTTGATGTTGTTACCCAGTTGATGTTGTTTACCTCTCTCTCTCTCTCCTGATGATGTTGTAGAATACCCTTCTTGTTAGGGGGGAGTGTTAAAATATTGTAACTGCAAAGAGTATTCTATTTATTATTCATTTATTATTCATTAAATCAATCCCCTTTTGTGGATTGATCATGTAGGTCATTGTAATTGACCAAATCCCCTTTTGCGGATTGGTCAAACCCTAATTGTAATATGAAAATTAAGAAGTCGGCCCCCGGGAAAATTAAAGTGGTTCTAACCACCCAGAAGGACAAGTCAGCCCTGCCAGTGAAGAGGCACCTCCTTTCAGCACTTGCCAGTTTGTATAAATAAAGAAAGATAGCCACTCAAATGTTCACTCACTCAGCTCACTCATATATTGCGCAAGTATTGAAGGAAGTTGCAGTTACCAGTTGTTGGAATAAGGAAGAGAGAGAGGTGCATTTCTTGGGAGAGGATATTATCTAGTGTTTGGTTTATTGTCTTGGAATTGGATTGGCTATGGTACTTGGTTATTGAATCTATATTTAAGAATTTTTGTTGGGTTTTCTTCCCCTTGAGGGTTTCCCAGGATAAATTCTTATGTACTCTTGTGATTGTGTTTCTCTTAGTGATCCTATCTATACTATGGTTATCTAGTAAATTGAAAAGAAACCTAATAATATCTTAATTTGGGGTCGAACACTTGAATAATCCATTGATTAGGAGACATTGATGTATTCCCAATTGTCGATGGCGAGAGAACCTACCACTAATTATTGCAAGCCCCTAGGTACTCATAGGATTCTAGGTCTTGTTTCTAGAATAGATGAGCATAAGTCGATGGAAGGAGACCCACTGAAAGGAGAGAATTAAGGCATCTCTCATCATCCAACATGAGGTACAAATCATGATCTTGATGATTTGGAGGAAAATGAATGGAGAACATGTTCATGAACCAATGACCCTGTGCATCTTTCGTGTGTGCCAAGTGCAAGCGGTACACGAAAAAAGACCCTCTGAATAACATCCAATGAGGAAAATTGTTTACAAAGGTGAGGAAACCACCAATAAGGCTAATGGCATCCAAGACACTGCACAAATCCCAATGTGAGAATAGATGTCTTGCCTTCGAACATAAGGGAAACCACCCAGTCAATGACCAATGATGAAATGTCAACTGTTGGGTTCAAGGTTACCTATGAATGAGGAAAGTAGGACCAGGGTGCGTAATAGATCCACAACTTCATGTGATTATGAGACAAACTAAGGGTATGGTCAACATGAAAAGTCAATATTTCTGAGGAATGGCCGACACAAGTTGATAAACATCCTTTGAACAAGAGAATGAGACATATGGAAGACTCTGGCAGCATAGACTCTATGATGAAACCATGAAATGCAGGAGGAATCAATCAAACTCTCCATAGGGACTGGAAGAGTAACCAGTTGGGGGAGTAAAATCCCTAGTACGAGATCAACTTCCTAAGGCCATGCTAAACCCAAAATTATGATGGCAAGTGGACTCAACAATTTTTTGCTCTATTCAAAGGTGACACGACTACCGCCAATATAAGATAATAATCCCTTCCCGCCCATCCTTTTTTTTTTTTTTTCATAGTCAAATGAACGCTATGATACAGAGGAGAAAACAAGTGTCGGAAGTAAGAAAAACTAGTTCCAACAATGGAACATACCTATGTTTAATGCAAGGAGGTGCATGCGGGAGATGGACACTCGGGGGAATGTTCCCTCCTAGGTATAGGGTGTCAAGTTTCAAAGGATATAAACGAGGCTCTACTTGGTTGAGGATGCAAACTGTTGAGGCAAAACGGTTTATAATGCAAAGTGAGAACCGACCATAGGCTCAATACTACAAGCAAGGGCATGCGATGCAATAAAAAATTAACGCCAAAAAATTTCCTTTTTCATAATATTAGTCTACATGGTTTGAAAAAGGGATAAACTCGTACCAAATAGACGTCCTTTGAAATCCAATTTACGAGTGTGAAAGAGACAAGTTCACTTGGAAATATTTTTTCTTTTTGAAAACGAGTTGGAAAAGAGCTTAAATCAAACTCGCCTGGGATTCCTCTAGGTATAGGTCAACATGTTTATGCGTGAGAAATGATGCTCAACATAAATTCATGTATTAGCTATAAGGGACTCCTGGTCCTATGGAAAACATCTTTGCATGGGCACCAAAATGGAGCAGAGGATCTAACTAGGGTACCCATGTTTGGTCAGTCTCTACCATTTTATAACAACACGTCATGTAGTAGAGGAAGGGTTCTGCGTCGCTAAAAAATGGGTTTGTACCTAAGGAATATGAGTGACAATTATAGGAAAATGCAAGTGTGTATGATGGAATGGATACCTATCCTATATGTTGAGTAGCGAAAATACCTATCCGTAGTTACAAACGGTTAACATAACGCTAAAAACCACAAGAATACCTGGCGAAAACTACAAAAAACAAACTCAATCCACTATTGTATTAGTCCATTAGGCAAAAATACGATCCGGAACTATGTCAAGTGGGTAAAAACTGCTATAAATAGTAATAAAAGCCAAATTTTACTATGTCATTTGACTTTTTTAACCAAATAGTGAATTTTAGACCAATTTACCTCTGATCTTCAACTAGTGATTGCGGGAGCATCGAGTGATGGAATCAATGACCGTATGGACTAGGTAATTCCTCTTCCCCTCCTATTCCTTTCAAGTGGATTAAATTTTGTATTTAGGTTTCAATTTTTAAGTTATCTAAGGTGCAAATTAGATTTTTAGGTGTGCGTGGGCTACCATTCATCGGGTCACATATACGCATGATTATACGCGGATGTCTAAAAGAAAACCAGTGTATACTCAACCTTATATGCGATTTTTAATGTAGAAGCTCGCGTAAAAGTCTGTAAACAAAATTTTTGATGGTTTCTAACTCAAAAAGTGATGTATCTCTGGCACGATGGTGCTAGAATGGAGGGAAAGGGAACATGAGGAGTTAGATGTTCCTGTGGAAAGATATTTGGGGGCCCAAATGACCTTGAAAATATGTTGGTTGTACAAGTTTTGGGCACGCAAAGGGATGAGGGCCCAAGTGAGGTTTCTACAGTTTCTCATGGATTACTGGGATCCAGATAGTAAGAGCTTCAAACTTGATGGGAAACCATTAAGGAATTGAAGTAGAGGATATATATTTGTTGACGGGGTTGTCGTGTCAGGGTGAGGTGGTGAAACTCAAAGCCCGAGGAGCTGGGAGCAGCATGAAGATAGAAGAGTACATAGACACTCACTTTATAGCAGGGACCAAGAAGGTCGAGAGTCAACTCCCCATCCAAGTGATAAACAATCTAAGCCTCAATATTGTTGTCCTCATTTTGACCCAGATCACAGGATTGGATTCATTGCACTAGGCATCAAGGCCGCTTATGTTCTACTCCATAGAGTGTTTGAGACCCACGGTGTACGATTGGTGCACCTTGCTACTGGCTAATATGAAGATCCAGTTGACAAAATGAAAACGGGGTGACAAGAGGAACTTCGGGTTTGTATCCACATTGTGTAGCTTTTTCTTCAAGCGGGTTCTAGGTTTGGGACCTAGAGTTGAGATCATTCCTTGAGGACCTCATGATCCATCCATGGCATAGTGGATCGAGGTGATGAGATGGCAGGGGGGAGGTAGGGTGCGCACACCCTACAACAATGATTTCTTTTACTAGTGGAGACAGAAGTTCATTTCTCTAGATGACTACCCCTATGTAGGGATCAAATTCAGAGGGGACCCTGACATTCCATTACCACCAGGGACCACCTATGGGGACATAGGTATGTCAAAGTTTTTAAATATTTCATTTTTGTGTATTTTTGTATAGGAAAACAAAAATATTTTTGGATTATGTTTAAGTACTAACTAGACACGTGTGTGATGCAAATGTAGGTCCGCGACGAACGGACGAGCTTCCACGACATTGTCGAAGGCACCGGGGAGATGAGGCAGTAGGAGGAGAAACAGAGAGAGTCATTCAAAACATGCAGGGCAACCTGTCTCGTTTGACACATAGGATTCTAATGGTTCAGGTAGAGGATATTCCAGAGGCCATGCAACGGGAGGTGGTTGGTGTGCCCAGAGCTTGGGTGTGACTCTTTCAACATATCACAAACGTCATATTTTTTTATCATGACACACATCTGGAGCCACAAGCGTAGATGTCATGGATTTTATATTATAGGATGTATATGTGTATTGAGGGTGTTGGCCCCAATTTTGTACTACAAACATCATATTTTTTGAAATATATATAAAACATGGTTCTTCGGCTTTACTTATATTACAATGTGTACATTGATGAGAATGTTTTATTTGATTTAGTTATGTGACAAATGGAAATATAAAACAAAATTAACATAAGCATTAGATACATAATTAGAACTCCTAGGTATGTGATGATAAGTAATAAAATCAAATTGTCATTCTAAAAGGCATAACCAAAGGAATCGTCGGAGTAATGTAGGGTCACACACATGTTAACTTTCGTTCAACGGACATACTGCTAACTAGGAATGCATGGGAACCTACAAAGAGAGAATACCATGTGAAATGGCATCACGCAAAAGTTCTATAACAATGCTATATTCAGCCACATTATTCATGGATGGCCCTAGTCATACACCACCTCAAGACACCAGTAGACCCTCGGGTGAGTAAACCACCCAAGCAGTGGAAGCCAAGTTCCATGTATGATGATTGGCTCCGTCTTCCAATCCTAAGTAGACCGAAGAATCCATTGACATCTTCCAACTAAGGGAAACATCGATAAGAAAACTGAAGACAAAAATAAAGGGAAAATATATATACATTAAATTACATTAGTATACAAAGAGTTACACCCAAGCTTGGGGACCAAGCGTAATATATTTTCAAGTAGAGCCCATTCTTGGTCTCGGCCAACATGTTCCCTTCATAATATTCTAATTCATAAACTCCTTTTTCTAAGACACGTCGCACGATATAGGGACCGTGCCACATGGGTATGAACTTTCTTGCCCCCAATGTTTCTTTGGCTTGATCATATTAAAATACCAAGTCACCCTCATTGTACAACTGAGTACAGACAAACTTATCATATTGGATATTGACATGTCTTTTATTCACTTCGATAGTTGTATAGGTGTCTTGACACTACTCGTCAAGGCTCTCTAGGTGTATGAGGTGTCACTCGAGATCAGAAGTGTCAGGGAGGACTGTGACTGCCAATAAAAGAGAAGGGATTTCACATTCAATAGGTAAGATTGATTCCACACCATGTACTAACTGGAAAGGATAAAATATGGTGCCAATCTTCATCGAGGTTTGGTATGCCCAAAGTGCGGGATATAGAATAATATGTTAGTCAGATTTGTTTTGGTTGACCGTTTTCTGCAAAATGGTCTTGAGAGACTTGTTGATGGACTCTACTTATCCATTTTACTGGGGGTAGTAAGGGGAAGAATGACCATTCTTAAACCCCATCTTGGATGCTATCTATTCTATCATTTCATTCTGAAAGTGACTTCCATGATCAATGACAATTTCACTCAGCATTCTGAACCTGGCGATAATTTGATTGAATACGAAGAAAGATATAGTCTTCCTGTCAGATTTAATTGTAGGCATGGCCTCAACCCACTTATTAAAGTAGTCTATGACCATGATAATGTGTTTATTCCCACCAGCCGAAGTTGGATTGCAACCCACAAAGTCCACCCCCGACTTGGTGAAGGGATCGATAGTAATGACTGGATGGAGAGGGGCTAGACGTGAGCACATTTTTTGAGTGAAAACCTGGAAGGGGTGACACTTATTAACTGCTTCAATGCAATGTTTAAAGATAGATGGCTAGAAATAGCTGGCTCACAAAATTTTTTGGGTTGTTGCAAGCCCGGATAGATGACCACCACAAGCCCCACTATGGAAATCATTTAGAACTGACTCGACTTCTTCATGAGTTAAACAATGACGCAAGATATATTCTATTCCTTGATGATACAGAGTGTCGTCGATGATAATTTAATTCTTGGCTTGGTATCATACACGTTGTCAATCATCTCGCGAGAGATGCTGAGGGAAATTCAAAGTTTGAAGATAGAGAAAAATATCTCCATACCAGTGGTAAGATGATGAGACAAGGAAAATATGTTCATCCGCAAAAGAATCAACATCAATAAAATCATCGTCCAATCGTGGAAATTCAGATATTAACTCTGCAAATACTAGCATTTTCTTGGATTTCACAGAAGTGAAATCAAGATCGAATTCTTGTAATATGGCAATCCATTTATTGTATTTCCCCCCTATGATACGCCTGGTAAGGACGTATTGAAATGGATTGACATTGATAACCGTCGTAGTTTTTCAAAGCAATATATAATGGCATAACTATTGGACTGCGTGGACGAAATCCAAAGCTAGATTTTCAACATGAGGATATTTGAGCTCAGGACGGACTAAGTTTTGACTAAGATAGTAGATGGTGTGCTCATGTATCTCATCATACTCCTTAACCAAAACCATACCAATCATCTCTTCTAACACGACGACATAAAGAAAGTAATCCCTACTGTAGTCATGAGACTTCAGTAGAGGCGTTGACACCAAGGCTTTCTTCAAAGCATTGAAGGATTCCTGGGCCTGCTCAACCCAGATAAAAGGGGTGTCCTTCTTCAAAATATGAATGAAACCCTTAGAAATATTGGCATAGTTTACTATAAACCAATGTAAAAAGTTAGTTTTCCCCATTAAACCTTGAAGTTGTCGAATAGTGAGCGGGGGAGGAAATTGAAGTATTTACTCAACCTTTAATGGATCTACCATGATCCCGGTCTCAGAGAATAAAAATCCTAGAAGACGTCTAGACCTAACACAAAAGATGCATTTATGAGGGTTCAACTGGATTCTATAATGACGAAATATTTCAAAAACTAGTTGAAGGTTCTTAGGGTGATCCACTCTCTTACGAGAGTGAGCAGCAAGATCATCAAGATAAGATTTGACTATATTCTTAAGATCGTGGAATGCGAAGTTCATACCACGTTGGAAAGTTTCTCCTGCATTTTTAAGGTCGAAAGGGATATTCTAGTATGCGAAATTACCCAAGGAAAAATAAAATTTGTCTTATGTTGATCCTCTCGTTTAATTTGAATTTGGTTATAACCTAAAAATCCAACCATGAAAGAAAAAACTTCGCTTCCCTCACACTCGTCGAGAATCTGATCGATGAAAGGTGTCAGGAAGTTGTCTTTAGGATAGGATTTGTTCAGCTCATGAAATTCCATGCATACCCAAGTGGTTCCTTGCTTCTTATTCACAGGAATGGGATTGGATACCCATACAGTCAAGGGAACTGGGTAGATAAAGCCAACATTAAGTAGTTTCTCTACCTCTGCCTTAATAGAAGGGGCCTTCCAAGGATTGACAACTCTAAGACGTTGTTGAATAGGATTAGCATCCAGGTAAGTTTTAATCTCATGATCGAAAATTCTAGGGTCGATTCCTGGAATATCTTCATATGACCAAGAAAATACATCTCAAAATTCCTTGAAGAGATCGGTGTAGATAAGGATTTCTTATGGCGAACAATATGCACCGATGTGCACATATTCAATCTTTCTAGGGGTACGAGAGATATCGATCGTGACAGTAGGAGAGATACTCGCCATATTTCCTTCGTCATAAATGTCATGCATACCAAATGGAACTATGACGTGACCAACTTTCGCGCTCAGAGTAGATTGAAATTCATCTTGTTCAATTCTAGAAATCTCTAGGAAAAAATAAGAGAGATGATGCATATCATCCCAAGGGTTTTCAAAACCATTCATGGCCTTGATTATAGCTTCATCCAAGGGTAAAGTCTCATCGAGGCAGTCATGTGAACAAGAACATGAAGTGGCCCAAACGAGCTTAAGAACATGATCCTCCTTGTTCGTCTGTGAGGTAATAGTTTTGGTATCTGTAAAAGAGTCAAGAAGATCTTGATACGCTATCTCTGCTACTAACAGTGGCATGTCCATTCCAACATGTGACTGACCTTCACAAGACACAATCGATGAAGGTAGGGTCCAAGTATCATTAAAATAAGAAGTGTGGAAAGGAACATGCCTCTCTGACGAAACGAGCCTACTGGACATGGCGTAAACATGGTGAATAGGTGCCATGAGGTCGAAGGTACCCATAATGGATGAATACATTCTGACACTGATATTCTCAGTTGATGACTAAGAATTGTATACCACAGGGATCGATGATCCAACAGATGCACTTGGGCTAGCATACAAAAAGGACAATTGGTCGATCATAATGATATTCCCATCGTGAGGAAAACAAGGAATGTGGAAGAAGGATGATACAACAATAGTCATAGCATAAGTCCAATTGTGTCCTAGTAACAAGTTATAATCAAGGGGCTCATAAACCACCTCAACATCCGCCTCTACCGTCTTCCTACTTAACTGGACCGAAAAGGATGAAATAATATCATGAGGGCGGAAGGAACGACCATCAAAACAGGTTAACATGGTCGGAGACTGGGAGAGAGTTGGAGAGTCGAGAGATTTCCAATAGATTAGGGACATCACACATATTGCAATGCCTTCATAAAAAACTGCATGCTTGATGGTATACTTCAAGTAACCCACATGGATTTGGAATGCCACATGGTAAGGCAAGCGAGGCTTCACATCTGTGACATAAAAATTGATAAATTTCGAGCCACTGGGGTCTAGATCTCCCAACACAGATAGCAAGGCATTCCTTTGTGAAGGACATGTCTGGAGTACGTCCAGGACCGACATCGCACAAGGAGTTTGAACCAGGTCCTCAACAATAGATTAATTATGGGTGACTCTAGAATTTGGATTGTGGGTAGAGCGCTTGAGTACTACTTTTGTAATACGAGGCGATGGCTCTGGTTTTTGGAGGAGATTCTAGACTAGGTAAAGTTTGTAGAGAACTGTAATCGCGAGACCGGGTGGCTACATTAACCTGATAATTGACCATATTGATGCACAAACAGTCACCGTCTTTTCCTGGTGGGTTTTGACTCCCACCAACCACATTTCTGGCATTTGAGGAGCTCAAGTCCATGTGCTGGTTATGTGGGAAATGATTTGTCAGCACTATGGGCGGTAGAGATAAGAGCCTCACAGCTTCCATAAGTTTGGGGCATAAGTGAGTAAGATGATATTATGTACAAAGCTTACAAGGAAATTTCACCTTACGCCTTTCTTTCTTTCCCTCACCAACATTTTTATTCATCCTCTCATTATTACCATTTTCCTTGGGTTTATTATTATTCTTCCCACCCTTAGAATTATTATTACGTCCTTTCTTATTATTCCCTCTTGGTTTTTGGTTACCATTTGGGTCAATCGACGATTGCACAGATGAAGTTGTCCCTCCTATAGACTAGTTTAGAGACAACTCTTTCAAATGGCTTGTCACCGAGTCTATGGATTTCGCATTGGCAGAGCCTACAATTCCATCAGCATGAGGTCCGAGATTTTTTCTAGGGTCATAGTTTGACCTCGTTGCATATGGAAGAATCTCTTATAACATCCCAAACTGAGCATATATAAGATCTAACTATTGGGCTTTGAAGATTTCTTCTTCCTCGGATGTAACTCTGAATGTAGCAACATCCTTCTAAATAGGAGGTTGTAAGGACTTAAGGAACCATTCTAACAGGAATTCTGGGGGTATGTAGGTCTTGATCAACCTCTTCCATCTATGCCACTCCTAGATGTGATCTGAGATATGAGTGGCTTTGTCCTGGCATAAGGTTGACAAAATTTTTAGGCCAACATTGTATTGAACCAACAATTGGAAGTGGTTAAGGAAGACTAACACCATTTGACTAAAGGTCCTGTATGCCCCCTAGGTAGCTCAATATACCATTTCACAGAAACCCCCATGAGGGTGTGTTGAAACAATATTAACCGAATGGAATCGTCGTTAAGGGAGTTCAAAGAACACAATAAGTGAAAGGTGGTAACATGATCACCAGGATCTTCACCATTCTTTCCTTCGATTTTTGGAATATATGAAGGAAGCTTGGTGGGAAGGGGGGGCCATGTAGTATCACGACATAAAGGGTCTTTCATCAACTTAGACAAGTTTGGTAGGTTGAGCGTGGCCAGAAAAGGGAGACGGGGTTGTGGAATCTGGCCCCAAGCTCCCTGGAAAGATTGAAATTGGGGAATCGCAGCCCATCCAGGATTCAAGTAAACACCATGGCCTTGTCTGGGATTGTAAGACCCTCCTCCATGATGATTCATAAGAGGTTGTTAGGGCATGATTCCAGTAAGAATGTTCTGATGAGGGTTATAAAAACTTCCCCCAGCCAGAGTGAATCCGGGTTGGGGGTTGACCAAGTTGTGAAACTGACCTCCTCTGGGTGTGAATCCAGAGGATAAAGGTGGATTAATCATGCCAAACATGTTGTTCATAATAGACACTAAGGAGGTGAGGGTAAAGGACGAAACTTGAGTAGAAACTTGTCCGGCAGGTTGGTTACTCCACCCAGAAGCAACAGGATTAGACCTGGGGTTAAAACAAGAAATGGCTCCCATGGTAGGATTCATTTGAGGGATATGAGAGCCACCAAATGAGAATGAAGTATAAGGAGGAGTTGTGCCCCCAATTCCAATGCTATAATTAGGGCCAATGACTAGGATGGAGTTTGAAAACTGTGAAGTAAAATTCAACATACCATAGGAAAAAGGACTAGAGGCCATCGGGATGGAGTGAATATTATAGCCCGGTGAGTGACCAAGAGACCCAAATGGGTTTGTGGAAATAGGTTGAGCATTCACTATATGATGGGCATCAGTGATGATAGTTTCCTATGACACTACAACCATTGTGGTTGCAGGAGTAGAAGGTGTTCAAAACCAAATATCAATATAGCATAGAAAATCCTCAGAAAAAGTACTCAACGCCTTGAAAAAGAGAGAATTTAAGATAATAAGCCTCTTCGAGGGGGCAACCTCCTTTTACCCCACTTAAATGTTCAAGTACAAGTTGATTCAAAATGAAAATGTCTCCTTGGTATATATAGGAGACTAGGAGGTATAATTACAACTACTGGCCTAAAGCCGACATAAATAAAATAACATTACTAATATAATATGCCCTAATTAAGGGGTAATGAGCCAATATTAGGGATTAACATGCCCCTCCCCTTGAGACAAGTGTTGTCCGCAATGCTTGATTAACTTTGGATGCTTCTGTATAAAAGACACATCTTCCCAAGTGGAATCTTCAGCCGATAGTTTCCTCCATTTAATGAGATACTCTGAAATGGATCTATTCCTCAATTGACGAATGCTTGTGTCAATGATGGCTTCAGGCTCCAATATGATTTTTCCTTCCTCGTCAAGTTCTGGCAATATAGTTTGAACTGAGATCTTGTCACCTATAACCTTCTTTAAGCATGAAACATGGAAAACTGGGTGTACTCATGAAGATGCAGGCAACTCCAATTTGTATGCCATAGTACCAATCTTTTGCAACACCTTATAAGGGCCATAGTACTTTGGTGATAATTTATTATCCTTCTTGGCTTGCTTGAGGGACATCTGTTTGTATGGTTGTAGTCTTAAAAATACCCAATCCCTTACTTCAAAACTTCTTTCACTACGATGTTGATATGCTTGTTGTTTCATGCGATTTTGTGGCATGGTCAGGTTGTCCTTTAAGATTTGGAGAACTTGTTGTTGATTCTCGATGTGATCTTCCACTGCTTGAACCTTAGATTTTTCTTTTAGATAAGAAGTGATGGAAGGAGGGTGGTATCCATAAAGTGCCATAAATGGTGTCA
>ML793756.1:292082-310026 GCA_009831015.1 Picea engelmannii
GGCTTATTTGGTGTAGAAGTTCCCTTTTTGGGTGGCATGTTGGCCAAGTATCACTTTTGAACCTTGATTTTGAGGTGGTTCTGCTAGACAATATTTCTTCTGTTGTATCTCCCAAGTTTTGGCCCTTCTGGGTATGAAACTTTGTTTTATGTATTTGTTTGATATTTCTTCTCTGCAATGTCATAGGTCTGATCAAAATTGGATGTTCCAAGTGGAATTTACGTTAAATTCCCCACAACTTGCCGATTTTTTTCCTTTCCAGGAGATCTCACTTGTATAGTGTGCCCCGCACAAAATAATTGATATTAAATTCTGAAACTCACACCCAAAATACTACATTCTATCCACGATCCAATGCAACTAGTCCCACATAATTTGGATACTCTAGGAAGATGTTATGATTGTTTTACCTGGAACACCTTCTTGAGACTAGTCAACAGGACTAGTCAGATACCCTATCTTACACAGGGTATATATACAAATTTAAGATGACCCAGAAGATGAACGTTTTACCATAGATACCTTACTAATTTCTGTAAATATCTTCTGGAGATGAGGGTCTGAAACATTACATAAAAAATTTTATAGCGAAAATTCTGCAATGACTCAGTTCAGGACGATTCCATAACCCTATCTTGTACAGGTTGTATCTCCGAAAGTATAAGGCCTCGGGAGATGAATTTTGAACCCAACGTACCTTGATCTATCTGTTAAATATCCTCGAAGTTGTTCCTTCTGAAACATTGTAGAAAAAATGTTATAGTGAAAATTCCAAGGTGTCTCAGATGTAGCAGCAAAAACCCAAGACCTTGAGCTCTGATACCATATGTTGAGAACCAAATATCAATATAGCATAGAAAATCCTCAGAAAAAGTACTCAACACCTTGAAAAAGAGAGAATTTCAGATAATAAGCCTCTTCGAGGGGGAAACCTCCTTTTACCCCATTTAAATGTTCAAGTACAAGATTATTCAAAATGAAAATGTCTCCTTGGTATATATAGGAGACTAGGAGGTATAATTACAACTAATGGCCTAAAGCCGACATAAATAAAATAACATTACTAATATAATATGCCCCAATTAAGGGGTAATGAGCCAATATTAGGGCTTAACAAAAGGGGTGCCATTAACTATAGTAGGTATGGGAGTCAAAGGGATCCCAATATCTTGATGACTCAGTTCAATAATCATCCTTTTAGAATCACAAGTCTGATAAGTGGAGTTGTGTGTACCATGTTTAATAACTCTACACCTTTGAGAAGGAAAATACTCAAAATATGATGGTAACTGTAACAATTAGCGAGACCGGCGGGGAAGTTGGTTTGACTCCATGATGACTTAAGATTCAATATATAAAAACAAATCCTAAGGCCAACTAGTAATCAAATAGCACACCAAAAATAATCAAATGAACAAACTGCACACAAACATGATAAAGTGGTTGAAAGGGGCCTCCCTCCCTAAAGTAGGTATGCCTCACCCAAGAGGGGCGTGAGACTCCTTTCTAAAGATCGGAGGTATCAAAATCAGTTATAAGGGCCCTCGTGGGCCTAACAACCAGTAGGTCAAATCTCCCCAGAGAGGTAATCCTCCATAAATGTTGTGTGTTGTCCAACCCTTATTTGACCCAAGGTACCTGCAGAATAACCCTTGCAATAACCTATGTGGCATCTAAGTCAAGCAACTAAGCAACCACAGTATAACTGATGCATAGGTGAACAGTCGTAAGTCAGGTCCACCGTATGGGTAGGGTAGAAAATCCCAAAACCTTGAAAGAACCACCTCTCACAGAGGTAAGGGCACTAGCAAGATCCCCATATACGAATAGATTGCTAGAAATATATCTGACGCTAAGAAGGTATCAGGGGGATATCTCTTCAACTGACCTCACGTGACCTCCTGCTTAACTCCGGTGTAAGTGGAGCCTCCTGATATTACCGATTATATAATGGATTTATCCACTCCCTTAGTTAGACACATATGTTGATTTAATATCCTTGGAGAAGTTTACTCACAAAATCCTATTCCAAGGCACTAAATTCTAAGCTAGTTTGCGCACCCTAGAAAATAAAATCGTTACTAATCAATTTTAAATTATAGCGTTAATTTTAATGGCCTTGCTTACTCAAAATGTGTGGTCATGAAACTAGTGATGTTATGACTCAACAAGTAAAATAAATGAATATGAATACAATGCAAAGTCCTAACTTCAATTTCCAATAAATGACGTGCTTCCTAAAAATGCAATTTTCAATTCAATTATGCAATTCTAAATAAAAAATGCAATCTTTCTTTACATGCACTAAGATAAATGACAAAGACTCAAGAGATCAAAATGATAATAAATGTAAAATGCCTAATATTTTTGTATTTTCATTATAAGAAAAAATGAAAATGCAAGGACTGAACAACAACTTGATATAAAGACTCTACTGTGTATAGACAGAGACAACCCAAGTAGGATATCAAGGAGAAAAACACTCAGCCCAAGGTGAAAGGACAATCAAGATGAAAAGATGATGAGAAAGGCACCGCCCAAAAATTCAACCAAAGACAAGTTTCTTTTCATTCCAAAGACACTTAACAATCGCTACAGAGACCCAAGAAAACTCAACAACCATCAAAACCTAGCCAACAACCACCAAACCCAAAAAATAATAAACAAAGGTTGAAGTACGCGAGTGTTCAATAGAAAATCATGTATGTATGTAGATCGCATAAGGACAACACGCGTATGTACACGATTGTCAAGCAAAAACCCGCGTATATGTGTCAAAACATAGTTAGGCTAAGGAGAAGGCCTAAAGACTCAGACCTAGAGTGAATGGAGACTATCAAGAAATCATATGACAAGAAACTCAATATGAACGAGAGAAATATAAGGATAAAGACACTGCAAACTCCCAAAAAGAAGATTTAATCCCCAGTATGGTCGCCAATTATATTACGAGGAAAATCTCTCTATGGCTAGGGGTAAAACACAATAGATGGAAATGACTGCAGAAATAAACTCTACTCTCAAGTATGATATATAAACAAATATACTAGAAAGACAATATAAAATGCCTACCTCGTCCGGACATTCGAAGAAGTCCACCATTGAGTACTTGACCCAAAGCAATATACCTGTAACTAGTCCTCAACAACCAAGCAATGCAAGAATATGGTGATAATATATGATGTTCGCACATGAAATAGCATAATACATCAACATTCATTACAAATATTCCCATGGAATAATAATTCAAATATTTTCAAGATGTTAATTGGATGAGAAAAGAGTATTTCTATTATGATATAATCAACAGAAGTGAATAAGTTACAGACTTCCGTGTCGGCACGGTTCAGAACCGAGAAACTAAGTTTCTTCCAACTGGGCCTCCACCACTTCAATCCTCCACCAAAGGCAAGATCATGTAAGAGAGACAATGAAGAGCTTGGGGGATGAACAATGTGTTCAGACTTAAAGGATAAAGGGATGCAGACTCAATGTGAAGTGAATAATTCCTCCAGAGTAACTTTTCTCTCAAAGTTGAATTATTTCTCCTCTTTTCCATAGCTTGGATTTGGCCCATTTATAGCCTTCAAGTGGAACTGAAGGTCTGATTCGAAACGTTTCCAGTATATGGAAGGCCAAGGATCATTGATCTTGTGACGTGACATGGAAACCCAATACCATTTTTCAATTTTGGGCACATTTCCCGATGTACGCGGGCTGTACTGCTGCAACCTACGTATACGCATGTTGTATAGTAGGAAAAGTGCATATATGTGGAAAAATTATATTTTTAGCTCTAGGATTTGTAAAACGGGAATTCAAGTCTGCATAGGGGAATGGAAAAAGGCCTTATGTGCAAGATTGCATGGGGTGAGGCAAATCTTGCTATAACAGTGTGATGTTGCTCCTCTCGAAGTTTGTAATGTTCTTTTGGGACAACCTTATTTATGGAAACGTCATGTTGTATATGAGTCTAAGCCTCGTATTGTTATTATTAATTTGAACAGGAAATTGTAGAGGATACCCAAGGTAGTCCCTCCTAGTGTTATTTCCTTGATCTCTACCAAGCAATGCAGGAAGGTCATCTCTCAGACCGATAATTTTTTCTTCTTCATGATTCACTCTCAGAGTGAGCAAATGATTATAACCACATCTAGGGCCTCCGCGACCGATCTCTCCATACAAAAAAAACAAGTGGATAAGGTCGTGCAAGAATACTTAGATATCTTCTCCTCTCCTACTGGGGTACTTCTACACTTCCAGGTCAAGCATCCCATTGATCTAACCCTAGGCGCACCACTATCCAATGGTCCAGTCTACCACCACTCTCTGTTAGAAAATGAGGAGATCAAGAGTCATATCCAAGAACTTCTCCACAAGTGTCACATCCATCCCATCTCATCACCTTGTGGGAGCCCAATTGTGCTAGCACATAAGAAATATGGGACCTAGCGACTCTGAATTGATTATCGGGCTTTGAATAAAATCACAGTCTGAAACAAGTACCCAATTCCCTGAATCGACGACCTCCTTGATCAACTCATGGGGGCCAAATACTTCACTAAGATTGATCTGAATTCTGTCTACCACCAGGTCCCAATAGAACAAACATATGGCCAAACTGAGGTCGTCAATCAGCTGGTCATACATATATTGTGCATGTACAATTCAAAACACCCCCACACATGGGATGAGAGTCTTACCTATGTCCAACATAGCTACAACTGATCCCTACATAGCTCAACTGACCATAACTCCTTTAAGGTGGGGTTTGGATTCCAACCATTGGGCCCAATGGATGTTGCACTACCTCTGGCGACCACCTCGGTCGACTCGTCCCCTCATCCACTAGAAGATGACAAAGCCACATGGTTCATTGAGTGGATCCAGCACATCTGTCAATAGATTTAGGATATTCTACAAAAGTCTAATTCTAGGTACAAACAACACCATGATCAACATCGGGTGCCACATAAGTTTCAGGTGGGCAACAAAGTTTGGTTGCATTTGCAGAAAGAACGCCTTGCAGAGCCCCATCGGAATATTCTCCCACTTTGTTATGGGTTGTACACCATCACCAAGGTTATGGGTGATAATGATTTTGAGCTCAACATTCCCCACTTCCTTGGTTTGCATCCAGTCTTCAACGTGGCTCTCCTTCGACCATATTTCCCACCATTATTGGACACCTCAGAGATAGCAGAGCAGTTGACACCAACAAATATCAACCCTGATTGCATGCAAAAAGAATCAAATGATCATATTGTGGACACACAGATCAAGGGCACTCGACAGCAAAGGATCCATCTTTATCGAGTCGTCAAAGCAAGACAACTCCTGCACCAAGGCAAGTGGATCACCTAGGGCCAAATTCAATAGAAATTTCCTCATCTGATGGGGGAACTCAACGCAATGGAGACCATTTCCTTCTAAGGAGGGAGGATTGATTCAGGTGGATATCGGTGGCCACCCACCTATTCCACTGGCTCAAAAAACAATTTTCCACCTTGGCATTTTTGCAGGTTCCAAACTTCCGGGGCCATTTTGAGGCCCTAAATGACTCTTTTTGGGGATTTGGGGCCCATGTGATTGGAAAAGTAACTTACCTAGGCTAGTAAAAAAATGTTCTTCTTGGTTAGACCTTTCCAATGGGCTATTGTACGCCTAAAACGGAGATTGTATGCAAAAGTTACGACCCCAGGAAGTTGATGTACTAACTTACCCAAACGGGGCCCACATGACTTTTGGCGCTTCATCTCCTAGGGTTAGGTTTTTGGATGTCTAGGATTTTTGACATTCCTATTTATTGTAAAATGCCTTCAAAGCCTCATTGTAACCATCTTCTTCTGAAGGAGCACAACCATCACATCTCTTCTCAAAGATAAGCCACCACCATTCCAGGAAGCTTGTTTTCCACTGCATTTTACAATTTCAACTTATTTCCTTATTTAATAGAAAACCAGTTTTATTGTATCTATGTTATTTTGTGTTAAGAATATTTTAATATTCTGTATTCATTTCATTCTTCTCATAAAATCTGTATCAACATGGTCCCAGCACAACCTCAGTAGTGAATGAAAATTAAGCCATCGCGAAAGGATCATTCCACAGAGGATTCCTAATCCAATGTCACAACACCCATTCAATATTTGACCATAGATCTCCATGAGTTAGTATATCTTCAGTAGCGTCGAGCTCCAACACATATGCAACTTGATACCACTTTCAATTTCCCAAGTTTTTGGGCCAAAGGAATGGTAAGATTGTTGACTCTTGTCTTCACAGTCTTTCCACATACTTCAAGACATGTCCAAAGATGATCAAAGACATGAAACTTTAGATTTCCAGTATACAATTGGAGGGAATTGTGTATAATTGGTGGGACATTTAAATAGAGAACGATTTCTTGGTCATCGACATAGGATACCCAGTCAATTCACTGCAACCAAACCTCACAATGTGGGATGGATTTTTCTAGGCTCTCAGAGAGTGCTTCTACCCCCCTAGGTATTGCCAAAATCTCCTCACGATATGGTTGCAGCTACGACAACTCGCTAATCAGTCCGTCTAGGGATACATCAATATATTCTTCAAACTACGCATCCAACTACGCATCACATATTCATAAGAGGTATTAATTGTCAAGTTTAAGTCTATCTTATTGATAAGTATCCACTATGAAGTATATTTGTTCGAAATTCCTTTTTTGGACAAGGGTTTTCTTTGATCCTTATCCATGAAACATAAGATGGTACCTTGAATCCATTCTCCTCAATATCTAGAGGGACCCTCTACTACTTTTAATTCACCTACTATCCCCTCTGCTGGTCCTCATACCTCACCCACCTCATCCTAATGCACCTCAGTGTAATTTTCACAAAACCAATTCACATTCTTCTACAGATTGTCACGCACTTAAGTATCTGTGCACCAACAAAAATTTGTTTGCAGAGATCATTCTGCCTAAATCCCATGCACCTACTGACATTGTATCCCTCGATAATCCTACCGAAGAAGACCCATCCCTCATATTGATGATCACTAATGAACGAGACACATCTAATTTCCCCTTGTTCACCCATAATTTCCATGTTAAACATGAATTGATCACCCTCATTATGGAAAATGGTAGCCAAAAGAACCTCATATCATAGGGCCTAGTAAAATGCCTCCAACTCTCCACTACTCTGCATCCCTCTCCATACCAGCTTGGCTAGGTACAAAAGGGATGCCCTCGTCTCATAGTTTTTGGGTGTTGTGCGGTCACCTTAATCATTGTCCTATTTCAGGATATAATCACATGCAATGTATCCCCTCTCAATTGTGTCGAATTGTTGTTAGGACTTCCCTACTAACATGCTTGGCACACTGTGTACCATGCCAAATCTCACCAATACCACCTGCAACTTGAAGGGTGCACCTATGTGCTCATATCCTCTTCTACTAAATCCACCCACCACTTACCGAGAATGCAACTGTTAAGAAAATCAATATCAATAAATGTGTATCTTTGTGCATGGTTCTCCCTGTTAAACCTGATAATATGACCATCCTACACCTCAGGATATGGTTCCCTTACTCAAATATGTTTTTGATGTATTCACAAATCCCACAGGAATTCCTCCATATCAATATGTTGAGCATTCCATTGACCTCATCTTGGGTGCCTCTTTTCCCAATGCATCTTCCTACTGACTCGCTCCTTGAGAAACTTTTGAAATTGAACACCAAATTGGCCAACTTCTAGAATCATGCCACATCAAACATTTATCGTCTCCATGTGCGTCCCTAACCTTTATTACTACAAAAAAATAAAATCATGAGTGGAAAATCGTGACTGATTACCATGCCTTCAATAAATCCATTGCTAAAAACTGATATCCCCTACCCCATATTGAGGATTTACTAGACCAATTAAAAGGGGCTTGCTTCTTCATGAAGATGGAATTGACAATAGGGTATCAATAAGTTTGCATGCATGCAACCGATGTTGATTAAGGTTGGTTGTCATTGATGTCAACCCTTGAAGAAAGCCCCGTAGCACAAAGGTTTGGGTAATGGACCCAATATTGTTTTATAAATATGACTCATTATTGTCTTTTCATGGTTGATAAGAAGTAAATATGGATGAACTCCAAAGTGGTCCCCTTATGGTGAAAGCCCTCATGGGAAGATGCTTTGTGGAGTTAGAGAACCCATGCTTAATTGTGGAATAATGAGATGAAGGACAATGAATTTGTCAGGGAAACTATCCTATATGTATATTTCTTTTCATGCCATTTCCGGTTGTATGTGGAACGTCACATAACTCCTCGCGGTTAGAGAGTTATGACCATGTGAAGTTGGAGAACCCAGGGTTGGGTAATGGACCCAAGTTTGTTTGATGGATAATGGTATGATTTTTTCTATATTTTAAGGCACTACTATTCTATATGGATAGTACATGTCATTCCATTTCTGGTGGTATGTGGAACGTCACATAAATCCTCACGGTTTGAGAGTTATGGCCTTACGAAGTTGGAAGACCCTCTTATGTCATCTAGAAGCCCCAAAAGGTCAAAGTAGTCAAAGTGGTTTAAGATATTTTAGAAGGTAAATAATAAAGTGAAGTGATGTGTTTACTATAATTCAAAGTGAATACAAAATAAATTATTTAAATAATAAATATAATGGATAAATTAGAAGTGGGTTAACCCTAAAATAAGGAAAGTGGGCAAAGTGACCTAGAAGATGTTTTTAAGGAAGCTACTTGGAGAGTATAAATAAGAGGAAAGGCTCTCTCATTTTATACACACTTGAGCATATTGAATACCTATAGGTGTCTGAGGCAACCAAAGTATATCTAAGCTGAATTTATGAGGAAAGTGAAGAAAACAAGGCCGGAATTCAAGGAAAGATAAATTCTTTTGAAGATGCTTTCTAAGGTATGTTTTTTTTTTTTTCAGGTCATCTCACCATTTTCACAATAAATTTTTTCTAGAATGATCCAGACCATGAAATTTATATGATATTGATGAAACATATCCAAGTATCTATGGTAAAAAAAAATTCTTGTGGGTCGCTTTATTTTTGGAGTTACACTCTGTGGAAAATAGGGTTTGTGGTTAGTCCTGAAACTAGTCAAAAATAGGTGTTTCGGGTAAAAACGTCATAAATTCTTCATAAAAGATACAAATTCAGTAAGAATAAATTTTTTGGTTATAGTACATCATGTAGTATGTTGTGTAACATTTTCATATCAATTCAACAAATATTCTGTGCGGGGCATGCTCGACAAGGTCTCTCTCTAGAATAATCCAGAATTCAACAGGTGCACCATTTTTGCCATAACTTCTTTTATGAGAGGTTCCAAGTAGTGAAACCTGGAGTAATTGCATAAAACACATTGAATAACATTGTGTACCAGTTTCAGATATTTATTCATTACAGGTACAAAGTTGTGATTATTTCAAGTTAGGGTTGTTGACTAATCCAAAACTAGTCTTGTGAGACTAAAGAAACATTTGATGAAAATGCTAGTCTCATGTTGTTAAAGTTAAGGAAGGTTTGTAGGTATGTGATCATATACACCAAGTCTATTACAAAGTTACAAATCATATTTTTATGATGAAATTGATGAGGGCTTTTGGTTGAGGTACAAGTTGGGTACATGGTTAAGATAAGTAGTTGATGAGTTGGCGCATACATGAGGTGTATAGTTGACGATGTTGGTACATATTGATGAGTCATAGTTGATGAGTACTTGACACATTATTGGTACATACTTGGTACATGGTTGGTTTCACTTTTTTATGGTACAGGTTGATTATAGATTGTTTAGTACAAGTTGGTGCATGGTTGATGCACTTGTTTATGGTGCAGGTTGATTACAGGTTGAGGTACAGGTTGATTCATGGTTTAGGTTTATTGGTACATGTTTACAACGGTATATCTCACAGTGATATTGTGACAGTGGTTCCATCATTCTACTTCTACTTCAGGACGATTGGATAGGGAAAGGAAATGTGGTTGTAGCCACCTTCCAGTTGTAACCGGAGAATATAGGGTGTTGTAACCTCCTTCTGGTTGTAGCCAGAGAATTGGGGAGTTGGAGCTTCCCTCGGGTTATATCCTAAGAAACTAGGGGGTTGGAGCCTCCTTCCAGTTGTAGCTGGAAAACAAAGGAAGTTGGTGCTTCCAATTAATGTAATTCTTCAAGACATATAAGATAAAGCATTCTGTGGTTTTCTCCCGATTTGGGTTTCCACGTAAAACATTGGTGTTCTATGTATGTGTGTGATTGTTCATTTCTTATTGATAATTATTGGATAATAATTCTACATTGATATAAAACTTGGATTATTTGGAGAAAAAGATTATAATTACGCTATTACTTATTCACCCCCCCTCTTAGTAATCCAACAATTGGTATCAGAGCAAGTTCCTTCAGAAATCAGTTTAACCATTGAAAGGTAGATCATGGAGAGTACCAACTCATATAAAAATGGAATACCACACTTTGATGGACAGAAGTATTCTTTTTAGAGAATAAGGATGAAGACATATATACAAGCACAGGGGTTTTAAATTTGGCAATCAATTGTAGATGGATACACAATACCAACAGTTCCACCAACAAATGACAAAGCAGTGAAACTTGGTCAAAATAATTCCAAATCCACAAATGCACTTTTGAATGGTCTCGGTTAAACAATATTCACCAAAGTTGCACATTGTAAATCCGCCAAAGATATTTGGGACAAACTTAGAAATATTTATGAAGGAGATACAAAAGTCAAAGCAACAAAACTTCAAACTTACAAAGGTCAATTCAAACAACTAAAAATGAAGGAAGATGATAATATTGCAGCCTACTTATTAAGATTTTACGAAACCGTGAATGTAATCATAAGATTGGGAGAAGAAATCGAAGAATCTGTAATTGTTCAAAAGGTACTAAGATCTCTTCCTATGAAATTCAACCCTAAGATATCAGCACTAGAAGAAAGATCGGATCTGAACACAATAAGCATGGACCAAATGCATGGAATCTTCACAGCATATGAAATGAGAATTGAACAGGAAAATCCATATGTAAAAGAAGCAGCCTTCAAAGCATCCAAAAGATCAAAGCAAAAGGAATAAGAAGAATATAGTAGCGGCAGTGACATCTCAGAAGATGATGAAGAAGTGACCAACTTCGTCAAAAGACTGAACAAGGGAACCAATGGTAGGTATAGAGGTAAGCTTCCTTTAATTTGTTTTAATTGTGATGGTATTGGTCATTTTGCTAACAAATTTCCTCATAAGAAAAGGAGAAATGATGAAGGTTACTCAAAAGGAAAACACACATATAAAGGCAAAAGAACTACAAAGAAAGATTTCAAGAAAAGCTTATGCATCAAAGAAGACATCTCATCATCAGATGAAGATGAAATCAGTGACAGTGAGACAAGAAGAGTTCTATTCATGGTAGTAAAAGATTATGACAAAGAAGAATCTGAAGAAGAATATAAAGAAGTTGGAGAAGGATATGAAGAAGTTGAAGACGAAATTGAAGAGGCAGAAATTGACTATCGAGAAGAATTAATGTGTGCCATAGAAGTTATCAGAAGAGAAAAGAATAAAAACAAGAAACTACAAGAAGAACTAGACAAGAAAAAGGACACTCGAGAACTAGAACAAATATGATCACAAGATTGAAGGTTCAAATAGAAGAAGATAAAAGAATTGAAGAAGCACTTAAAGAACAACTAGAAGAAAAGGACAATATAATTGGAAACTTGGAAGCAAGGATTGTCACACTAAGAAAGGATATTCAAAAGAAAAATATGCAGAATAGCTCAAAAGTTCTGGATGACATTATCAACAGTCAAAAATATCATCTTGACAAGTCTGGACTTGGATACAATCAGACAGAAAATGGATGAAGCTCCAAAACAACAGAGCAAGAAACAAATCCAAAAATCTATGTAGAAACAATCAAAGGGATAGGAAGATGTACAAGGAAGATTACAGGGACACTCCTCCACCGAGAAGATTTAGATTTCAGAATCAACAATAGACATATAGGTCTCAAGAAGAAGAAGGATTCATAAGAGCACCTTCTTTCAAAAAATCTTCAACTCCCAGGTATCAAACCATATTTTTTGGTTTATCTTATGCATGTAATAATTTTGGACATAAAGTTGTGAATTGCAGAGATAACAACAGGAACAATAACAACTTTGAGAGTCATACACAAAGGAGTTACTCAAGAAGACCTAGTGAAACACAAAGAATAAGTTACAACATGTTTGAATCTTTGAGCACTGAAGTAGAATGTTACAAATGTAACAATTTTGGACACGTGGCCAAAAATTGCAGAATGACAGTCCCTCCTAAAGAACCTCAACAAAATAACAACAATCATAGAAAAGAACCTCAGAAAATGACATGGATAAGAAATCAAGATCAATATAGAAATGAAGAATGCATAGTCTCTCTACAAGCTAAGCAGAAGAAACACGGTTGGTATGTTGACAGTGGGTGTTCAAAACACATGACAGGTGATAGAGACAAATTTCTTACATTGCAAAAGGAAAGAAATGGATCAGTCTCCTTCAGAAATGATAATTCAGCCAAAATCATTGGAGAAGGCACAGTTCGAATTGGGAACAAGAATAAAAAGGCACAAAATGTTCTACTAGTAGAAGATATGAAACATAATCTTCTAAGTGTGAGTGAAATGTGTGACCAAGGTCATAAAGTTATTTTCAATTCACAAAAGTGTGAGATAAGAAGAGAAGGTTCAGGGAAATTGGTCGGTACAGTTGCAAGAACTTCAAACAACATATATGTGTTAAGTGAAATTGGAAATGAAAAGTGTTGTCTAGGAAAGGAAGATAAAAGTTGGCTATGGCATAGAAGAATGGTTCACATGCATTTTGATAACCTTGTCAAAGTCAGCAAAACAGAAGCAGTTAAAGAAATTCCCCAGATCACGAAACCAACCAACACTTTATGCAAGCATTGTCAACAAGGAAAGCAAAAAAAGACCAGGTTCAAATCAAAGGAATATTCAACAACAAGACCATTGGAAATTGTGCATATTGATCTAGTTGGACCAACTACAACAAAGGGCTTAAAAGGTGAGAGATACTTTATGTTATTAGTTGATTATTATACAAGAATGAATGTAGTTTTCTTTCTCAAGAACAAGTTAGAATCTTTTGAAAACTTCAAGATCTACAAGGAAATGATTGAAAATGAGATGGATTCAAGAATCAAATGCTTGAGATCTGATAATGTAGGAGAGTTAACTTCAAAGGAATTTATGGACTACTGCAGTAGTCATGGAATAAAAAGGCAATTCTCCGTTGCTAGGACACCTCAACAAAATGAAGTTGTTGAAAGAAAGAACAAGACAGTATAGGAAATGGCTCGAACAAAGATAATTGACTCCAAATTGATAGATATATTTTGGACACAGGCAGTGCATACAACAGTTCACATTCAAAACAGAGTAATGATCATAAACAACACTGATAAAACTCCCTACGAGCTATGGAAAGGAAGACCAACAAATGTGAAGCACTTCAGAGTTTTTGGAAGAAAATGCTACATCAAAAGAGAATATGGTAGAATGGGAAAGTTTTATTCTTGTGTGGACAAAGGAGTACTTGTTGGCTACTCAAGTACAAGGAAAGCATACAAGTGTTACAATCTAATATTGAACAAAGTTGTGGAAAGCATCAACGTAACAATTGATGAAACAGGTAGACCTGAATCAAAGGAAGAAGAAAACAAATCAATGGAACAAATTTTTGAAGAAGATGAAGTACAAGAGGAAGATAAAGAGAATCCAACAAAAACAGAAGAGAAAGTTCAACAAGTATCTCCAAAGACACCTAGCAAACAAGTACAGAAGAATCATCCTTTAGATCAGATTATTGGAAACAAAGATGCAGGAGTTGAGATTAGAAGAAAAATCCGTTCACCAGAACAAACACACCTATCACTCTTATCTACAATTGAACCAAACTGTTTTGAAGAAGCCAACAAGGATGAATTTAGGATTAAGGACATGAATGGAGAATTGGATCAAATAGAGAAAAATGACACTTGGGAACTGGTTCCAAGACCAAAGAATAATAATGTGATCGGCACAAAATGGGTTTTCAAGAATAAATTAAATGAATATGGACAACTTACAAGGAACAAAGCTAGATTGGTATATAAAGGATATGCACAGATTGAAGGAATCGACTTTGAAGAGACATTTTTCCCAGTTGCCAGAATGGAAGCAATTCAGTTGCTTTTAGCCTATGCATGCTCCAAAAATGTTAAAGTATATCAGATGGACGTAAAATCAACTTTTCTAAATGGGTAACATGAAGAAGAAGTCTACATTGAACAACCAGAAGGATTTCAGTTGTCAGAGAATGCAAATTATGTGTGTAAATTAAAGAAGGCCTTGTATGGTCTAAAACAAGCTCCTACAGCATGGTACTCTAGACTGGATAAGTATCTGAAACAGGAAGGGTCAGAAAAGGAAGTGCAGACAACAACCTCTACATCAAGGTAAGTGAAGGTAATATTTTATTAATTGAAGTTTATGTTAATGATATTATTTTTGGTAGTGATGATGACAGGTTAAGCCAGAAATTTGCAAACGATATGCATAATGAATTTGAAATGTTGTTACTTGGAGAACTATCCTTATTTTTGGGACTTCAGATACGTCAAAGCAAACAAGGAATCTTTATTTCTCAAACCAAGTATATCATAGAAAGGCTAAAGAGGTTCGGAATGGAAGATTGCAAACCAATTATTACTCTCATGCAAACCAGTTGCAAGTTGAGCAAAGATGATGATTTGAAGTCTACATATAAAAGGAAATACAAGTCAATGATTGACATCCTACTATATGTGACAACATCCAAACTATATGTAATGCAGGTAGTTGGATAGGTGGCATGATTTCAAGCAGCACCAAAGGAGTCACATGTGTTAGCAGTGAAGAGGATTTTCAGATATCTAAAAGGAACATAAGAGTTTGGATTATGGTATCCAAAAGGAAAGGATCTATCACTTATTGCCTACATAGATGCAGATTGGGAAGGTTGTACTAATGACCAACGAAGCACCAGTGGAGCAACGTTCTACTTGGGTGAGTGTTTAGTATCATGGCTAAGAAAGAAACAATCATCAGTATCTTTATCTACAGTTGAGGCATGGTATATTGCAGCAACATCATGTTGTACACAAGTTCTTTGAATGAAACAAACTCTGACAGATATACAGGTTGAGTATGATGAGCCCATTACAATCTATTGTGATAATACAAGCTCCATCAGTATCTCAAAGAACCCGGTGATGCACTCCAGGACGAAGCACATTCCAATAAAGTATCACTTTCTACAGGAGCAGGTTGCAAAAAAGAACATCAGAGTTGAGTATGTGGGCACAAAATAACAAGTGCCAGATATCTTCACAAAACCACTTCCATGGGAATCCTTTGAATATCTTTGCCAGAGACTTGGAGTTATTTCTACTCCAAAATGAATGTTTTTTTTAATTCTTATCTTATATGTCTTAGATTTACATGAGGAAGCACCATAAGAGGGCAGTTCAGTCAGGGAGGGAAACCTCGGATGGAAGCATACATTTGTCATTGATGAAAAAGGGGGAGAGATTTATCAGATGCAAAAGACAGAGGCATGTTTCCAGGGGGAGTAGATTTATCAAATGCAGAGGACAAAGGCATGGTTTCAGGGGGACCATGAGTGATATGATTTCAGCATTGCATCAGAGTGTTGCCATCAATGCCAAAGGGAGAGATTGTTGATTAAGGTTGGTTGTCATTGATGTCAACCCTTGAAGAAAGAACTATAGCACAAAGGTTTGGGTAATGGACCCAATATTGTTTGATGTAAATATGACTCATTATTATCTTGTCATGGATGATAAAAAGTAAAGATGGATGAACTCCAAAGTGGTTCCCTTATGGTGAAAGCCCTCACGGGAAGACGCTTTAAGGAGTAAGAGAACCCATGCTTAATTGTGCAATAATGAGATGAAGGAAAGTAAATTAGTCAAGGAAATTATCCTAGATGGATAGTTCTTGTCATGCCATTTCCAGTGGTATGTGGAATGTCACATAAATCCTCACGGTTAGAGAGTTATGACCATGTGAAGTTGGAGAACCCAGGTTTGAGTAATGGACCCAAGTTTGTTTGATGGATAATGGTATGATTTTTTCTATATTTGAAGGTAATAATATTCTATATTGATATTACATGTCATTCCATTTTTTGTGGTATGTGGAACGTCACATAAATCCTCACAGTTTGAGAGTTATGGCCTTACGAAGTTGGAGGACCCTCTTATGTCATCTAGAAGCCCCAAAAGGTCAAAGTAGTCAAAGTGGTTTAAGAGATTTTAGAAGGTAAATAATATAGTGAAATGATGAGTATACTATAATTCAAAGTGAATACAAAATAAATTATTTAAATAATAAATTTAATGGATAAATTATAAGTGGGTTAACCCTAAAATAAGGAAAGTGGGCAAAGTGACCTAGAAGATGTTTTTAAGGAAGCTACTTGGAGAGTATAAATAAGAGGCAAGGCTTTCTCATTTTGGACACACTTGAGAATATTGAATAACTATAGATGTATGAGGTAATAAAAGGATATATAATCCTAATTTCTGAGGAAAGTGAAGAAAAGAAGGCCGGAATTCAAGGAAGGATAAATTCTTTTGATGATGCTTTCTAAGGTATGTTTTTTTTTAGGTCATCTCACCATTTTTACAATACTTTTTTTCTAGAATGATTCAGACTGTGAAATTGATATGAAATTGAGGAAACATATCCAAGTATCTGTGGTAAAAAATTCATCTTGTGGGTCGTTTTATTTTTGGAGTTACACTCCGTGGAAAATAGGGTTTGTGGCTAGTCCTGAAACTAGTCAAAAAAAGGTGTTTCAGGTAAAAACGTCATAACTTCTTCATAACAGATCCAAATTCAGTAAGACCAAATGTTTTGGTTATAGTACATTCGTTAGTATTCTTTGTAACATTTTTAGATCAATTCAACAAATATTCCGTGCAGGGCACACTCTACAAGGTCTCTCTCTAGAATAAGCCAGAATTCAGGAAGGTGTGCCATTTTTTCCATAAATCCTTTTCTGAGAGGTTCCAAGTAGTGACACCTAGAGGAATTGCATAAAACACACTGAAGAAAATTTTGTATAAGTTTCATATCTTTATTCAATAGAGGTACAAATTTATGATTATTTCAAGTTAGAGTTGTTGACTAATCCAAAACTAGTCTTGTGAGACTAGAGAAACATTTGATGAAAATGCTAGTGTCTTGTTGTTAAAGTTAATGAAGGTTTGCAGGTGTGTGATCATATAAACTAGGTCTATTACAGAGTTTCAAATCATATTTGGATTATGAAATTGATGAGGGAGTTTGGTTGAGGTACAAGTTGGGTACATGGTTGAGACATGTAGTTGATGAGTTGGCACATACATGAGGTGTATAGTTGATGATGTTGGTACATATTGATGATTCATAGTTGATGTGTACTTGAAACATGATTGCTACATACTTGGTACATGATTGGTTGCACTTGTTTATGGTATAGGTTGATTACATATTGTTTGGTACAGGTTGGTGTTGTTGGTTGTGGAGCCTGATTATCTTCCTGATTTAGAGGTATTTTACTTTCAGCCGTGTTTATACCCCATGAAGTATTTACACCCTAGAAGTATGTACACTCTTCCACGCGGGGGAGTGCAGAGGGGGGGTAACCCCTCTGCAGGGTCCGGGGGGGCTATTCCCTCGGCTGGGGGGGTTGGGGGCAAGCGGGCCCCCAGCGGGGGTTCGGGGGCGAAGCCCCCGAAGAAAAAATTGCCTTGTAAAAGTATATTGTAATTTCATTGTAAATCTGGACCATTCATTATAAGGTCGCAAATC
>ML793756.1:310076-344695 GCA_009831015.1 Picea engelmannii
AGGCAACCCTCTTTTATGAGGGAAATGTATTGCGGCTATGTATGTTGGCGAGTATTGTATTATGAGAGAGGAGACTGTGAGAGAAAGAAGAGGAAGTTACAACGGGTTTTGTTGTAGGTTGTATCCCTTCATTTTGCTGGATACTAATAAAGAAAGGACCTGGCAATTTCTCTGGTAGACATAGCCCACACTGGGTGAACTATGTAAATCTGTGTCTCTCTTGTATTGTGTATCTTATGTGTTTTGTTTCCGCATTTGTTTTATTTTATTGCTCCGCGGTCCTATTTTTCTAACAGGTGCATGGTTGATGCACTTGTTTATGGTACAGGTTGATTACAGGTTTAAGTACAGGTTGATGCATGGTTGATGCATGGTTCAGGTTTATTGGTACATGCTTAAAGTAGTATATCTCATAGTGATAGTGTGACAGTGGTTCCATCATTCTACTTCTACTTTAGGGTGGTTGGATGGGGCAAGGACAGGTGGTTGTAGCCTCCTTCTGGTTGTATCTAGAGAATTGGGGAGTTGGAGCTTCCCTCAGGTTGTAGCCTGAGAAACTAGGGGGTTGAAGCATCCTTCCAGTTGTAACTGGAAAACAAAGGAAGTTGGTGCTTCCAATGAATGTAATTCTTCAAGACATATAAGATAAAGCATTATGTGGTTTTCTCCTGATTTGGGTTTCCACGTAAAACACTGGTGTTCTGTGTATGTGTGTGATTGTTTATTTCTTATTGCTCATTATTGGATAATAATTCTACATTTATATAACACTTGGATTATTTGGAGAAAAGGATTATAATTACGCTATTACTAATTCACCCCCCCTCTCAGTAATCCAACAACAGACACCTGGAAGATAACGTTCAAGACCAAGTTTGGGATTTTCGAGTGGATGGTAATTTCATTTGGGTTGATGAATGTGCCAACCACATTCATGTTAATAATTAATTACATCTTCATGCCACACTTGGGTAATTTTGTAGTCATATTTAGTAAATCTTGGAAAGCCCATCTGCAACATGTGTGTAGAGTACTTGATCTGTTGTGGGAACACAAGTTGCAAGTGAAGGAAAATAAGTATTTTTTTACACATACTTCCATCCAATATTTGGGATTCATATTGGATACCCAAGGTGTGTGCCCATATCCCTCTCGGGTACAACATTTGGCACAATGGACAGCGCCATCAAATGTGCATGACCTCAAAAGCTTCATGGATGACATTAATTTCTACGAGAAATCCATCTCCCACTTCTCCCAATTGGCTCGTCCTCTACACTAGTTGTCACATCAAGATAAAATTGTTTGGACTATAGAGGATGAGCTCCATTTTATGAGATTGAATATATCATTATCTTCATCCCTTGTTCTACGACTATTGGATAGGAATCAACCCTTTGATATTGAGACAGATGCCTCTCAATTTTCCATTGGGGTTGTACTTAAATAGGGAGGTCATGTGGTAGCATACCACTCAGAGATTCTTGCAGAGGCAAAAGTAAACTACAACACATATTGTTAGCACCAGACGTCACTCCTGGATTGCAGCAGGAGTAAGCCTGATACTCATCAGTATATATATGTCACAGGTTGTTTATAAAAGGTGACCGAATGGAAGTAAACTCAGAACAATATTGTTTTAACTCAGAAAATTGGGTTGGAAATACAGATCTAGGTGAGGTCTTGATCTAACTTAGGCCAGTAAGTTTTTATAGTAGTGAGTAGGTGGAGGAAAAGCAAGAGAGAAATGAAAGTCTTCTCTGGACATCCGGTCTTCCAACAGCCTTTGGAGGAAAAGTCTCAGATATGAGATCCTCTCAGACCCGAAGAAATTCAATAAAATTAAAATCCTGCAATAACTGATATAATCACACCTACATTATACAGTCATTACAACACCCGACTAGATCATCCATGCCCGGGCTTTAAGAGTCAGAAGAAAAGAGTAAGGAAGAGGCTAGCTGCCATTAAACAAGAAGTCTCAAATATTAGTCTATAACCAGAGAACCAGAGGCCTCGCTAAAAATTTACAATTGGGAGCTTAAATCTACCATCGATGCTTACAAAAATATCAAAACTAAGTATTTATACTCAAAACAAAATCTCAGGAGAATAATCGAGAAGCTGCATTAAAGGCATTATGTCTGCATGCTTCCTGACAGGCTATGCATGCAGTTTCTTGTTAGAACAGGCCCTGTCAAATGCAATCGTGTTTCAGGAAGACTCTGCAGTTGAGATGACCTTCTTATAGTCCTTTCTGGGTTTTCCATTTATGGTGGAAACGATTTTCAACCATCCCCCACCAACTTCAATAACTGCTTCATTAGAATTTGGAAGGCCCAAATCAAATCTACCTCTGCAGGATGTGGCAACCTTAGCATTTGTCATCTGGATATGAGTTGGATGCTTACGGGGAAGCCTGATGACAGACGTGGCTTCTGAAAAAGTGATGGGCGTGTTCAGCATGGAATGGAAAATGAGAGAGGGCCAGGTGGACGTCGTGAATTGGAAGAGGATACTGAGGATAGTGTGGGGGGCACACAAGAGAGAAATGAGGTGTAATGGAATGGAGCTGGTGAAGGTGGTGAGGTATGAGAGGGTAAGACATGACAGGTGAGATGGTGAGTGGACAATAGGTGTGAGGGATTGAAATCTATAGGGGAATGGGGGTTGTGACAGACAGAGGAGAGAGATGGAGTGAGGAATAGCTTCTGGCAGGGAAACCGTGGGGCGGCCACTTGTCGGCCTAGGATAGGGCGCTAAAAGCACATGTGCATATCGAGGCTATGAAAAGTGGTTTGGAACCTCCTCACTTTTGGGCCCGATGTGCTTCTTTGGTTGACACGTAGCGCCTTTCAAAACCAAAGTTGTTTTCCCCGGCCCACTCTACCTTTTTTAATGGTTGCGCATGTTGAAGGCCCGATATCGCCAACGAATGTCGATCTAAGGTGCATTGATCCTAGCCACCCATATTTGCATGCATCCTAGCACGACGCGTCGCACAGTCACATTGCCCCCAACGGACTTAGGATAAGTGATTAATAGTGGGTTTTTTGGTCCCCTTCTTCACATTCTGTCACCTAGATCCAAATCCAAAGGAAAACTCCCTCCAACAAGAATATGTGATAAGACTTATGAAAAAGAATTCTACATATTGGTGCAGGGATGCAAGCAATGACACCACTACATTTTTGGCAAAGATACCATCCTCCATACATACCATCACCCATTGATATTCATAAATTCATATAGTAATATGTAGGAGCAACGCCATTTAATGTGGGTAGTGTATATTCAACAGTTCCACTTGGTCATTAAATATAATAAATATACTTCCAACAAGATGGACTTGTTAAGTCAGCCCCCGATGCAAATTATGCACATTTCAGAGGTGCATTGTGCAACTTATGACATACAGAAAGACCTGTATGATGAAGATCCCTATTTTGGTGAAGTTTGGTGAGCTTTGTAGCAACCTACCATCATCAACCAAACTCCCTTTCTATACTTTACGATTCATGACAGTTGGCTATACAAACTAAATCAATTTTTTTTTCTAATCTAGGAGGATCTAAGGAATACTCATAGAGGTCCAAGAGGATTTAGAACAATCATAGAGGTCTCAGGGGGTCCAGAAAAGATCAATATTCGACCATCTCAAATGCTTGTTAAAATAACATCATTGCGTAGAATTGATCGTTATATTTCTAATGACGCAAATGACAAGTCAAATGGAGCTCATATGCAAAAGTTATGAGCAGTCAAAGTTCAGGTCAAACAGATAAAAGTCAAAGGTTGAAGTCAACATAGTACAGGATGACATCAACATGTGACATGGAGTATGACAGTACAATTATTGTACAAGTGACATGGCATATTAGTTGGGAACTGACTAGGTATATGGTACAATCCAAGTGGACCAATGGTTCATTGACATGTGGCAAGGATAATTGATGAGAGGTTGCCACATGGAAGCCTCCCATTGGCCAATATTAGTTAATGTATGTAGAAGTTATGGAGTCGACGAGGATCAAACCCACGACCTCCATAACCTCCCAAAGACTTAACATAGCCTCCCATACCATCGTTCCCTCATAGTATTTCTTAACACTACATGGCAAGTAATGTATTTAAATTTGTATTAAGTGTTGAATGGGTGGCAAAGGGCCGAGGGCCTAATGCCTTGACCCTAGCGCTTGGTTTGTATGTTGTTAAATGTGACCTATACCCGAATCCGTAGGGGGATTAATAAATATGTAACAGTTAACCAACGTATATATATATATATATATATATATATATATATATATATATATGTATGTATATATAGTATATAGTTAAACCATACACACACACACACACACACACACACACACACAAATATATATATATAACTAACCCACCCACATGCCAAAGGTCACAGGGAATAGAACCCCCAACCTCTACTAAGTTTAGCCAATGATTTAACTATTAGGACAAACTATCCACTTATTCTAAACCCCCAACATCAATGATTACTTGGCAACATTTATGACAAGGAAAAGGGAAAAATGTTCAAGCTTATACATAGGAATACAAGAGGAAGAAATTATCTTTGGGAATTCTATTACATACTCCTGAGACTCTTCTAAAGTATATTGGTGGTATGCATTCATATCTTCACCATACTATATCGATATTTAATCCTACTAATATTGACGAAGTATCTGTACAAGGTACACATCTTGAAGTTAGTGAAGGAAAACATGTTGAGTATGTGTTAGAGGAGCCACATGAATTTGAGGAGCAGTCAAATGGAAAAAGGAAGAGTAAGAAGATAGCTATAGTGAAGAAGGATGAAGAGAAGAAGCCTACATTTTCTCACTACAAGAAGAAAGGGCATGGTGAGAACCATTGTTGGAAGTTTCATCCACAATTGAATCCAGAGTGGGCTCAGCCTAGGAAAGGTAAAAAGAAAGACATGACCATAGTGCAGGATATTGGATCAAATTTCGAGGATGAAACTAAGGTTACAACTATGGGCATCAAAGATAAATCTTTTGTTTCAAGTTTTGGTTCATGTAGTTCTTCTGTAAAATATAAAGTAATCCCTGATGGAAGGAAAAGAAAAGAATTGTTTCATTTACGAATTATATCAAAGCACACTAAGATTGATATACTTGTTGATAGTATATCAGAAGTGAATATTATTTCATAGAAAGTTGTTCAGAAGTTGGGATTGGAAACTAGGCCCCATCTGAGACTGTATCCTTTGATTTCTATTGTGATAATGCTCAAGTACAGGTAACTAAAAAATGCATGTTACGGTTCACAATCACATCCAGTTTCATTGATGATGTAGAGTTAGACGTTGTTCCACTCAACATTTGTGGAATGGTTTTGGGAATTCCATACGTGTACGACGAGAAGGACATGTTTTACAAGGAACAAAACAAGCATCATCTTTTCAAGGATGGGATTGAGTTCATTGTGAGAGCTCATTGGATGAAGATGAGTTTTATATTTGTCACTATAGGGCACATGTTATCTAATGCTAGTAACTAGGATCCAAATTTGAAAGAAGAGCAGGTCCTTTGGTTGATGTTGTTCCTATTAATAAGGGAAGATATGTTAATGGTTCATTCTCTGTCGCATTTGTGTATTTGGTTTTGTTGTTCAGTTTATTACTAATAAATGGAGTATGGTTGGCTACTCCAAGAATGAATGGAAGTTTTTGAATTTAAGGGAATGGTTAACTTGGTCAACAATGTTTTTACAATATTAATTATGGTTTTGATGAGTCAGGTGCTCATTATCCAAGCAGGATGGATGGATGATACTGAACAAGTGAGGTGAAAGAATTCTCATTTGATTTCTGAATGATCCATACTTTTGGAGGTACAAAAGTCCTCCAATGTGGAGGTGTGATCTAGGAGGACCTAAAGAACACTCATAGAGGTCCAAGAGGATTTGGAATGCTCACAGAGGTCCCAGGGGATCCATAAAATCTCAAAATTAGACCATATCAAATGATTGAGAAAATAACATCATTGTGTAGAGCTTGTCATGAGCTTTCCAACGACGCAAAAAACAAGTCAAATGGAGATCATATGTGTTATCGGAAAAATTGGTAAGTGCGAACAAAAACTAATCTCCCTAACTTGTGGGATGTTGAACCTATTAAGAATCACAAACCAACAAAGAGAGAGAACAACGATATATATATATATTCCAACGAATTCTATGTATAAGATTAAGGAGTTATACAATAAAAATGGAGACACTTTTATAGGGAAGAAATGTATCACTGCATTATATTGATGAGAGTGGAGAATACAACCCATGCCTTGATGTTGCAAGGTCCCTTCCAATGGCCCTTTGCTTCAACACATGCACCTTTTTTCCAATGCTTTTGATGAAGAGCATTCACAACCTGAATTGGAAATCTAAATCAAAGCTATCACAAATACAATCTTCAACATAATCCTTCAGGCATAATCCATCCTAGCCTTTCCCATGAGAGATCCCAATTTATATAGGGTGAAATAGGGATGGGTGAGGAGATTAGGATGATCCCACTAAATCAGAGAAGTGAGTAATCTCCAAACCGATCGGAGGCCACCTCATCTTCTAGAATATTCTCTTCTAGAACTTTTGTGAATTTCATTTTTTTATCTTGTTTGAGAATCGTCACACCCTATGCACAAACATCCTTCAGCGATGCCGTAGTCCATTTTTTATGTAGCATGCGATGATCAAGCATCATCGCACCCCAAGCATTTAGTAGGGTGTGACTATCTCCTTTCACATGGTTTTTTAAGAAAATAAATATGATTCACTTTTCTCATGGAGAGAGTCTCATTTAGTATCTTCAGGGAACATAGAAGTGAGTTATGAACATATCGTCAGTTGATCACAGGGGTGAACAAAATAATGTGTAACATAATTCCCCCCAAATTATGAAGTTGGAACTTATGACAGCCAAAATACTTTGTAGAATGTGTGTGTCAAAAACAAAGAGTGCATCGGTCGGGAACCTACAAACAATCAAGAATTTGCATAATAATATACCATTTTTTGAGGTATGCATTCCCATACTCAGACTACAAGTGAATCTAATCATAAGTGTCAAGTGATTCATGGCCACCAAACATACACTGTGGATCCATGTCATCATGATTCAACATAGCCATGAGAAATACACTGTGGATCTGTGCTCTAAAAATTCAAATTTGGACATAGCCACGAGACATACAAAGTGGATCTATGTGTCAATACAGACTTATGAATACTCCATTGCAACCTGGACCAATATGGTGAGATCTAGGGTCTTCATTTCCATCTTCCTGAAGTATGAATCTATCCATTTGATTACAGGTGTCGAAGTTGAACATGGTAGAAACCACTTGATTATTGGTCATTAATGGATACCGTTAACAAGTGCGAGAGAAATCACCATTGATTTCAATGACTCCCAAGGTACTCTAGTACAATTCAATGAATGTGAATAAATGAGTTGAAGCCAAAAACTCAATGGAATCTTCCAATCAGGGTCCAATGATGTGAACCCACTGTTGAAAGCAAGGAGACCTGCCATTGAGGCATGCAAGTTCCAAGGTACTAAATTATTTCCAAGTCTAATTCCCAGATAATGAGTTGAAGTCGATAGGAAAATACTTGTCAAAGGAGGGCCTTAAATGACACGAAATATGTAACAGATTAAAGTAGATCAAAGTATAAAGTGATTCAAAACTGACTCAGGGAAGGCCGACATGGTAGGAATTTGAGGAATTCAGATGGCCGGCTGTATAGAAGGATTTTTTAGGTTGAAATTCTCTTCAACATATGAACGACATGAAAATTGTCTTGGAAACATTGACTCAAGGAGGACCCAACATATGGACTTGTGAATGGTCAAATGAGAGAAAAATGGATTTCCCAACTTGGATACATTGATGAAGAGGGGTGTCATGTTCAAGAGCGACTTACTGTCACTAACATAGATACAAATATACATTTATTTCCCAATATTACCCCATCATTTATGGAAAGTACCTCTTTATTTTTACACAAGCTTGAGGAGGATAACGTATTCTTGTTATGTAAGCTCATCCTTCGAATGAGTCCCTTGGAGTATTTTTAGCAAACCCTAGGAAGGAGTGGTTAAGTCCCATATGGGTCATTCGATGCTTGTTTTACGAGTCCAAAGAAATAAAACTCAGGGTTTTTTCGTGTTTATTGAGTCTGAAAAACACTTAAAGAAAACTCCAAAATGTCCTTTTTGTAAGTTAGTCTGATGAGACCGAAAAAGAGATAGTCTACCGCTCAACAAGTGTTTTCTTCAAATACTTTAACGAGCATGAAAAGAATAAGATTGCTTGGAAATATTTTCACGTTTAGAGAGTGTGAAAAGAGATTAAAGGGAACTCTAGGGTGTTCATTTTTCATATAACCTTTACGAGTCTGAAAAAGTGATAAAATTTTACTCGGTTACATTCTCAGGTATTTACGAGCACGAGAAAGAAAAAAGACTAAGCTCGAGATTGTTTTCATTTTTACACAAGATTAAAACAAAACAAAACTATGCTTGGGATAGATTTTATTTTTATACAAGATTAAAACTAAACAAAACAATGCTTGGATCTAGTTTCATTTTTACACGAGCTTGAAAAAAAACAAAACTATGCTTGCGACTTCCCAACGCATTATCCAGGGATGGTTGGTACTTTTCCCCCAGCTTAAGGAACTAGCGACTTAACTTCAACATGAATTCCAGAGGTTGTAATCATTTCCCCCCAAGCTTCATTTCATCCAATGACACAGGTGGATGAAAGGAAGCTTCAAATACTAGAGAAAGGACTTGACTCAAATAGAGAGGGGGAAAATCTGTTTCATTTTTTAAATGAGCTTGACACAGGAAAATAACTATGTGTGTAACTTTTGTTTCATTTTTTAATGAGGTTGCCACCGAGACGTTAAAAACTATCCTCGTAGCTGGTTTCATTTTTTAACAAGATTGAAATCATAAAACCATGCTCAAAACTCTCTTCTTGATCATGGATTACAAGAGGACGATTCTCTGGAAGGAAACCATGTCAAGGGACAAAACTTGGTCATGGCTTCCAAGAGATATTCACTCAATGGAAGAAACACACTCTAGAAGGAGCACATGTCGAGGGTCACGATAGGGGTAAGGAGGTCAGGCTCCAATAGCCCTACCAAAGATATCACCATGTCAACTACCAAATCCAAGTCATAATAGATTGATATTACAGTGAGAGGCTTATTTGCATCAGTAGCTGAAGGCATGGGAGACAATGCCACATAATTGACCTGTGGTGGGTGAGATACCGTCTGCATATAAGAACCATTCAAGGAGGTCATTGGGTTGATAATAAAATTAGGGCCAACAAAGGAGAGTTGATCAATAGTCACAAATCTTCCATCGTGAGGGAAATATATCACACGAAAAAGAGTGGACACGATAGCTTTCATGGAATAGACATAATATCGCCCAAGGAGTAAATAGAAATACAAGGGATCATGGACTACCATGACATCAATAATGATAGTTTTCCCTCCCAAAGTGACAGGAAACTAAGGAAGGACTCCTAAAGGGTGACTGGTTCTTCTGTTAAAAGATAACAGATTATGCGTAACTAGCACAAGCTAAGGAAAAACCACAACTTTCCAAGCAATGGAGGAAAAAATAATAACGGATGCACCTTCATCTATCAGCGTCTAAGGAATGTCCCGACCACAAACTTGTATTGTAATCTTGAAAGGAATATGAGGGAAGATGAGGTCCATTTAGCACACCCCAATAGAAAAGGATGGCCTCATTACTTAGAGAGGGTTCCATGGGACAAGGAGAAATTCCCCCTAGCACGGTAGATTCTATATCAACAAGAAAAATGTGGGAAGTATCAGGTTTACTCTCTAGAAGGAGAGTAGGATTGGTCGATGATGATATCAAATCGAGTACTTGAGTCACATTCTCCAAGGGGAGAATGGGGTCGACGGATGGAAACAAATCGATCTCTTGGGTTTCACTCTCTAATAGGAGAGTGGGATCGACTGAAGAGGATATCAGATCAAACACATTTTTCAACTGGTTCAACGAAGGACGTGACTAGATTGACTACCTGATCAACCAGACTAACCGTCGAAGGGACCAGATTGATCATTCCATCAACTACAGGTGGGGTGAGAGTAAGGTTGCAGTAAGTAGCCAAAATTTGAGGCTGGGAAAAACTCATGTCTTCCAGTAATTTCATGAGTGTTTCCCAATCATGAATATTCATTTAAAAATAGTGATAGCATCTAAAAGGTAAGAAAATTCCAATCTCTCATGAAAAAAAAATTCATAGGATGGGCCATCAACTAGAGTTGAGAAAGATAGAACAAGTAGGCCTTGTCACAACATGCATTACAAACCAACCTATAGTTTCTACATTGATATGATGTGGCCTTCTAAAATTATTCTAATGTCCATGGATGAAAGTTAGTGTACCATTATTGCAGTATATGATCGACCATATGGATATTGATATTGAGGAAATTCATTGGATCTCTCATACTTCACTAGGTCTCTTGTCGACATATGGATTTATTGATGAGATGCGCCACTAGAGAGATGTTAGATTGGTGAACTTGAGTTCAAAATAACCTCATCTTTGATATTGTAGCTGCATATGTGGGATCTATAAAACTCTTTGTTTGTGGGATCATTTTATGTCCATTATTCTTTGTTCATGTGCCATCACTTTGTCCCCGTACTAGAGTATGTGATTTGAAGCTTGGAAATCCATAGATGATATAATGGATAGATTCAATGCACCATGTAGGTAGTGACAATGTAGGAAAGGTCTTCAACAAATCCCTTTTCTAGTGGTGAAATCATCAAATGGTGTGTATCTAGGAATACCTACACACTATATTATACTTTTGAGGAGAACTTAAGCTACCATTACCATTGAGAACCCATTAGAGTGAGATAGGTATCACACATTTTTTATTTTCAAATGTTTTAATTTTTTGTATTTTTGAATTATATAATGATTTTGAATAGTGTATTGATATCAACCAACCTATATTATGAGGAAAATTTTGACCCAAAGATGACATATGGCTCACCTTTAACTCATCGCTAAACACAAGATGGAGCTATGGAGGTCAACCTCTAGCCATGTTCCCCACTAAATCTTAAAGTTGATATAGAGGCCAAACATGTTCTGCAGGGATGTCTCAAGGGCTTGATTGTTGTGATTTCAGTTTCTAGACTAGTGAATATTATGCTCAACTTATAAAAACATGTCGTATGTGTTCCACCATCATGGCATCATCTATTGCATATAGACTAGCCACTAGCTATATGAGTGCCATGGTGCATGACCCACTCGTTATCGCTTGAGGAGTAGGTATGGTCCAACCTCACAGAGGTCCCTAGGATTATCTTCGATATACTATTTGGTTGCATATGCCTTCTTTTTGTATCACTTTACACTATTATTTTTATGATATAATATCTATATATGTATACTTTGACTCTGCATACAATGCGTACAAAATGATGGGTTGATTTCTTTTTGTCTTTTACTTTTTTAGATACATGCATGTTTCAATTATTTCCTATGTTCAATGTCTAATATGTCTATCCAATACTTGATTAGAAACATAATTTTCACATGTATTTATCTCTCTAGGTATATGCATGTATGTAACATAATTAAATCGGCATTCTGACACCACCAATTGAAAATTCAAGTAGACAATTACAATTTTGATGTCTATTGTTATAACATGTGTCAAAAAACCTATAAAACCATTTTATTCATCTTCATGATTGGTCATGGGACCACCACATGTACCACTGCAATGCAAAAATTGATGCAAGGGTAGAAAATTTCCCATGTGAAAGAAGATCACTTTTTTCTATAACAACAAGCCCCATCCACAAATCCAATATAAATAGGACACTTTGGTGACATCTGTTAAGAAATACTAAAACATGATTAGGCCAAGTCAAAGTGTAGAAAGCAAAGAAAAAGATGAAAAGGTGTGAATTATTTACTAGCATGTAGATTTAGCTTTCCATGCATAAATCCTCTTCAAATAGATCCCATTATGAGGAACCTTGAGAGGTGTCTCTTCATGATCATCCAAATCATATGATCCTTTCTTCAACACATGTTTAATGATGACATTACCATACCATAATAGTTTAAAACCCCCCCCGCCTTGCTTCTCTTTCTCTTTGTTATACAAGGAACAATGTAACCCTCTTGGAAGGTGCAAGTATTAATAGAGTGGTCATATTGTGCTTTGACCTACTTCTAATGTGATTCTACCATAGTATGGTAATTGCAATTATGATCATCTAGTTATTTAAAAAATACTAGATTTTCATGGAAAAAGGCATTCGAGAAAATTTTTATTGAGGGAATCATCTTACATTCAATCGAGAGAACTAATTCTAGGCTAAAATTCAATTGAAAAGGTGAGAAACCTATCATAGGCTTTACCAAGGTCCAATGTGCCCAAAGTGTAGAGAATAATATCAAATTTTGATTTGAGTTATTTGAGTCCATTGTTCTCTGCAAACATTATCTTCAATATTTTGTTCACTACTTCAACCTAACCATTTTCTTGGGGAGGTGTTGAATAATCATACTTGAATCCCAATTTTTCTAAGAATTCCACCATCATGCAATTTTGGAAATGAAAGTGATGGTCAATCAATATTTTCTTTGGTATACCAAATCTAATGATGGGGTGTGTTAGTCCCTAAAGTTGCACTTGACTGTGAGAGGGAAAGGTAGGGCATCATCGGTTTATTTCAAAATGTTTAGGAGGTTTTTATAATTTGGTTTTTTGAATAAGGTGGTTGAAAAATGGCTCAAGGTTATAACATAACATGGAAATCAAGATCAGAACATAGTATATCCCATTGACTGAGTAAAAGGTAGGAACATAGGTGGATTAAACCATGAAGAAAAAGAGAGAATGAAGCCTTCAATTTGTCAACTTCACATAAATTCTTGTCTCGGAATATCATAAAGAAACGAGAAACATCAGCTTGAAATCAAAACTTGAAATTAATTCCCATAGCAAATTCTTTACTGTATTAATTAACAATCAAGAAACAAATGCATTGCAGTTTGAATAATGAATTCAAGCATGAAGAAAGAAAAAAAAAAGTAGAAAAGAGTGTCTAACCATCCATATGCCTTTGCTATTAAGTGTCAAATAGAACATAAATGCCTTTACAAAGAGTTTCACAAAACAAGTCCTCTAGATCTCCAATTTTTCGACCATAATAGAGTCTTTCCTCTGTCTATTTAAACTAGCCACAAAAACCTGGATCCTATTTTCTAGAGTGTTATTAATGACTAGATCTAGATAGCATCTATCTATTAGGGAGGTTAGCTCAAAAAAGAGAATTTACATTCCAAAAATAGATCATTGCTCAACAACGTAATATCGTATGATCTTTCCATCATTACATTCGATTCTACAAAACAGGGATTAGTTTGATCTAGTCATACATTTCGAGGTCTTTGCATTTCACAAGCCAAAATGAGTAGACACTGCCATATTTCCTGGAAAACATCAAAATTATGATTGTATCATTCTTCATGAAACTTTTATGATATGATAACAGTAGTAGCTTTGGCAGTTTTTTTTTTTAGCTTTGTGGTAAGCACGACATTATGCCAATAGAGTTTGAAGTTTATTTCTCTGAGTTCTTTGAGCAATGCCCTTTGCTCTTTTTTCTTCTTCTTGAAACCTTGAATCCTTTATTTCTCACAAGCATTCCATTGTTCTATATGGGTCTTTTCTCTCTTCAACTGTCTCACTATCTTTTGGAGTTCATTGATCCTTTCTCTATCAGTTTTGATGTTAACCTTGAATTCGGGGAACTCTTCAGAAGGTGTAGGCTCATTCAGATTTATGGCGACCTTGGGTTCTCTCAATTTAACTTGGTATTTAGAAACCAATCCTGAGTTGTGTTCTTCATCAGAACTTGTTGAATCCATGGCTTTAGGCATATCTGATATGTGATATGAATCTACAAGGTAACCCTTTTTATTTTCAGGGAGCTCACTGATACCTTTAGCAATTTCTTTAGCTTTTGCCAATCTAGTTGTAGCTCTTGTTACAGGTCCTGTAGATGATGAAACAATATGTTTACCTCTTTTTGTTGCTTTCTTATGCAATGGAGGTATTTTTTCTTTTTTCCTGGTACCTGCTTTGGCATCTTCAGAGTGATCTTCTATAACTATGATGTTTTCTTCTTTGATTGAGGGATTGAACATGGCTTTGGACTTCAACCTGTATTTGTTGGTAACCCTAGTAGAATTCCTTCTAGGGTTTTGAGACACAAGCACACCTTTATTCTTTTTCCTTTTGAATGCATCGCCTTTTTTACTGGTTGAAGGTGATTCATGCTTGGCTGTAGTTTGAATATCAAAATCTTCATCTGAATCTTCTTCCCCTTTAACATCTTCCTCAAAAAACATTTTGATTTTTGGATCAAATTTTGGTCTTTTACCTCTATTATTCCTCGTCACCCTGATAACGGGCATTTCTTCTTTAACAAGGGTTTCATCAATTGAAATATTTTGTTTCTGTGTATCAGTCTTTTTTCCTTTCCCTTTCTTCTGTTTGCTGGACTGTGGGTTAGGATTTAAGGATTGCATGAGCCAGCTCCAGGGTTTCTGTATTTCTCTTAAAGCAGACACGACTAGAGTATTAATTAAGACCTGATGAAACAGGTTGCTCTTTGCATTGGAGGAGAGTGGTTGCACTCTTTTTGACATCTTTTTCAAGATTTTGAGTAGAAAGTAAGGTAGATTTAAAGGATAATCGCCATTTAGATGCATTAATAACCTAATGTGGTAGATATAAATTAGTGAGAATATGCCTTTGCAAGTGATATACCTATGGATATCGATCAGAGCAGTGTGCCATTCTGGTCTAATCCAGCTGTGAGGAACTCCCTTTCTCCAATTCAGATTTTTCTTATCTGGAAGCAAGAATTGATTGACAAATTCTGTAACCACATTCTCCTTCTTCCACCATCGTTCTTCTCCAACCACCAATCTACAAGATTTGGCAATTGTTTGTTCTGTGATCAACATTGGCAGTTTCCCGATCTCCACTTCGTAACCATCAAAGTTCTATGCAAACTCCTTAGAGACATGTTCATCGTGACCTTGGAAAGTGGTGAGGAATTCAAACCAACCAACATCTCTGAACCTTTAATCCATTTGAGGATAAGATTCAAGAAGTTTGTCACCCTCGGGTTCTAATCTGACCACTTGTCCACTCCTCTTAGGCGCCATCAAAACATAATGCTACAAATGGCACTGCTCAGATTTTGAATATGCTTCATGCAATCTGTTAATATATAATTGTTCTCTTGAGAAAAAATCTGCACTTAAAATTCAGCAAAATCAAGACGAAGAGTGACTGTTTCAAATAATGATCTTTGGGAATTGAATGATTTGAAATAATTCCTTTGCAGGTACAGAGAAATCCGATCATGTAACAGTTTGAATCATCGAATGATTCAAGAGCCATCGTGGGACAGATGTGAACTCTTAGTCCACGATCTGGGTAATCATAACAAAATCTGGGTGGTGGATGCATATTAAGGCATGATTATATTTGTTCTATGGGAATAATTTTATTCCAGTAGCGCTATTAATGACTTAGAATAATTTGAATTTGTAAATTTCAAACAGGCATATGAAGTGACACATCATTCAAAACCATGTCTTAAAACTCCAAACTTAAAGAAATTATCCAAAAAGACAAAATGCAAACCATAACAATCTAAAAACAATGATTTAAATCAAATGACAGCAGATAATGAAGTACAGGTAGGAAGGGTTTAGGATTAGGATTTTTCACTAAGTCCAAAGAAAAATTAGAGACTAACAGGGTGATTGAAAATTAATTGCACTGCCATGTGGGAGTCATTGTTAAAAGTTAGCATCTCTTTTACCCACTTCATAAATTAGTATATCCATTGGTGGAAGTCATATGACATTCCATAAAGTTTTATTACCAACAACAAAGGGGGAAAAAGACAATATTATGTGGAGTAGAGTTTGGGAGTGTGGGTATTTGATGTATAAATCCTGCAATTCTCACACTTTCTCATCGCTTGAAAGAAGCCATTGAATAATGTAGGACAAAAGTATCTTGCATGTATACTTTTTTGGGTTGTTTCCAACCCAAACATGTGACCACCACAACTCCACTATGGAAATCATTAAGGACCTTCTATGCCTCCTTATTGGTTAGGCATCAATGTATAATCACATCAATACCTTACAAGTGCAAAATGTCTCAAATGACTAAGTATCAATTTACTTGATTTTGTATAATATGACACTCATCCCTATAGAGGTTAGGTTGAAACCTTTGAGTCTAGATATATATGAGAACATATCCATATGGAGTATCATCTAAAGCAATTATTAATGAATGATCATCTCTCAGTGAGTTTCTAGTATTGCTAGTAGGAATTTCAATGAGTTGCTAGTAGGAATTTCCTCATGACCATTTAGAAAATTTGTTATAAATTATGCAATAGCTAAGTCCATATTCAATTTGAATGTGGAAAATTCTAATTCAAATTCAGGGAGTATGACCACCCATTTGGAAAATTTACCATTTATAACACACCAAGTCAAGATGTGTCACATAGGGTTTCAATTTTCTATCACTATTGTTTGCCAAATTAAGATACAGTGTCAGAGTTTTTGCTCTGCTTGCATAGTTCTTAAAGTCACTTTTTTTACCAAATGATAATGTAATTATCATCCAACAAGATTTTTTCTTATAAAGTAAATTGCATGTTTTTTATGGTTCTCGTGTTCATGAACTATAACCATCCCAAACAAAGATTTAGATGTGACAAAGTATAGGATGAAATCTATTTCAAAATCGAGTGGGCTTATAAGGGAGGTTGATGCAAGTGCATTCTTGAGCATGTCTAATGATCTCTAATATTGGTAAATCCAATATGAATGGGACATCCTTCCAAATAAAATGCATGAAATCTTTCATAATATCAATGTATTTAGGAACAAACATACACAAAAAGTTTGTTTTTCCCTTTAGGATTTGAAAATATTTAATTTTTCATAGGGGAGGCAATTCAATGATGGCCTTCACTTTGAGGAGATCCACCATAATACCTTTCTTTGACACCATGAAACCTAATAGCATTTCTCTAGTGATGCACAATACACATTTATTAAACCTAATAATCTTTCTCTAGTGATACAAAATACACATTTATTCAGATTCAATTAGATTTTTTAGTAACAACATCATTAAAAATAGTACTAAAGTATTTTAGATGATATGCCCTTTCCTTTGACCACATAGTCAAATTAACTATATCATCTTTAATTATCTCTTTTAGTTCAATAAATGTGTAATACATGACCCATTGAAAAGTGGCTACAATTTTTTGGGATTGAAAGGCATTACTTAGCATTACAAAAATTACAAATTACAAAAATTAGTGTAGACCTAATATTTCCTTACTTTTTATCCATGAGCATTCAAATCACAAAAATTAGTGTAGGCCAATATTCCCTTACTTTTTATGTATGAGCATTAAATTAGATACCCAAGTAGTATATAAGATGGGATATATAAACTTTTCCTTCAACAACATTTTTATCTCAACCTTGATAGAAATGTTCCCGTACTTTTTATCCATGAGCACTGAATTATATACCCAAGTGGTATATAGGATGTGGTATATAGGATGGGATATATAAACTTTTCCTTCAACAACATTTTTATCTCAACCTTGATAGAAATTCCATGAGCACTGAATTACATACCCGTGATATATAGGATGGTATATATAAACTTTTCCTTCAACGTCATTTTTATCTCAACCTTGATAGAAATGTCTTTGACTAGATGCATTTCTTTCTATTTATGTCTTATAATTTTTGTATCATGGTATTTTTCTATTATATGTTCAATTATCTGGGGTTTAATGTTGGGAATCTCTCCATATACCCAAGAAACAACCTTGTGGAAATCTTTGAAGAGGGATATATAAGATATTATTTATTCAGTGTAGTTATCAACCCCATTCAAAAAAAAATTATGAAACGTCAATTGGTATTGTCTTTGAAATCAATGTCTAACTTCCCTTTCTCACACATTGGGTGTGAGGATGGAATTTTGGAAACTACCTCGCAAGATCAAATATTTAAACTCAATTTTGAAAGTAATATCCTTTTTACCACTTCCAAGGAAATAAGGTATCACTTATGATGCCATTCATTCCCTGGAATATACAAATAGGTCATTTATTTTCTAGAATTTATGTGTGAGAGGGGAGAACCATCTCTAAGAAGTTGATTTAACTAGGTAGATCGAAATCCAAACATGTGAATTAAACTAATCATAATCAAGATGAATGTTCATTCATATGCCCCCCAATCATAATCAAGCACCATTTCAATTATATGAACGATCCATAATTAGATTGAAATATTTTGGCATGTAATCATACATCTCATTCAATTATCTAAGTTAGAATGGGGTAAAATTCTCTCCTAATACATTAGAAACAAGATCAATTTAAGCAAAGCTTCAAGTCCCTGCCTTAGTAATTTGAAATATGTTATGTACAAAACAAACAAGAAGCGTCCGGTTTGTTTTCAATGGATAGTTTTGTTTCAAAAGACTATAATTCTGAGAATCTCTTTGACAACAATCTTGTAGTTGGGCACCTTGTCTTCCCTGAATTCATACAAGTCGACTCTGGCCGCTGTAAATGAAACTGGTTTTAGATCCACTGGCCACTAAAAATGCAACTGGTTTTGTATCCATAAGCACTGCAGCCGTGTGTGTTCCTGGTAACGATCTTGGCAGTGACATTGAAGTTCTCCATGGAATCTTTGGCGGATTTAATCTGTCGTTATGGGTTAAGATTTTCAAGAGTTTATTAGCAATTAGAGATTTTTATCAGATTTGTGACTGGATAAAATACATTTTAAACAATATGTTGCATTTATTTTACTGGAGAATGCTCAGATGACAATAAGTTTTTGCAGGTACTCTTACCAATGTTGAAGCATCTTTCCATTGTTTTATATATCTTGTGATGGGCAGTAAGGGAAAGGCTTCTCTGGACAATCGAAAAAGTAATGTAATCTTGTTGCAATACCTATTCCAGGTTTAACCGAATTAAAATGTCGTTGGCATGGGAGTCTTGATGCTAGTGGAGGTGGAAACAAAGATAATACAACAGACTTTGACCTTCATGGGGAAGAATGGGAGTATTTATTCAGATGAAAATCAGAATACATGGTGTGTCAAGCAGAAAGTTATAAAGTTTTCACAAACAGAAGGAATTGCTCTGTAGTAGATGAGGTATACAATGAATAATATTATAACATCATTATATAGGGTTGCAACCTGCATTGGGACTGGGACTTCTAGTAACATCTGATTTCCTCTATACTCTGTCTAAACGTCATTGTTTAAAAATTTAGATATTTTTCGACATGAATATCAACATACCATCCTAAAGTTCATCATGACTTTGAACCGAAGGATTTTTCCAATTATTGCAATCTTTCTACAATCTTTCTTGTGGATAGAAGGCTGGAGTAAATAGGATTAATTTAAAGGTGTGATGGTGTCCAATTACAAAAAATATAGTATATCACACATATTTTCAAGAAGGATAGAATCTTCGATTTTTTTTATTTCCGGTGTCCATGAATATGTAGTCGATTATCTGAGCACTGGAAAATTGATCTCCCTTGGATTATCATGTTTATTTATCATATGACAAATAACAATTTTATAGTAAGAAACATACATATTGCATTATGTTTATAAATTCTATAATTCTTACTACTTCTTCTCACAACTATGGAAGAAGTTGCAGACTGTTATTTCAGAAGCCCCATCATGCTCTGACGGTCGTTGTCGCTATAAAACACACGGGAGAAGAATGTTTCCATTGCATCTCGTCACGTGGATGGAGATCAATTATCAGCTGCCGCCTCACCAGTCCAACAGCAGGAAAAAGAAGAGGTGCAGAAGGAAGGCGCAGAAGAAGCACCCCTATTGAACGCAAAAGAGTCCAACATGGAAGTCACTGGATGGATACAGAATTCACCATTCTTCCCAAATACAAAGATAAAAAGAGATTATTGTAGCAGGGCTTAGAATTTGGATTTTCAGGTATTTCCTACATTCAAATTATTTGAGTCCAGAAATTACTATTTTCATTTTCACACCGAATCTCTAAAACTATAAGGACTAAGAATTAATTTTACATGTTCGATAATGAAATAACTTATCTCTTTTCGATCTTGCAAGAAATAGGGGGAGCAGAGTTGGGCAGCTAAGTCCTCTTGTTGATGCTTGCCCAAGCCAGGTTGCTCCTGAAGCCCTCTCTTGTTGTGGCTTGCTTGAGCTAGGTTTCTCCTGTAGCCCGTGAAACAAATTGGGATGACCTTCAAGGCAAACAGAGAGATATGGAACAACTTGGTTTGCAAGTGATTGTCTCCCAAGTAGGAGGAGGTGACATTGAGCTTGACTCCGGAGGCGACATCAAGCTTGAAGAAACACATGGGTACCTGCAGGAAAACAAGGTGGAACACATGGGAGCAGGAAAACAAGGTGGAGCACATGGGAACAATAGATGGAAAACATCCCGACAGTCAAGTAGCATGTGACAAAGCGGCTCAAGGGCATTCCAAATTTTAAGATGGAAAAACCATTTAACATTTAATGCCAAGACCTAATGCTAGAATTAGGCCTATCATTACTTGAATTCAAGAATATTACAAATGGAATATGTAATTGAATGTCCTTTTAAGCTAAGATATGTTCAGGGTATGCCTCGGGAAGACGCTAAATAAGGCTTCAAACTTGAAACTTTAGCCTAAAAAACAAATGAGACTCTGAAATTTGCATCAAGTTTTAAAAACTTTGGTTAAAGTGATTGTTTTTCGTGCCATACTAATGTAAAAATGAAAAATTGATTACTATAAGTGTTGTGGGTGGGAATCCCTCCTATGGACTTAGCATTTAAGGGCTCGAATCATGCATGCAGAAAATGACCATTTCAAGGCTTCTACTCTTCCCTATTCTCCCGACACAAAACCCCACATTCATGCAATACAAAGGTGTAAATGAGATTCACTAACTCTACCTTAAGTCCTTCATTTGATGTCGATCCCTTTGCTTTCACTCACTCTTTGATTGCAAGCCTCCTCCCAAAGCTGACCTACATTCACACATGAACAAACAAAAAGTTGCGAGAGTGCATTTCATATACTAATTGCTGGGTTAGTTGTGATAATATTATAAAATAAACATTCAACTCGAACACATGATATGGCCGAATGGAAAGAGTATTCATTTTTGTATTAGTCTTCACAAGAGTAAACTTACAATATGTGGTCGGCACTAGTCCTCAAAACTGGTCTTGGGCTCCTCTTCAATTGTCCTCTAACTTCTTTGCTCTATACTTCTCTTTGCACAAGGATGGCTAAAGGTTGGGACAAGGGGAATGCTCAAATGGGTATAGTCTCTTTACTATGATTTTCCTCTTTTCAAATGGGATCCTTACCCTTTCTTTTATAGGCTAGAAGGAGCTAGGTATTTGGTCGAAAGACCGACCATGCATGGCCAAAAGGTTTAGCTAACTTGCCCAAAGCTGTGTGTTCCGTCAGAAACTTTCATTTTTCCATGCTTTTGTAGGTACATGCGGGTTGTATTGGGGCAGCTAGCATGTACACGCATGCAGTAATGGATCAGGGCAAGTGGGCCTTTATAAAGGGTTTTTTTAAGAAGAGTTGTTCAATAGTGTTTTGGCAAAGAAGGAATCTGAGATGGCCTGATGCTAGGTAAGTATGTCTAGTGCAATTTAGGGTTATAACAGATGCCCCCTAATGTGTGAGGTCAGAAGAGCATCTGATGGCCAAAATACATTACCAATCTTTATCAATGTACCAAACTGGTGAGCTCAGGGACCAGAATTCAGGAGGTGCCATCTGCAAAATAACAATTGTCTCACCAAGGCGGGCATACCCATGCTCGGAATGAGATAATATCATGGCTACCAATCAAATACACTGTATATCCATGTCATATAACTGTATAAAGTGTAGCCACGAGAAATACACAACGGATCTACATCTCGAAATAAAAAAGATATACATTTATAGTATCCATCTTCTAGAAGCTGATAAGTCTTGATGGCTGGAGATGAGGTCTTCAGAGCTCGAGCATCAACTTAAAAATCTTCAAAACTCAGGTAGGAGTGTAATATGAGTGTACGAATTCACTACCCATAGGTCTTCGACGGCTCTTCGATCATGGAATAGAGGATCTTGATGATCAGGTTGAGGGCTTCATGATTTTGAACAAATACTTGATTGGACCTTCGGGATGGCCGGGCATGAGGGCAAGAGACAAACTGCAGATGGGCCAACTCAGGCTTGGTAAAAACTTCCCTTGTACAATAGCACAACAAAAGATGAGACTTAGGCAGCATGGCATTAACATAAGTTCACGAGGCAGGAAGCAACGCAAACTCTCCATATGTTTGGAAGAATAACCAAACAGAGGAGGACACAGCTCAATGTAGTGGGAACAGCTTCCTAAGGTCATATTAAATCTCAGGTCTAGACGAACAAACAGAAAGATGTGCTTTATCCAAAGGCGACTCATTGTTCTACCAATACAAAGAAAATACTTTTCCCTTCCTCTTTTTGGGTATATTTGATTTTATTGTCTTTTTCAATAATTTGGGAAAAAGAATAAAAGAATGCTACGTTACAAAGGAGGAATGAGTGTCGCAAACATACGAGTTCGAGGTGCAAGGACAAGACTAATGTTCAAAGAAAGGACACTCGAAAAAAATCCCTCCTAGGGCCAAAGGTGTCAAGACGCAAAGGCAAAGTGCTACAGGGCTTGCGTATAAGACATGTTTCAGATGGTTCGGTTGAGAGAAATATGGAGCCGGCATTAGGCCAAAGACACGGGTCTACAAATGTGATTAATAAGACATGCAATGGTAACGCCCTTCGATGTAATTTTAACAATCCCAGAGAAGGTAAGCTCGACGGTTTTTCATATTTAGAGAGTTTGAAAAAATGTAACAGGAGACTCTGATGGGGTACCTTTTTCGAAGGTAGTCTAGTCAGTTCGAAAAAGGGGTAAACTAGCACCAACGAGACGTCTATTCAAAACCATTTTAACGAGTGTGATAAAGACAAGATCACTCGACAATTTTTTCATTTTTAAGGATTCTGAAAAAAGCTTAACTATGGACTCTGTCAAGAATGTTCTTCTAGACCATTTTAAAGAGTGTGAAAGAATAAGGTCACTCGGTGATCTTTTCAATTTTAGGGAGTCTGAAAAGAGCTTAACTATGGACTCCGTGGGGGTTCCTTTTTCATAAATTTAGTCCCTCAAGCCCAAAAAAGGGTTAAAATTATACCTGAGGGTACTCTTCTAGAGATCTGAGGCCTCTAGAGTATACCTTTGTTCATACAGTTGACCATCCGAACCGAAAAAGGGGTAAACTACTGCCGGATAGACGTGACTTCAAATTTCAGTTTAACGAGCATGAAAGGCCACAAGATCGCTCGACAATCTTTTCATGTTTAGAGGGTCTGAAAAGGGCTTAAAAGAAGACCCGTTATGTTTTGGGAGTCCCGAGGGTGAGGTCAAGAGTGATAAGGAATCATGCAAATGAGGCTCAAACTCATAATCAGTAAAAACTAAAAGGGACTCCTGGGCCTATAGTCGTTGGTGACATCATGGACACCATAATGCAACCAGGATCTACCTAGGGCATCCATGTTACGGTAAGCTCTACCACTAAATTATGACACTTCTAAAGAAGCAATAATGGTTCTATGTCGCAACTTGGTGGGATTGATCCTATGGCAAAGAGAAAAAGACAACGAGATGTAGAAAGTGGAGGCATAATCCTGACTTAAATGCAATGAGTTGGAAAAAATGACTTTTTACCAAAGGACCGTCAAAACGCCCAAATCTCAAAAAAAAAAAAAAAGTTCCCAATACCCAAAGAAAAACTTTTTGTGACCATCCAAAGAAGACTCTTGAACCATATTAAATGATTTTCAGTTTAGAAAAAATGACAAAAGGGTTTGAAAATTGACAAAAAGAGGCCAAAAACCTCTATAAATAGAAGCTGGTAGCTCATTATCACCATTGTTAATTTGGAAATTGAATAAAAGCCAAAACTTCCCCTTTGTGAAAAGAATTTATTCTGGGAGCCTCGGTGGACGAAAAAACCATCCACTTGGACCAAGTAAGTATAAACTACCTTATCTTGCAATCTAATTCTTTATTTAGGCATTTAGTTTCATTTTGGGGGGGGGGGGCGTCGACCTTCAAAAGGTCGGCCCTACATCCACGCAGGTTGTCCTATGATAGCTCGCATGTACACTCACTCTGTCTTATGGAAGACCTCATGTACATGCGACTGTCATCACAACAGCCCGCGTGGACCCTTTATTTAGTGCAAAAGAATTTTAAAAAGCAAGAATTAACCCTCCTAAACTTTGCCCATGTCCAGGATGTATGTGCACTGGAGAGAAAGAGAGCATGAGGATATTAGTGTTCTGGTTGGGGAAGACCCTAATGTTGTTGCTGCGTTAATGCAATGTGGATTGTTGAAATTTTTTCTATGTCCTTTCATGCGAGCACAACCTAGGCTACTGAATGCCTTGGTTGACTACTGGCATCCCGACGCAGAGGCCTTTATGCTAGAGGGGTAGTCGTTGGTTCCAATGGCAGAGGACATATACTTTCTGACTGGCCTCTCCAGGAGAGGGGAAGTAGTCAACTTCCATATGTTTCCCTCTGGGCCTCATAATATATCGGAGTTGATTGGACTCCATTGTGAGGTGGGTACAGACCGGACGAGCTCACAAGTGCTGATAAGAAAGATCTCAGACTTAGCACTGCAGGCGATTGTGTTCCTCATTGGGCGCATTACTGGGTCTACGGCTTTGCATCAGATGTCTCGTGCACAGATGAACTGTGCATTTTAGTGCTTAAATGTACATATTTTTTATTGGAGCACCACATTACTGGATTGTATGAAGAGGCAACTAACAGACTACCAGTTGCGGACTCAGAGGAGCTTCGGGTTTGGAACGATTCTTTTATCTTTCTTCTTTGAAAGAGTGCCTAGTTCCATCCCTTAAGAGGTGGTACGAGGGCATCAGGCCTCTCTTCCCGCGATATGTAGATTCGCAGTGTTGTTTCCATGACAAGGGGGAAGAAGGACCAATGAGTCCTTTGATGACCACTTTTTTTCTTGGTTATCACAACAGATCCCAGTCATAGAGGATTACCCTTATGCTAGGATTGACTTCTCGAGAGACCCTGAGATACAGGTACCTCCCGGCGAGGAGCGAGGAGAGATGGGTAAGTTTGCATCGTTTGTTTTTTTCTTTTTTAAACATATGTAATTTTTATGTTGTTTTTTAGATATATCATTTTTTTTATACCAGAGCATTTGATAGATATGTGTCTATTATGTGCAAATGTGGGGCTAGTGTGACCAACAGATTATGCAAAGAATAGGTGATGTCCTCGGCCAAGGGCCACACCCACCATCGCAGGGAGACTAACAGTAGCAGGAGAGTTTCCAGTCAGTGAGGCTAAGTGGGTTATGAGATGAGGAGAGCGAAATTTTACCTCACTCACTCACACAGTCCCCATGGCATAGATTGAGGATCTGCAACCATCTATGCAGCCTCACGTAGTGGGGGTACCACAGACATGGGTCCGGCTTTTTCAGCGTTTGGAAAACATCGTTGATTATTACAATAGGGCCCACAGGCCCCGTCCTTAGTTAGGCTAGACTTTTCACATGCCGAGGGCACTACTTGTATATTTTTTGAGGGCATAAGCCCCATGACTCGTTACTGATCGTATTTTTGAGGCGCTTGTGCCCACCTATGTACTCTGATGATTTTGATATTATATATGGATTTTTATGTCTTTTTATGTCTTATGGAAAAAAAAATGTATTTACATGTGCATGTGTATGTCTTTCGTATATGTGTGCGAGATGTCAATCTAAGATTTGATTAGTTACAGTATCTGTGACTTGATTTAATCTCCTAGGAACATGAAAATATGTAATATAAATAAATATTCATTCTAAGAGATGTACCCTAAGGAATCGTCGATGTAAAGTAGGATCATGAACATGGTAGACTCTATTTAACTGAGACACAACCAACTGAGCGTCTAAATAGACCCGGAGGTGAGAGATACCAAATGACAGAGTGTCACAAAGAAACTCAATAATTGCACTGTATTCAAAAACATTGTTTGTGGTGTTGCCTAAACATATACCTCCTGAAGATAATAATTGGCCCTGAGGTGTAAAAATTACCTAAGCTGCAGAGGCAAGCCTCTGAGTGTGCCGACTAGCGTCGTCAGCGTACCCAACGAACACCTCTGATTCACTTGACATTTTCCACAGTGACAAAAGATAACATAAAAAATGACACGTCCATAAAACCAAAAGAAACCAGAAAGTAATAGTACAAAGACTATACATATGTTACAAAAAGTTACCCAAGGTGACCTACCTATGAGTAATACTTCTTGAGGTAGAGCCCATTTCTAGGCTCCACCAAAGCATTTCCCTCAAAGCATACCAGACGATAAGCACCCTTTTTAGAACCCTTTTTATGATGAAAGGTCCGAACCACATGGGTTTGAATTTGACTGCCCCCAGGGAGTCCTTATCCTGGTCATAGACCAGGACAGGATCACCTTCAGAGAAAATCCGAGGACGAACAGACTAGTCATATTGGCACTTGAATTTTTGTTTGTGAGCCTCGTTGGCCAAGGCCGCATCACGACGCTTCTCATTGAGTTTCTCAAGGTATAATAACCACTCTTCAAGTGGAGAAGTGTTTGGCAGTAACTGTACTGCCAACTTTAGGGACGGGATCTGACATTCTATAGGCAAGACTGCTTCCAGCCCGTAAACGAGTTGAAAAGGTGAGAAACCAATTGCAGTCTTAACAGACGTTCGATAAGCCCATAATGCTAAGTATAACATCAAATGCCAATTTGAATTGGCCAAATTGATCATTCGTTGTAGGATGGTCTTAAGAGATTTATTTACAGCTTCCACCTGATCGTTCACTTGGGGTTAGTAGGGTGACGAATGTTCTTGTTGAAACCCAAGCTTTGATGTTAATTCGGTCATCATTTGGTTCTAAAAGTGACTACCATGGTCAGTGACAATCTCTCTCAGGATGCCAAACCTTGTGATTATCTGGTTGAACAAAAAGAGAGTTGCAGTCTCTCCATCATATTTAAACATTGGCATAGCTTCGACCCACTTCGTGAAGTAGTCTACAGATATAATGATATAACGGTTCCCCATTGCTAAAGGAGGGTTGCATGTACTATAATCAATCCCCCACTTGGTGAAGGGACCAATTGTGATGACAGGAAACATGGGAGCGGGATGTTCCCGCATCTTCCGAGAGAAGATCTGACATAGGTGTCATTTCTTGATCGATTCGATACAATATTTGATTAACGTTGGCCAGAAGTAACTGTCTCGTAAAATATTTTGGGTTGTTGCCAATCTAGAGAAATGACCGCCACATGCTCTAGAATGGCAGTCGTTAAGCACAATAATTGCTTCTTCATGAGTGAGACATCGACGAAGGATGCAATCTACACCTCAACGATACAAAGTGTCATCGAGTATGAAATAGTTCTTAGCTTGATGGCGTATACGGCGACGCTCATCGCGAGAAGCAGAAGCGGGAACTTCAAAGTCTAGAGATATACAAGTATATCTCCATACCAGGGATCCGAAGATGAAATCAAAAACATGTCTCTTTTAATAGGCGACTCTTTGGGCATAACCTCACCGGATTCAACTAGAAGTTATGAGATGACTTCCGCAAAGACCAGTGACTTTTTGGATTTCACTGAAACAAAATCTAAGTCAAATTCCTGAAGGAAAACTATCCATCTCTTGATCTTCCTGCCAATGACGCATCATGTTAATACGTATTGAAATGGATTCACAACGGAAATGACGGTGGTCTTGCGAAACAAAATATAATGATGGAACTGTTGAACAACATGAACGGCTGCCAACACCATTTTTTCAATATGCGAATAATTGAGTTCCGGTCGAACCAGCCCTGGCTCAGGTAATAAATCACATATTCTGAGAGGACTTCATCCTCCTAAACTAAGACCATACCAATAGTCGACTCTGTCGTAGCCAAGTACAATAACAAATCTTTTTTATAATTAGGTGGCTGGAGCAGAGGGGAAGTCATGAGGGAATGTTTCAATGCATTGAAAGAGTGTTGAGCGGCTTCGTCCCAATGAAAAGGGACATCTTTCTTTAGCAAACGCATAAAGCCCTTTGTGATCTCGGCATAGTTGGCTATGAAACGACTCAAAAAGTTTTCTTTTCCCTGTAAACTTTGAAGCTGAAGGATTGTATGCGGGGGAGGCAATTGAAATATTGCCTCCACCTTGAGAGGATCGAACATGATCCCTATTGTTGAGACTATGAAACCGAGCAGTCATCCTGACATTACGCAAAAGATGCATTTGTTTGGATTCAAGTGAATCCAGAAGTAGCGACATCACTCAAAGATAAGTCATAGGTGTGTGGGATGATCTGTTCTCTTGCGAGATCGTGATGCTAAATCATATAAATAGGCTTCGACTATATGCTTGAGATCATGGAAAGCAAAAGACATGGCCCGTTGGAATGTAGCTCCAACATTTTTGAGACCAAAAGGAATCTTACGATAGGCAAATGTACCCCATGGACAGATGAAAGTTGTTTTGTGCTGGTCTTCGGGTTTGATCTGTATCTGATTATATCCTGAAAAACCATCCATGAAAGAAAAAGCCTTGCAGCTGGCACATTCATCGACTATCTGGTCAATGAATGGTGTGGGAAAATTGTCTTTTGGACAGGCTTTGTTCAAATCATGAAAATCCATACATACATGAAGCGTGCCCTGTTTCTTATTGACTGGCACAGGATTTGACACCCATTGGGTCAAATGGGAAGGATAGATAAAACCTACTTTGAGTGGTTTCTCTACTTCAACCTTAATAGTTGTTGCTTTCCTAGGATTAACTGGACGAAGCTTCTGCCGAACTGGCTTAGCATCAGGATAAGTTGTGATTTCATGTTCGACTATTTTTGGATCAATGCCTGGAATTTCCTCGTACGACCAGGAAAAAACATCATAGAATTCTTTAAAGAAGTCTGTGTAGATTTGAATCTCTTCAGGGGAACAATCAGCTCTAACGAAAACATTCTCTGCGGCTTTAGGGGTTCTGGAGATATTAATCGGTATAGTTTCAGCGATAGTTTCCATATTACCCTCGGCATAAATCTCATGTGTAGCCAAGGGATTGATAGGACAAGAGATATCTCCAGTCATAGTCCAGGTGAATTCCCCTGCTTCAATTCTAGTTAACTTTGGGAGGAAGTATGATCTGTGATGGAGATCGTCCCAGGGTTTTTCCAGACTAGTCATTGCTTCAATGATTACTTCGTTTGAGGGCAAGACTAAGTCTAACAAATCGGTATCAGCGAGGGAACCTTGAGCCCAAATAGGCTCTGGAATCGGATGTAACTCTTGTGAAGGATTTGGATCGGTGTCAGATGAAGCTTGTTGGACTAAAGAGTATGCTGCTTTTGTCATGGACAAGGGCATGGACATACCATGGTGCCCTATCCCTTCCATTGTGGCTGATGGGGAAGGAAGAATCCATGGATCGTTGAAGTAAGTCATGCGAAACGACGAAAATTGGAAATTTTCAACCTTATGGTGGTCTGATATGAACTTGACATCGCCTTGAGGAGGCGGGTAATCGAAAGTACCCATCAAAGGTGGGCACAAACCAACTCCTACGTTGACGATGCCTGGATGAGGATTATCAATCATTGGGAGGCGGATGCCCCCAATGAAGGGCCAAGTCGAGAGAAGGAAAATGGTCATGATCCAGCCCTCGTGTGGAAACAACAAGACCTGAAAAACTATAGCGACCATTGCCTACATGTCATAGGTCCAACTCCTACCTAACAAGAGATTGTAGTCGAGGGATGCGTCGACTACTTCTGCCTTGACACACACGGTCTTCCCTCCTAACTGTACGGGGAAAGAGGGGATGATGCCATGTGGTCAGAACGAACGACCGTCGAAAGTGGTAAGAAGAGTAGGTGACAAAGACAAAACAAGATGGCCAATGGCCTTCCAACACACCAATGACATGATGCATGTCGAGGCGCCCTCATCAACCACCGTGTAGAAAATGTTCCGAGTAAAAGTTTTCGTGGGGTAAGCCACTACTATCTGAAATGCTACATGGTAAGGGAGACGAGGTTTTAAGTCGGTTGTATCAAGCATGATTGTACCCAGATTACAAGTCTCGACAAATCCTAAAGCAGCTAACAAATCTTTCCTCTGGGAAGGGCATCTTTGGAGGACCTCCAAAGCGGACATCGCACAAGGGGTTTGAGACAAATCCTCCACCACAGAATAGTTCTGGGTGGCCCTTGCATTTGGGTTGTGAGAAGATTTATTGAATGCACCTTTTGGGATATGTGTCATTGTTTCGCCCAAAGTCTTCTTGATCTGGAGAGGAAGAGATGGGATTTCATCTTCTTTACCTTTCTCAGAGGTGCTTGGCTTACTGTAGTCATGTGCTCTAGTTGATATAAAAGCATCACCTTTCATCATATACACATTCACGGATGCAGGATTGTTCGAAGACAAGGAGGGTCCTTGACTTCCCCCTTCTGCGCTTGTAGAGGCTTGGGTTAGGTTTTGCCCTTGTTGAAATGGACTCGTTTATACAACAGGTTGTTGCTGTGACACAAACGTTTGGGCCTCTGCAAGCTGAGGGCACTGGTGGGTCGGGTGGTCTTCTGTGCACAGGTTACATGGATACTTCACCTTCTATTTCTTGATGTTGCCCCCGCCAGCATTATTAGTGGGTTTATTATCCCCCTTACCCTTCTTACGTTGTTTTTTATTTCCATCAGGCTGTTGGGTGGCCTTCAGATTTGTCGATTGCACACTGTGTACATCCGACATTTGGTTGGTCGTTGTGTGTTGTATAGATAATTGCTGCAATTTTTTTGTCAATTGTTCAGTGGGATTTGTTTGTGCTGAACCTACAATACCATCAACAAAATCTCGTATAGTAAACCACAGTAAGAATAAATTATCTCAAGTTGTTGAGCTCTCATGATGGCATCTTCTTCAACAAACACTCCCGACGTTGCGACGTCTTTGGATAGTTGGGGAACCAAAGACTTAAAGAACCACTCAAGTAGGAATGCTGGTGGGACTGGTACCTTAATCAAACTCTTCCGACATCTCCATTCTCAGATGTGATCAAAGATATGGTCCACTTTTGTTTGTTCTAAATTGGCCAGCAATTCCATGTCAGCATCGTATCTCACAGGTAATTGGAAATGGTTTAAGAATGCCATTGCCAATTCTTTGAAGGAAGAATATCTCAAGAGGTCGAGCTCGATGTACCATTTCACAGCACTCCCAATGAGAGTGTGTTGAAACAATCACAATTGTACGGAGTCATGTTTCAACGAATTAGACAAGAACAAAAGATGGAAGGTGGTCACAAGATCCCCTGGATCTTCGTTAGGCTTGGCTTCGAACTTTGGTATGTATAAAGGAAATTTCGCCGACATAGGGGGCCAACGTGGATTGTGACAGATGAGGTCATTCAACAACCTTGTCAAGTCTGGCAAATGTAATGTTGCCAAGAAAGGTAGTTTTGGTTTTTGTTGATGATAACCATGGAAAAAGGGGGCTAGAGTTTGATTGGCACCAGGATGCCAAGAAAAGTTGGGTTGCTGGCCGAGGTTCTAGTAAAAACCATGGCCATGACCAGCATATGGATTTTGCGTTTGAGGAGACATTATCGACTGATTCCTGAAATAGGACATAGATGGTTGGGCGTGCATTACATTTAGAGGACTTTGGGAAGGGTTGCCCCATGCCGATCCCATGGGCATAGGTATTTCACCTTGCTGGGGGTTCCATTGGTTGTGAAAATAATTTCCCCAGATCGACATTCTTGACGAGGGAACTGATCCTTGCCAAGAATTCCAAGGTCCTGATGCAGAAGAAGTTCCTATGTTTTCCCCCTATGCAGGAATAGTACCCTGCATAGGATTAGGTTGGCCATAACTGGGGTTTCCCCCAGTCGAGAAAGAAACTAACAAGAAAGCGTTGTTACCAAATGCATCGAACAAAGAAAATGGTGTCGAACCTACCGACATATTAAGAGAAGGTTGTCCTTGACTCCCTACTCCAAGTGAACTATGGTGTGTGTTTGGCCCAGCGGATTGTTGGTGGGTACCACCGAGAAAAGGGGACGAAGGAGGTATATGACCCCCCCCATAAGGGAAAGCGTTAAAGGGAGTTGAAATTCCCCCCCATGTATCCTTGCAGAGGAGCGTTAGATCTCCCTACCCCCAGACCTAAAGTTTGTAAAGTGGAGTAGGATAGTACAAGGATTGTACCTGAGCTAGGCATCACATATGTGAATGAAGGGCTTGTCACACTCTATATGAAAGGAGCAGTGGCCACTGCGAAAGACGGGATCAGACCACTGCTCGAGGTAGAGGTAGTTGAGACCATGGTGGATCATACCAGTGATGGTGGGTTAGGAGGTGGAACACCCCTTCTGGTGACATCCGTAGTGGGAATAGAATAAGTCCCAGAAGAAGTGGCAACATTTGTTTCCATTGTTGCATGTGACACTGTCTGGCGCCCGTAATGATAAATCTGTGCAATGATGTTCGCCAAAAGATAAGTGGTTGGAGTTTCAGGTGGACTGAGAGCTTTCGCTCCAAGGTTTGAAATAGTTGGTTCCTCCCGATGTTGGTCGGGAACAGTTTCCTATGACCCGGTCGCTTCAAAAGACCCTTGTTGGTCGAGATTTCTCCTTAACAGTGGCGGGGGTGGCTCCAGTGTAACCACCAGCAGGACAAGAAGCCTTTGTGACTGGCGAAGCTCATGATCCTCCACTGTGTGAGAATATCAAAGACACACTAGGGCTTTCTATTCATTCAAAAACAACATACACTAGAAAAAAGACCCTACAAGATAAAACAAGCAAACACTAAACTAGTTGGAAGAATAGTTATAACAACCAACACTAGAGCAACTTACTAGTGTAAGTGCAACTCGAACACGGAAGCACCCTTCGGGTATACTCTTCAAAGTGTGGCCCGATGTCTGTCCTAGGTACCGCGGTATACCCCTGCATTCACCTGTGTATGTCTCTTAAAAATATAGGCAACTAGGTTGCCAGCACGCGAATAGTCACCAAGAGGGTACAGTAGACAATCAGGTAGACCACAATGAGAAGGGTATCGAGCCCAAAACTTGTGAAAGGGTATCAAAAGAAAGTGGTCGATAAGAAAAATGAGGACCTCAAATAGATTCGAGACCCACGAAGCTCCATGGCAAATGAAATTGACGGAATCCCAAGACAAGCCCTCTATATGTGTTCTCCACTACGATTGGTCCGGCTTTGGAGGGGTTATCTCCGCTACCTTTTCGCACGTGACCTCATGTTTAGCCCCTGTGTTAGAGGGGGGTCCTGGATAACTTTCACGATACTGGACTTTTAACACTCCCTAGCACAGACTCTTATGTATGTTTTGTAGCCTTGAAGAGTTTCCTCTCCAACCTAAATCAAGGCTCTAGCCTAAACTAATTGATGGACCCTACAAACATAAAGTCTAGTTGATTTTAATTAATCGTTAATTTTTTATGGCTTGTCTTAAGTCAAAGGTTATGAAAGTGAAACTAATGATGTTTTAGAGATGAAAGAAAAATAAACAAAAAGTTGGAAACAAAATAACTTCTTCTTGACACAATTCTTAATCAACTTTTCAAACTAAATTTTTTTTCTAAGATCTTTGAACAACAAACTCAAAACAGGATTTCTCTCGACTACGATCTACTTATTGTCCTGAGTAAACAACCAAGAACTTATAAAAGAAAAACTTTTCCTAGTTATTAATGCAAACCAATAACTACTTATCCAAACAAAGAAACAAAAGATTTTTTTTTATTTGAATGCTCACAAAGAAAAAAGGAAAAATATCGACAAGTAAAGACCAAGAAAAATTTTGGCCTAAGCACAGATTGCAAAGAGTCACTTTAAAAATAACACACAAGCAGATTAAAATGGACTCGCACACTTGTCTAAAAACCCTATAAAAGGAAAATTTTGAGGAAAACTTCTTAATGAAAAAGAAAGATATTGTTGTGATCAAACCTAAGTTACTGACCGCTATGACAGATGCCAAAAAACCTGAGAGGTATAAACTTTTGTCAAAGAAAAGGATGACTGCCTCTCCTTAAACAAAAATTCTTCTCCACAGGCACGTTGTTGATAGTTCAACAACCAGCGTGTGCACGCGAGCTGTGTAAAGTCAGGGCACATGTAGACCTTATGTAGGCCGCGTCTACTTCTGAAACTCTTCAAAAATGAAAAGACAAGCAATCAAGTGTTGA
>ML793756.1:348334-360351 GCA_009831015.1 Picea engelmannii
GTTAGATTAGATTGTTTTCTGTTTTGTTTTTCTGCTTTCTATTAACACTCTTGCTGCTATAGATGTTCTGCCTTGGTGAACCCTGCAAGGCATGCAGAGTGGTCTCTATTTTGCTCATCTGCTGACAGATTGACCGAGAACAACAACATCATCTAAAATCTTTCTAAAAACTCACTAAGTTTTCCTCCACAGGAGGTGTCAAAAGAAAATTTTAGTCTAGGTAGGATTTCGGGGATAAGCATCCAAATAACTCCCCATTATCTGGTTCTCACATTGATAAAACATAGAGGTTGTCAAATAGGGAACTTCAAATCCTCCAAGTCAAGTGTTCCAATCACCATAAGGCAGGGAGATACCCGTGAAGGGTCGAAGGCCGAGGTCCAGTTGTTCTGTCCATCCCCCCTTGAGGCACCCACCTCTTGGACGGGATCCAGCCCGTGACCCATTTCTTAGGCCGAAAATCTAAATGTCGGACTTTGACTGAGGTACCTAGTGACCAACTTTAGGACATCTACCCAGGTGGCAATTGTGGGTTGCAATTGCACCTTGATTGGATTTTGTGCAGCTATTGGGAAGTATAACCAGTTCTTTCGGGATATGCCCCATCTACCCCTCATTATAACCAATTGTTTCATCCTTCACTATCTTCTCTTCCGGTGACTTCAGACCCCACTGTTGAGAACTATTGGAAGGTCCAGTGCTATTTGAGAGGAAGGACATTACGTCTTCTAGGACACAAGCATTTTCTTTCTTTTGATTCCCCCACGCGGACAAAACCCACTTACCCATATATATGCTTCTTTCTCATTTTTTGTATGATGCACATCTGATTACAGTTTGACTTTGATATATATATTGTGTAAACAAATCACAGCAAAGACTCTTGTTTCTATATTTCTCTCACCACTTGTGGCACACATTCACACAACTAGTCTGACATCATAGGGGAACCACAGAACCCCCGTCGTTCACGACGCTTTCTCAACCTCCCTCCTATCTTAGGGGGAGTACCTGGTCGTACCCGCTCATTGGTACCTCCTTCACACACTCCTGTGAGTGCTACTATCTTAGGATCAGCTTTTCTTGGTTCTACATTACTTGGGTCTACATCCCAAGGTCATCCATTCACTCGCTCTCCTTTACATGGGAGCGGAGGACCCACTTCCTCTCAAGGAGAGAGCACCAACCCACCTAGTCCCCATCAAGGGTCAGGTTCACAACACACCATGGCCGGAGCTAACCCTCCCCCACCACTACAGATGCCATACTTGGCCTCTCTCAACATACCGGATCTCACCAAGCTCACCAATGATCCTATATTGCATGACGCCACATGGCCTGCAATGCCAACAAAACTTCCTTCAGACATACCAAAGTTTGAAGGAAAGGCGGGGGATGACCCCGCCAACCATGTCATGACCTTTCATCTATGGTTCTCTTCTAATAGCATTATGGATGATTCCATCAAATTGTGATTATTTCAATGCACACTTACTGGCCCATCAGCCAAATGGTATGTCGAAGAAAAATCAGGGTCGCATACGACCTTTGAGTCATTGGCCAAAGCATTTTTTATCTTCTTCCAATTACCCATCCGCCATGACAATGGTCTAGAACTACTGTCTAACTTCAAACAGACCTCAGCCACCCACATCGCCAACCACATTCATGAGTGGTGTAGGCGATGTAGTTTGTGTAAAGTAGAAACCACCAAGCAACAGTGCCTCGATTGGTTTCTTAGATCACTTGTCGCTCTCCTTGGAAAGGATGTCGCTTCCACCTTCCCTCAGTCCAAAGAGGAAGCCATTAGTAAGGACCAACAATACGACCTCATTTACGCACAGTCGGGATACTTATACACAGTACTTCCTGATCTTCCAAAACCTATACCATTTGGCCAAGACAAACCTGGGATGTCTCATTCAGCAGACGGACTAATAGGTGCCACCACACACCATAGTCCACAACCCCAAATACCACCGATGTATGGAACACCTCAATACCCATCGACATATGGGGGCACTCCTTATTACCCCCCACCCCCTTATCAACAGCCATACCCTGTTGCTATACCTCCACCCATCAGTGGACCACCACCGACACCTCCATACATCCACCTATTCCTCCAAATAGTGGTACTCCCTCAACATCATCTTATAATACTAGTGAAAGCACGCCACCTTCCTATGTACCTTATGGATCGGTACCACCACAAAATCAATACTTCCCCTTTCCTGGTCCTCCACAACCCATGGCTCCCCCACATCCACATGCAGGGGTAAATTTTGTTCAACCTTCTGCTGCTCAACAATACAAAAATTTTGAACAATTAAATACAGCCAACCCAACTCATCCATCGAACAATACCAAGAAGAAAGGACGGAACAAGAATAAAAACAACCCTAGTCAAGGTGGGAATCAACCCCCACAGCACCAACCCACTGGGGGCAACTAGAACCAAGGGAACCAAAACCCCCAAGGGGGCAATAACAACAAACGCCAAGGGCGAAATAATGTTAAAACCATCCACCCTTGTGATCTTTGTGGCGATTTCGGTCATTACACTCACCATTTCCCCCAAATCGCTGATTTCAAAAGGTTGAAAGACTCGGGTAGCCTTCCCCATACCCTTGCACAAACTGCCCCTCAACAGGCACCACAACAGTATGTGCAACAACCCCCTCCCGCCGTGCTGCAAAATCCTATCCCACATCAAGGGGTGATAAATACCCAACATGATACACATCATCCCCCACCTCAGGGGGGTCAATACCACAACCCTAACAATCCAGCAGAGCGAACGATTCTCCTCACCAGTGAGGAAGAAATTCTTCTGCAAACACGCAATCGTCAGTATCAGACACCAGCTGAGTCTACCCCTATCTCTCCAGAGACAAACCCTACACCTACGGGACCCCCGTTGGTGATCCCTCACCCTTCTTCCGAACCACCACTTCTCATCCCTCGCATCCCCTTGCGCAAGAATGTCCACAACCCACAGGCTAGGGCTGCTCATAACTATAGCTTGGTCGACGACTTAGCACAATCTCCGGCTGCCATGTCAGTCTTGGAAGTCCTCCAGACTTGTCCTACACAACGGAAGTCTCTACTTTCCGCCTTGGGGGCAGTCGACCCTGCATATACTCGACTCATCACCTTTGATCTTGACAATAGCGAACCTCGTCTTCCCGCCCTGGTTTCTATTCAAATACCAGTAAAAATACGGAACATCACTGTTCATCGGTGTCTCATCGATGAAGGTGCATCTACATGCATCATGTCCAAAACAGTATGGCAGAAATTTGGTTCCCCGAAACTCATACTCTCCACCATCACATTACGAGCTTATGATGGACGACCATCATCTCCCGAAGGGCTCTTCCAAAATGTCCCCGTTGAACTCGGAGGCAAAACTATTCTCATTGATATCGAAGTTATCGATGCCCCACTTGATTACAATATCTTGTTCGGACGTAGCTACATGTATGCTATGAAGGCAGTGGAATCCTCCGTCTTTCAGACAATCATGTTCCCTCATAACGGGAAGGTTGTGACCATCGACCAAGTCTCACATTATGAGCCTAACCCCTCTGCCAACCTCGATAACATTCTTCCTCTCATTCACACCAACAAAGATGCATATCCACTTGTCGAGATGGGTCCTGGGATTTTTAAAGATCCATCCTTATTATGGACGTACCATGGAGCAACACCACTCCTTCCCCCTAATCAAGTATGCGTCGTTTCGTCTAACGAACCTCACACAGAGGATGTTAATCCTCCTCAGGAGGCTTCAATCATTCCTTACGTCTCAGTAGTCGCAGAACCACTCCAGCTGGAGCCTCATGCACACTCATCGGACACAACAGTCCACGAATCCACATCCCCTCAGGGGCATAGTCCCATTTTGGGAACACTCCCCCAACCCCTCACCCAAATCCCCTTCTTTTACCCCCCACACGGTATCGAAGCTTTCCAGGTATCCGCAACACTCACACTACCTAATATGGTGTTAGCCATCCCAGTGTGGTATTTACATCCACCTGAGATGGTCCCTCACCCATCCCTTCCTCCATAGGAAGGCTTCCCCATGACGATTCTTGTCCTTTCCCCCACAACCCCCATACTCCCTAACCCCCCTGCTACAGCTGGGGGCAGGAGAAAGAAGAAGGAGCCCACAACTCCACTCCCTCCACGCATCCCACCACCTTGCGCATTATGTGAGAAAGAGGGTCACCAAACCAACAACTGCCCATCACTACCGGAATTACAGAATTTGATTCCCCTCAATCAAACCCCCACAACACCCGTCACTACTACTAGTCCTCCCGCTACCACCCAACCTTCCAGTAGTAATGGGTTGAGGACCAAATTTGTGTGTGCCATATGTTTAGAATTTGGCCATTACACCCATCATTTCCCAGCACTGTCGCGCTTTCGGCAGACATTAGCGGCCGTGCGCTAGAACTTCCAGAACAACCCACGCCCTGCAACGTCCTCGTCCAATATCACAGACATTCGTTATGTCACTACTTCCGTCAATGAACGTATGAGATGCCCTTGCTCTCTTTGCGATTCATTGACTCATTTTACGTACCGGTGTCCTATGATCCTTGCATATAGGCAATGTCAATTGGCCCTGCGCCCTCGATGCATAGAGGTGATAATTGACATTACTTCGTCACTCGAGGATATTCATTTCATTTCTCCAGAGCCCGAGGCACTCCCAACACCTCCATGGTTCTTTAATGACATCGCTGAGGATTCACCCTGCAATCCCCCCAACTCTCTTTTTAATTCCTCTATGGGCACTCTCCACCCAACCACCACGGGTACTCCTCAGTACTTCAACATATGGTTCATGTCGAGTGAACCCTCACCATCTACTCGCACCACCCCCCTTGCTTCTCCAGCAGGGGGCAATCACACTAGCACTGAGATCACTCCTCATGACCCCTTATATTCCCACCGTTTTCACAGCGACGAGGAAATACTAGAAGAGCTACACCTCCCAGACTCTCCTTGGGACGCACTACATCATCGTGCACTCTTCCTTCCACAGGAAGCCCTCATGCCTCCTAATCAAAACCCGGTGTATGCGGTCGAAACCAAAGATTTTATCCCATCTGGGCCTATCGATTGGTTCAACAATCTCATTCTGGCCCCTGACGCTTTTGAAGAAGGTAATATGGCCAACATTTCCCCCACCATCAAAATCGACATTTCCATTAAAAATGGCGTCGTCGAAGAAATCATCATTGGAGCTGCTTGCACTCCTTAGGAAATCACCGCATATAAATCCCTCTTCCAGGAATACAAGGATATTTTTGCTTGGTCATACACTGAGATGCCTGGCCTCGACCCATCCATTGTCGAACATTGCATCGACACTTGGCCCGACATCACACCAGTCCGTCAGAAACAACGACCGCTACACCAATCCAAGGCCGCGGCTATCAAAGCCGAAATTGACAAATTACGTACGACTGGGTTTATTTACCCCATCGCTTACACTTCATGGGTTCCCAACCCTATACCAGTCGACAAAAAACAAAGCACGATCCGCGTTTGCACAGAATTTCACGATCTCAATAACGCATGTCCAAAAGAAAACTTTCCAACGCCTTTCATCGATCAAATTATCGATGACTGCGGCGGCCACGAGGCTCTCTCCTTTATGGATGGATTCTCTGGCTATAACCAAATTCAAATTCACCCAACCGATCAATATAAAACTGCATTCATTACCCCGTGGGGTACTTTTTCATATCGTGTCATGCCTTTCGGCTTAAAAAACGCTGGCGCAACCTTCCAGCGGGCCATGACATACATATTTCACAATCTGGCTGAAATCATCCTTGCCTACTTGGACGACCTCACAGCTCGCTCCAAGAAACGCACCCAGCATCTCGATGATTTACGAATCATCTTTCAACGGTGTCGTCAGTACAACATCCGCTTGAATCCTCTCAAGTACGTGTTTTGCGTCACCACAGGGCACCTCCTCGGTTTTATCGATTCCCAAAGCGGTATTACTGTGGAACCCCTCAAAGTCAAAGCTATCACCGAAATTCCACCTCCTCAAAATTTACGGCAACTTCAGAGTCTTTAGGGAAAAGATAACTTTCTTTGGTGCTTTGTCCCAGATTACGCCATCCACGCACATGGTTTCCTTCGCTTACTACGTCACAACATCCCTTTTCACTGGGACGACTATGCCCAATAGTCATTTGACGGTCTTAAAGTAGCTCTTTCAAATGCACCTTTGATTAGTGCACCTGACTACAATCGCGACTACATTCTCTACATATCAGCATCAGCTGTATCAGTAGCCGGCGTCCTCGTCCAGCTCAGAGATGAAAATCGTGAACATGTCATTTACTACGTTAGTAAGAACCTCTCGGGACCACCCTTGAAGTATAAACACGAAGAGAAACTTGCTCTTGCAGTTGTCCTCGCAGTCCAGAAACTGCGCCATTACATTCTGCTTCGCACCACGAAGGTCATCGCAGATTCCAACCTATGCAATATTTTCTCAGTCGTCGACAAGTTAACAGAAAATTCGCTCGATGGATTGTTATCCTCCAGGAATACGACCTCGATTTATCAACACTAAGAGTAAGAAGGCCCTCGTTCTCGCCGAACTTGTCACGGCCCTTCCCTTTGACATCACCAGTGCCCCCGTCAACACCGACTTTCCTGACGAACATCTCTTTTACATCGCTTCAGATGACCCTTGGTATGGAAACCTTCTCGTCTACCTACAAACTCAAAAGTTCGGTAACCACCTTTCACGAGATGATCGACGACGTATTCGCCACCAGGCCCCCCACTATCTCCTCATCGGAGACATCCTATACCGGTGGGGCATTGACACCATTGTTCGTCGTTGCCTGACTATTGACGAGGCCGTTAGAGTCTTAAATGATTGCCACAATGGCGCATGTGGGGGCCATCTTTCGGGTATCTCCATGGCTCAGAAGATTATCCAAGCCGGTTACTTTTGGCCTACCTTGTTTCACGATTGCATTCACGCCGTGAAACGTTGTGAGCAATGTCAGCTCTACGCCAACAAAGCCCGAGCCCCCCCCCTGCTCTTCTTCACCCCGTCATTACGGCCGGCCCCTTTTGTAAATGGGGCATCGACTTTATGACTTGCAATCCCCCCTCCAGCAATGGTCACAAATACATTGTTGTCGTCGTTCATTACTTCACCAAATGGGCCGAAGCTATGCCCACTTTCAATAACACCGCTGACACTGCAACGCGCTTCTTCTTTAACCATGTCATATCCCATTTTGGCGTACCACTCCAACTTCGAGAATGAGATCTTCGTCGAAATCTCATCTCGGTTAGGCTTCTCTCATGAGTTTGCCTCACCATATTACCCTCAGTCAAACGGACAGGTCGAGGCAGTGAACAAAGTCCTCAAAACCATGTTACAGCGCACGGTTAATAAACATAAAACCAATTGGCATCATATGTTATTTTCCGCGCTATGGGATTATCGAACAGCAGTAAATACCACTATGGGTTTCACGCCATTCCATTTAGTCCATGGGGTTGAGGCAACTCTTCCCATCGAGTGCGAAATTCCCACCCTTCGCACCGCAATTGAGATATTACCTGAAACTGCTCCAATGGAGCAGCGCTTGATAAACTTGGAGTCGTTGGATGAAGATCGCCGATCTTCATTACAGAACAACGAGGCAGCTAAAAAATGATCCAAGTCTACCTTTGATCGCCATGTCAACCTTCGATCATTTTGCGAAGGCGACCTCGTCCTGGCCTATGATATCGCCCATGATACCTTTGGCCATGGAAAATTCAAATCACCTTGGCATGGCCCTTACATCATCCAACATTGCCTCACCAAAGGCGCATACATCCTGGCCTCCCCCGAAGGCCTCTCCCTCAAGGAACCCGTCAATGGGTTATATCTCAAGAAATTTTATGCTTAGAAGTAGTCATTCTACTTTAGGTTATTTTTTCCTGTTTAGCATTTTTAATCTTTTTTTCTCCTACCCTCTCATCTAAACTATCCTTTGTGCTATTGACAGATGCTTCCTCCACCAACCTACCACATTGGTTACACCGACGGCGCCAGCCGTTGGACACAAAATCTCGCTTCGGCGGCTTGGGCTTTATATACCCCCTCACATGAAATGCTACATTCAAGCGGCATATGTTTGGGGCCAGCAACCAACAACCAAGCCGAATACACTGCGGTCATTGGCCTCCTGGCCGATGCCCAGCGTCATCATATTCGTCACCTTAGCGTCTTCCTCGACTCTCAACTAGTCGTTCTCCAGCTCAACAATATTTATCGTGTACGCGATCCGTGCCTCTTTCGCAAATACCTGTAGGTTAGATTATTATCTCGACATTTTGATTCCATTACATTTACACATATTCCACGACAACTGAATCAAACAATAGATGACATAGCTAACATGGTGTTAGATTGGCATATATCACATCAAGCTACACATACATAAAACATCTCATACATCATGTCACAGCATATAGATAAAATAGACATCATCATCATCAACATAAACATATGTAAACGACATCAGGATCTCAAAAAATATGTATACTCATATATATAAAGGCCTATCAGACCATCCAAATGTTTACATACAAAAAATACATATGCCCGCAGGCCAGTGCCGCACCTCGATACAAAAATCGGCTCACCAACCTATATACAATCAAAAGGGTATACATCATACATCAGGGGGCCTCTATCGCACCCCCACCTACTCCTCCCTCAGGAGGAGGTGGTGGCCCACCCCCGCCTACCCCAGGCGGGGGTGGAGGACCACCCACAGGACCCTCCTGCCCCGACGGCAGGCGTCCACTAGTCATAGCGGCTAGCACAGCTGCTCGTCGCACTATCCCCCGCCATGGTGGCGGTACTCCTATACACTGCTCTAGGAACCCCTCATCCTGGATGTGTATCCACATACCCTCAGGCATGTCCTGTAACACCGTCTCTAGACGACGACGTATATGTGGGCCCTACAGCTATATATAGGCCTTTTGCCAAACTTCCACTCACCATTCTGGGAGCCCAAGATGTCCATTTTTCAAACCGTCTTCAGCCACGGGATCAGCGTCCCGCCACCTACATCATAGCTGTCCCTGGGTCACTTTTCATCCTGAGCCCCCGGGGTGCCTTTTTTCATATCATGGTCAGGTACGCACGCACATTGTCACATTTGTCAAATACATGCTCATATCTTTGATTCTCTTCAGGTATTGTTCACTTTGGGTATTTGATTGTTCTATGTGCAGGTACTTGATCATCATCCCTCCACATCATTCCTTCAGGTATATATTCAGCACTGGCATGTAGTCTCTCTCACTGTATTGCATTTACATTTCCAGTCACACCCTCTGATATCGGCCTTTAGGATACCCAGTCCCGGCTCTGCAATACTCACACCTCCATTTTTCATCTTCGGTACTGTAACCCGGTAGCATTCTTACCCACATGAGTTGTCCCATTCATAGCACCTTTTGGCACTTATGACACTCATGTTGTTCTTCATTACCCTTTAGGGATGGGAGTCCCGATAGTCTTTCATCATGTTTCGAATCAACCACATACTTCTTCTCCTCATTTTGCTAGCTTCCCATATGGACTCCCAGATCAGCTCTTTATGGTTCTATTCTTTTTTACCTGCACCTCTGTAGAATCATGAACCCTCCATTGCATCCACCATCAGTTTGCCCATCTACGAACCTATCTCCATTTCACCTACCTCATACAGAAACTCACCACTGGGGCCCCCACCCTTCATCAGTTTTCCAAGAAATTTCTGCCCTCCCTGGGGCACTCATTTCACACTGGGGCACCCGTTTCTGTATTTGTACATTTTTTTCCCCAAAATTATTCATTATTTATTGTACAAATGCCTTTATTTTCAGTCATTACATTTTCTTTTGTCGTCATCGTTGGCGACTTGCTTCCTTTTGGCCACATGCAACCCATGTCACCCTTGGTTGGAGCATTTCTTCTCATCCACCCTTGCCGGCATCGTCCATATCTTCAGAGTACTCCACAGATCACTTACCTCTACCCTCTGAATTTGTTCACCTTGTCCCGCCTCTGGAACAACTTATCCTCGGTCTTGGCGTCCCCCTGACACTCGACCTTGTCACATGGTTGCGGCCACTCATTATATCATACACCCTCCAACCAAGGGCAGTCTTGAGTCTTTCCACTTCTTGACTTCGTCTATGTACCTCTGCCACTTCCTCACCTCAGTAGATTCTATGAATCCCTTTGCTTCTAGAAGTCTCATTCCCCTTTTGTCGACAACAGCACACTTTTTCCAGAAGGGCGACAGTATCTTGATTCTCATTCTCCATTTAATGACAGATCTCGGATGACACAGGGTGAAACACCATTGCTCCCTGTTGTCATTGGCCCTCATAACATTCGACGTCAACACTTTCTCATGTTATGGTGGGTCTTACTTTGCGACTATTGCAGTTCTTTTTATCATTTGTCGAAGACCTCTGAACTTGGTAGGGCCATCAATGCCCACATCATCGTCGTTGCTTATTACCGTGATCATTGCCTATTGTTCAGAGTATATTCCTTTGCAGAATTGTTTTCTGCCCTTTTTATTACCGACTCTGAGCGCGCTGCAGTTATCTACACCAACACTTCCATCATCTTTTGTCAAAATTACATAACACGAGCATGGGGCATGCCCGCCTCGTTTGTACACAATTGTATATTGTTACGCACCTTATGGAAGGACGGGTTCTACCGGTTCCTTTCTTCTCCAACAGATTTCTCTGCACGGTCCCACTCTTTCTCTCTCTTACAAACACCATTCTCAGTAGAAGAAACATTGATGGATTTCGGCTATACGTATGCTCCTAACCTCATCCATCAGGGGGCATCTGTTATCACTGAAATTTCGTCCGCACACGGCGACAAGAACTCAGCATCATCAAACAGGAATGAAGTCATTCATGGCACTGAATTAATTTCACAGTATTGCAAAAAGGTCAAAAACTATACAAAGTAACCAAAAATTGAAGGGTGCTTTACAGAAGTTGGGTGCGCACGCATATGCGCGGAACAGGAACGTACAATGCGCGCATGCGCGCACGATGCGCGGTTGTTGGCGCAAAAACCCGCGCACCTTCTAAACGACGCATTTATGGAATTGGTCGGCCTCCCAACTACTTATGGATCAGCTCCCAAGCCGATTTAACTCCCAAATATGAGCTGAATCTGCATGGTAGGCTGGTCAAAGACCTAATTAAGCCCTAAAGAGCCCCTTTTCACACCTCCAAGGAGTTACATAATCACCCAATGCAATGCTATAAAAAGCCATGAAGAAACATCATTTTCTCAAGGAATTTCATGTAATGTTATGCTGCTTAGATTGTTTTAAGGACTCACTCCTTGACAATAACACATTAGCACCATTTCATTGAGCTATCCACCTCTCCATTGAGTGGATGTGCTTGGAGTTCTTTCACCATCATTTTCATTTTCTTATTGTAAGGAGAGCAAGTTTGTGAGGGCACAAGAGCCTTCCTTTGGAGGAAGAAGGGACTCATAGTCCCCTTTCTTCATTGTTCTTTGATTTCATCAATTGATCAGCCTAAAAAACATTGGTGATATTGGTCTTGTTGTCTTTGTTATTTATTTATCCATATGCTCATAGTCTTTGTTTGTTTTAATTTAATTCTTGCTTATAGTTTTGTTGTTCTTTTCCTAACCCTTTCCTCTACAGCTGTCATGCTCAGCAAGACTCAACTGGGCATGTAAGCAGCCTCTTCTTTTCTCACAAGGTGACGAATTGGGTGCAAACAGAGGTAAAAACAACTTCACACCCTCGATCACAGACTTGACTTACACTAAGAAGATTATGTTTCAAATCTTCTACAAGCAACACATCTTGAGCTTTTCTTTTTCCATTACACAAATTTACAATTCCTTTACCTTTTATCTTTCCAGGTGCATCATTTCCAAAAGTTACATT
>ML793756.1:361508-385519 GCA_009831015.1 Picea engelmannii
TCAATGGACAGAGTTTTAAGATCATTTAATTCTTCTATTGCAGAGACTTTTGGATTAAATTTATCAGGCAGAGATCTTAAAATCTTCTAAACTAAGAGTGAATCATCAAACTTCTCACCAAGACCCTTCATGGAATTTACAAGATCTTTAACTCTTAAAAAATACTTGCTAATTGTTTCATCTTCATTCATCTTTAGTTGTTCAAATTTCAATCTGTATGTTTGAAGTTTGGCATCTTTTACTTTCTCATTTCCTTCATAACTGTTAATAAGTTTATCCCACATTGCTTTTGCAGTATCAAGATGCATCACCTTTACAAAATCAGCTTTAGCCAGTCCATTCAAGATAGAATTCATCCCCTTATCATTGAAACTAAACTCTAACTTATCATCCTTGGAGGCTAGCACAACAGGCTGTGTATATCCAGTCTCTACTACATCCCAAACATCAGCACCCAATGCCATTAAGTATGTTCTCATTCTAATCTTCCAGAAGGCAAAATTTGTTCCATCAAATAGAGGAGGCTTAGAGGCTAAAGTTCCTTCATGACTTGTCATGTTTAAGCTTACAGATCTACCTTTGAATAAAAGGAACCGGCTCTGATAGCAATTGTTGAAATTACTAAAACAACTGAGAGGGGGGGGTGAATCAGTTGTAACTATGCTTAAACAATTTTAAGTCTATTAAAACATTATTAATATTTCTTCAAGTGATCATCAACAATATACATCATATGGATAGTAAAAACAAAGAGCATCAGTCACACATAAACTATACACAAAGAAAAAATTTCACAAGGAAACCCATAAAGGGAGAAAACCTCTTCTTCTTCGAAATGATAGGCAGTATTCTAAGTTCTATACATCATCTTTAATTGAGCACCAACTCAATGTGAGGGTACTACCTCTGTTTTACAAGCTGCAACTTGTTTGAGAGCACCAACTCTTTCTTGTTTTACACAGATAAATCAATTCTTACCACTCTTTCTCTGTTCTGTAAGTCTGATCTTCTACAAACTGTTCTGCAATTCTTCTCTTCCTCTGTCTGTTCAGCAGGTCTGCTCTGCATCAACTTTTTCTGTCATTCTACTCTACTTCAGCTTGCTATGTTATTCTGCTCTGCCTTTCATTTCACTCTGTACATATGCTCAATTTCATCCTGCGCATCCTCTCCTTTTCCCTTTCTTACAGTTTCATTCTTTTTCATCTAGAACAACCAACAATTCACATTATGTCTCATTTTCTTTTATACACACCTCCTCGACAGTTCCACTTCACATTTCCTTAGGCAAAACAAGGACAACTGAAATGCTAACTGATTCTCAATCATGAGTCTGTTTCTTTTAACAGATTCGTAACTGAGGAGTTAACTGTGAGAAGGAACAGTAACCCTCCAATCACATTCAAGTTTATCCGCACCGTTGGATGAACTTTATTAAGCTTGCCTTTAAATCGGATTTTGGCATTCCTTATGTTCAATGTTCTTGTCACTTACAAATCCCGATCCACAAAATTTCGTAAAGCAGTCGGATCAACGATCCAAATCATATTTAGATCTGACGGTTCAGATTAAGTCGGGATTTCACTCATCATGATTTCAACACTCTCGGCGTTCGGTGTTTTTGTCACTTCAAATTCCCGATCCTCGACACTCCGTAAAGAAGTCGGATCAACGGTCCAGATCACATCTCTATTCAACGGCTGTGATTAAATCATGATTTCACATATCGCAAAATCGAGATTCCTGACGTTAAAAAACTGACATCTCCAACTCTCGATCCCCAAAACTCTGACATGGTGTCCATATGCTGACGTCACACGTGGATTGACACGTGTTGAATACTTCCACGTGTCAATCTGATTCGTGACTTACATGTGCCTGAAATGTTGAATCAGTCTGACACTTGTCATTACCTAGTTGTGCCACGTGTTCCTAGCTGACGTGGTCTGCTGACGTGAGTCGGGTCGACGGTCTAGATCACATCTTGATTTAACGGTTCAGATTCAGTCAGGATTTCACACATCGCGATTTCGGGATTATTGATGTCAATATTATTTGACATCTCCAACACTCAATCCTCGAAACCCCGACAGGGAGTCAGATCAACAGTTCAGATGTGATCTTGATTTGACTGCTCAAATTACGCCGGGATTTTGCATATCGAGAAATCGGGATTCCTGTTGCATTGTTTCTTTGACATTTCCAACACGCGATCATCGAAACTCCAACAGGGAGTCGGATCGACGGTTTAGATATGATCTTGATTTGATGGCTCAGATTACACCGGGATTTTGCATATTGAGAAATCGGGATTCCTGTTGCATTGGTTCTTCGACATTTCCAACACATGATCCTCGAAACTCCGACAAGGAGTCGGATCGACGGTTCAGATATGATCTTGATTTGACGGCTCAGATTACGCTGGGATTTTTCAAGCCCTCTACTCCTTGCACTTTTAAAGATCGTGCAGTTTTTCCTCAATCCAACGGTGGTCGGACCCTGCTCTTGGATCTAACGTCTGAGATCTGTCCTCCTCTTCAGTGTGCTCTTCTTGAGATCTGACGGCCATCGGGAATTTTGAATGAAATCCAACAATCATAGATTCTTCTCAAACTTTACCTTCGATCATTCGACCTTCCTGAAGTTATCTTTTGTTTTCCTGTCGATCACAAACTGCCTATACTCATGCCATCTTCACCATTGTACTTGCCATCAATGACAAGCATTTGCTGTCTGTTAAATATTTGCCAACAATCCTCTGTACATTCTTCCTGTACTTATGCCATTCGTTGTCTGTTAAATATTTTCCAACATCAAGCACTGACAAAGACTACTGGTATTGAGAAATAGAATCTCTTGAAGACTCAGAAACTTACTTTGTCAGAAAAAGGAAAACAATTCAAGGAAAAATTCATAGAACAAAACCAATCTGAGGTGGAACCTAAGCTATAAAACTGCAAACACAGATCCCAGAATGAGTTCCAGAAAACCCTTGAGAAGGATCACTTATGATAGGGGAGAGGATGACTGCCTCTCTAAAAGAAATTTTCTGAAATCATACATGCGACTGACACTTCATCAGCTAGCGTGTACACACGGGCTGTGTGAAGGTAGGGTGCGGGTGCACACATGAAGGCCTTATACAGGCCGTGTGTACCTCTGTGACTTCCCGTAAAAGAAAATGCAGCCAAGAAAAGTAAGCAAGAAGAACTGGTATGGAAGACCAGAATCCCTGCTAGCTCAGACTTTTGTAGAAACTCTAAAAACAAGTAATGAAACCAATTTTTAAAAAATACCCAAAAAGGAATCCGAGAAAACCCTAGAGATCCCCAGTATGGTCACCAATTCTGTTGTGGGTGGGAATCCCTCCTACGAACTTAGCATTTAAGGGCTCTAATCATGCATGCAGAAAATGACCATTTCAAGGCTTCTACTCTTCCCTATGCTCCCGACACAAAACCCCACATTCATGCAATACAAAGGTGTAAATGAGATTCGCTAACTCTAACTTAAGTCCTTCATTTGATGTCGATCCCTTTTCTTTCACTCACTCTTTGATTTCAAGCCTCCTCCCAAAGCTAACTTGCATTCACACATGAACAAACAAAAAGTTGTGAACGTGCATTTCATATACTAATTGTTGGGTTAGTTGTGACAATATCATAAAATAAACATTCAACTCGAACACATGATATGGCGGGATGGAAAAAGTATTCCTTTTTGTATTAGTCTTCACAAGAGTAAACTTACAATATGTGGTCGACACTGCTCCTTGAAACTAGTCCTGGGCTCCTCTTCAATTGTCCTCCAACTGCTTTGCTCTATACTTCTCTTTGCACAAGGATGGCTAAAGGTTGGGACAAGGGGAATGCTCAAATGGGGATAGTCTCTTTACTATGATTTTCCTCTTTTCAAATGGGACCCTTACCCCTTATTTTATAGGATAGAAGGAGCTAGGTATTTGGTCGAAAGACCGGCCATACATGGCCAAAAGGTTTAGTTAACTTGCCCAAAGCTGTGTGTTCCGTCAACAACTTTCCTTTTTCTGTGCTTTTGTAGGTACACAGGAGTTGTATTGGGGCAGCTAGCATGTACACGCGTGCAGTAATGGAGCAGGGCACGTGGGCCTTTATAAAGGGGTTTTTTTAAGAAGAGTTGTTTAGTAGTGTTTTGGAAAATAAGGAATATGAGATGGCATGATGCCAGGTAAGTATGTCTGGTGCAAATTAGGGTTATAATAATAAGTCCCTGCAGCCTGAAGGGAAGGGACTAATAAAGTACATGGGTAGGGTAGCCACATATGACATTTGTACATGAGATCTTTTCTACAATCCAAGAAAAGTTGAGTCTTTGAAAATACCTAGGTTAAATGAAGGTATTTATAGTTTGTGGCCTATAAATGGAACAACACTATCCATTTTTTTTTAGGATTTCCTAAGAAAAAAGAAAGTTGATCTACGGTCACGATTTTTCCCTTATGGTAAAATTTCAAAGACCCTAAATATTGAAGACATGGATATCTTTATTGCATACATCCAACTTCATCCTAAAATTAAATTGTATTTAATCAACACATATAACACCTCCACTTTGCTAATGACATTATTTCCACCCAATTTGATCAGAATGATTTTCACAATCCCTCATGGTTCAAACAAATGAACATCAAAATATTTTAATATTTTCATTGAAGGAACATTATAGAGACCTTAATAATTTCCACACTACTAGGGCATAGCATGGGTGGATTTTCCTTCATCCACCACACATTTATGTATGATTTTTCCATGGCTATAAACTTAAATATGGAAATCCATGTTGTAACTTCCATGCTATAATCCCCAGTTTAATTAATTCATAATGTAGAATATATGAATGTGGCTAGTTCAAACGATGTAATATGAAAATTGTATTTCTAAATTCTAATAAATAAAATGTGATGCCATCTATTCAAGGACATGGAGAGAGATGAGGGTTGAGTTTTCCACAAGAAAAGGGAGTGTCTAAGAGAGGTCCAAGGGGGCGATTATTTACGGCTATTAATTCAATCTCACTTTCTTGAATTTTATTATCATTGGGAACAACCTTCTATTTTTTGGTTAAGTGTATGAGAGCTCAATCATTAAACTCATGTAATAGGGTGGGTGTGAAAAGTCACATCCCATAGTTATTGGGAGCATGGGATTGAAGTAAAATCAACATTGGGAAGAGTGAGAAGTCAATTTGTTTGGGGAAAAGACAAGAAATTAGTATGGGGAGAACATGAAGTTTTTCACCATAATGTTTTTGCAAGAACATCAAGCAGAGAACTAGGAAAAAGAGTATTGAAGCTAGAGAAACCATAGAAGGAGAATTATGGATCATTTTTGGAGATAAAGACTAAAGCGCCAGGTTTCTAGGCTTGAAGAGTGAACTCCTATGTGATTTTCATTGTAACATCAAGTGATCGTTGTTGTTTTCTTGGTATTTTTCTGTAACGTACCCAACCACCCAAAGACCAGCCATGCTACCCAGAAAACTCACTTCAAAACTAATTTTGAAATTATGATATCATCTAATTAATAAAGAAGCATGAAAGAACACCATAACAACACATGCAATATTCAAGATTCATGCTACAACATAAAAGAATGTTTAAACATGTCGTGCATTAAAATAACCAGCAAGAAGGCACATTAAAGATACACATCTCAGAGATATTTATTAATACACAACAGAAATAAATATACAATCATAGAAACGCATCGCAGAGAGAAATTATCTTTAACAAAATGAATCACAAACTAGTTGTAGACCAAGGATGTTCCACCCAACCATAGATGTTGTTATTCCAAGTCTCAACATCAGGTCGCCCCTAAGCCATGGTTATGAATCCACAAGGATGGTTCTAGGGTGTCACTCAACTTCCCAAACCAATTAACACTCAAGCTCTCACAGGTTTCTAAACACACAACAATCCAAAGTACACCATCTCTCTTCTCTCCGGTTTGCACAACCCAAGAGAATGGACTCCCTTCTCTGCCACGCAATCCCTCGTGATTTCCACCTCCTTCCAGAGCTCTAGTGCATTCAGTCAAGAATATCCATGCTGAGACTCTCAGGATTCACACCTGTGAACAAATTCTAGCACATTCCAATGCATCGCAAGAATGCAAGAATTATATCATGGTTGGAATACACCAGAAAATACTACAATCAACAAACAATGGCTTCCTTCCTCAATAATTTGTCCCCATGTCCCAACCAAGAACTAGAATGAATGAGGAGTAATTAATGAGTGAAAGAGTGAATGGAGAGAGTGAACAAAATGAAGACTGTGAATAATGAACAATGAGTGAACCCCCAAACAACCCAAATATGGGTTTATATATTTAATTGGAAATCAAGAACCACATGACCTTCCCATGAATCTCATGTAACCACTTATCTCAATTAAAACAATTATGGGTAAAAAAAATATAATAAAAATACTTAGGCCCTTAAGTCTCCTCTATCATGGAATCATAGCCCCTATAACTCTTGTCATTATCCATCTGGTAGCTGACGATGTATTTTATTATTAATAATGATCACAACATTACACTTCCTAGGCACTCTGAACTCTATTAATTGTTTGGACACTCTATCCTTTCATAAAATAAAATAAAATACATTATTTAATCTGGGGTCTCAAAACCGAGGTATTACATTCTTCTCCCCCTTATTTTGGCACTGTCCTCAATGCATATACATAACATAAATCAAAATTTCAAATTATTCAAATAGTCGCGGGTATTATGTCTGCATGGCTTATTCATTCTCTCAAGTAGCACCTTCAGGATTGTAGCAGGTCCACTAAACTTTTACCAATTTTATGACTTGATTCCGAAGCATTTTGACTTTTCTGTACAATATGTGCACCAAATGGACTTGAAAGTCTCCTTCTGGTTCCACCTAAATCAAATTCCAATCAATAACATGGCCAGGATCATGTACATACTTTTCCAGCAAAGAGACATAAAATACATTATGCACATTCATGGAAGCAGGCAATGCAAGCATGTATGCAACTGGCCCTATTATGTCCAATAGCTCAAATGGACCATAGAATATGGCTACTATCTTTGTACAACTGCCTAGCTTCAATGAGATCTTCTTGGGCTTTCCTTTCCAAAGAACATTCTATCCCACTTTAAATTCTCTAATTGTTATGTTGTTATTTGCATAACTTTTCTGTCTATCTTGTGTTGCCTTCAAATTTTTCTTAATTTTAACTATTTGATCTTCCATATCCTTGAGAAATTCTGGCCCAAGTACTACTCTGTCTATTGGGTTTTTGAAACTCACTGAAGTATTGAATTTTATACCATACAAAGATTCAAAATGGATCATCCTCAATGAAGTTTGATACATGTTGGGATAGGATTTTGAGACCAATTTTGGGAACTGCGTAGCACACACAAAATAAGGAAAGACAATTTGCATACTTTCGGGACCAATGCACGTAAAGAAATGAAGATCGTTGAAGCCATTAGGAATTTTGGGTCCATATATACGGGCTAAGCCATATTGTAATTGCACAAATATGTAAATGTTTTGGGATAGAGAGTAGTCGAGTAAGGAGAAAGTCAGAGAGTAAGAAGTAGTGAATGTATGCGATGCAATGTATGTGACAGAGATAGATAGAGAGATAGGAGAATGAAAAGGGAATGATGTATGACAACAATGTGCATATTTTGTAATGAATGATTATGAATAATATAATAAGACTTCGGTTGTTGTGGACATAGTCCATCTTGGGTGAACCACGTTAAATATGGTGTCTGTGTGTCATGATCTTTTTGTTGTTATTTTTATTGCACGCATATGACATATGTTTGTTATTCTAAATATGTTACATGTTATTATGTTTCTTCACACATGATATAATTTATAATGAACTAATTCTAAGTATAATGGTTATGAGGATTGCCTCCCATCCCATCAACACTCGCAGAAACTTGGTTCCTGCAATTCCCATAAATACCTCAGGTGAGACTTCACCCGCTTGCGAGCGATTCTGAAAGGGCCGGTATCTAAGGGTTTTTGTTGGTGAATTTAGGTTGAACCCTGGGATATGTGACTAAGGGGGATTTGGAGGCCAACTAAGGAAGAGATCGAACAATTTTTAGAGGCAAAGGAGCACAAGTTTTCTAGAGATCATAATAAGAACTCGTAGATCAGCTTGGAGAAGTGGCTAAAAAGGTATGTATTTAGAGAATTACATGATATTTTCTTTTCTAATTTACCGATAGTGTTGGCTGAGTGGTTATAGAGGTTAATTGAAAAGAAAAAAAAATTCCACACTATTGTTCCGAGGAGTTGGAACCCTGAGTTCATCCACCAAGTTAATACAATAAGTAATCAGATCTTGTGCGTAGTTGATTTCTAGATGGATAGTGTATTGGGGGGTTATATTACTGATTTTTCTATAGATTGTACCCAATAATATAGTTATTATGAAAGAGAGTTCTTTAAATATCGTCGTGGAATATATTTTAAATCATTGTCTACTTGGATCAAGATGCTACTTTGTAATAAGGGGGTTATGAAGTTGGAATCTGATCACCTTAGTAGCTAGGCACCTTCATGCATATAAGGGGGTTGGGGGATGACCAGGGGATGGTCTAATTGTATGGAAAAGAGGGATGCATGAATAAATAAGAAATAGATGGACTGATAATTTTGAGATAAGAAGAAGGTGCAATGGAAGAAGAGATTGGAGTGTTGCATAGTGGAAAAATATTTTGGTATAGTAGGAAAATGATTCTAGTTTATAGATAATATAAACACAGTGAGATTGAGGAAAGAGACAATGGTATAGTAATCCAGATCGAAGGACTACCATGCATAGAAAAGGAAAAGGATTGTCATCTCAGTCCAATAGAAGGAGAACCATTACATCCCATTAGCACACTCAAGACAGACTCTACGTCGAACCCACGACCCTGTGTACGTCTTTAAGATCTAAAACTTTGTTGCAAACAATTGTAGTTAGTGAAGGAAGAAAGGGAAATAGTAAAGGTTGTCTGAGTAGTGGAAGTAGTACACCGAGAAATAATACTGTGCAATATACAATGATGGACCCCACATTGAGAATGCTTGTCTTCCATGGAGAAGGAACAAAATATCTAGGGAAACACTTGTTTTTTTGTGAAGCAATATGGACCATGAAGAATGTCCAGGATGATGATGCAGAAATTTCCCAGTTAGGGATGACATTCGGAGATCGCGCATTACTCTAGTATATGAAGTATCAGTCCATTGCACATGTGGGACAATTTATAATATTGACATATGTAACATCCCCAACCACCATGCTAGGACTTTCCACCTCCAAATTATGAGCTCTGATACCAATTTGTAATGTACCCAGCCACCCAGGCTGGGCCATGTCACCCAACTTGTAATGTTTTGCATTACTAGCATTAATCACATTCTCTGATACCAAATTGTAACATCCCCATTATCAGGGACTTAGAAAATTTTCTCTTGTAACGTTCCTATCCCTGAGTTGGGTGATGCAACACATAATTACAAATTCTGATACCATTACATTAAATAATAAATTTTTCATATGAACAGAGTTGAGCAGAAATAATAACAACATGCATGCAACAATAACAATTCATATATATAATTTAACAAAATAGATTCCATGACAAAAAATCATTATTGCACACACATAGTAATTGAAATAAGCACATGAATGGTACTTATCTAAGAAAATAAACACCAACTGCATGCAAACCTTCCACGTTCCTCCAAGCCTTAGACCACACTCCTCATAACTCTCAGCAGTGGGTCACCCCCAAACCGGGGATAAATTCCACCTAGGTAAAGGGTTTATAACCAGGATAAGGTCTCTTTAACAACATACAAACTCAAACATAGGTGCCTACTCAAACTAACAGCCTACAATCTCCCATTCCCCACATGCATGTCCCACTTGAAGAAGTGTGCCCCTTCTTAGCTCAACATTCCCTCGACTGCTCCACTTCCCTTCTAGGTATTCAACAACAGGATGAATAGGAAGTATCAAAGCCTCATAGCTGCATTTTGGCACCTTGGAAAATCAATTATCAGTTCTCTCACCTGGAGAGAATGCTCACGGGCTTGATAACCAGCTTTTTCAGTCCCACGGGCCTGACAACCCACTTCTTTAATCCAGCTACCGAACTAACCGATATAGGTACAGGTTCCTCATTGTAGTCCAGTACCATAGGGTATGATTCATAGTTGCCTCCGTGAAAGAATTATCCTCCTCAAAAATAATAACTCCCCCCTTTCGCACTATATCCCCCAATATATATATGCATGTTTCCTTTAACACACATGGCACCCAAGGGACTCCCTCGTCCCAACTTTAGAAACTTAGGATATATTCATATCCATTAATTTAGATTTAAGGAATACTAATATAATATTCCATTGGGATTAATCCCCTTAGCTTAGCCCCTTCCTAGACTCTTATCTACTCGTTCCTTTTCTAGTGGAGTTTATCCCCCCATACTCTTTTACATGGTTGGTATGCAGAAGTGGTATGTTTTCATTAATAATATGATTGTTTACATATTACAATAATAGTATCACTAGCATTTTTCTTCTAGGCTCTCCGGCCTAATAATCACATAAGCCTTCTGGCCTATAACAACCTGGCTCACCAACCTATAAAACATTTTTACATTTACAACTGGGAATTGACCTGGATATTACAACACATGCACTTCTGGCCCAAAAATATTGTCTCACCAACCTATATGTTCACTTACACTTATATGTACAGTTGGGGTTTGGCCTAGGTGTATTACATTCCCATCCCCCTTATTTATCCACTACCCTCAGTGCAATATATGCACACATACAATCAAAACATTAATAGTTTTCAAAAATATGTGGGTACTCTGTCGTCGTAGCATCTTCATTCTCCCAAGTTGCATCTTCATGATTGTACCAGGTCCATTGGACCTTTACTATCCCTACAGATTGATTCTAGAGTTGCTTGATATTTCGGTCCAACATGTACACTGGATGCACTTGAAAGTCTCCTTCTTGCTCCACCTGAATCACATTCCAATCAATGACATTATTAGCATCAGGTACGTACTTTTTAAGCAACAATACATGAAATACATTATGAATACACATTGATGCAGGTAAGGAAAGCATGTATGCTATAGGACCAATCCTTTCCAGGATTTCAAATGGCCCACAATAACGAGATGCTAGCTTTGAACAATTTCCCAACCTCAGGGAAAATTTTTTGGCCTTTACTTTTAAGAACACATGGTCACCCACTTTAATTCTCTGTGAGTTCTTCCCTTATCAACATATCCTTTCTATCGATATTGGGAAACATTTAAATTCTATTTTGTTTTCATCATTTTCTCTTCCATTTCCCTGAGTAATTCTATCCCAACCACTGCGTTGTCTGCGAGGTTGTCCCAACTTACCGGTGTGTTTCATTTTTTTCCATACAAAGCTTAAAATGGGATCATATTTAGGGATGCTTGATACCTATTGTTATAAGCAAATTCTACCAAATGCAAGTAATCCTCTCATTTAGATGGTTTATCCATCACATACATCTTCAACATATCTTCAATCACTTGATTTACTCTCTCTGTTTTCCCACATGATTCTGGATGATAGGTTGTGCTAAAATTCAGATTGGTCCCAAATCCTTTGAATATTCCTGTACAAAAATTTGATGTAAATTTTGGATCTCTGTCAGTCACAATGGTCTTGGGTATACCATGCAGTCGATCAAATTCCCTCATATAAATATCAGCAATGTTGATTGCCTTGTGAGTGAGCTTTATTGGAATAAAGTGGGCAACTTTAGTAAGATTGTCCATCACCACCATGATGGAATCATGTTGCTTGGTTGTTCTGGGAAGATTGGTGATGAAATCCATTGTTACTACTTCCCACTTCCACTCAGGAATGGGTAATGGTTGTAGTATACCAGCTATGTTTCTGTTCTCATCCTTGACCTTTTGATATTCCAAACACTTGGCAATAAAATTTGCAACATCTTTCTTTATCCCCGGCTAGTAATATTGGCTCTTGAAAGATGAAATAGTTTTCTGGTAACCTAGGTGTCCATCATGAGGCACATTATGCATTTGATTTAAAATCAGGTTTTTCAATTCCTGATAATTTGGCACATAAATTCTTCCCCTATACATTAGAATGTCGCCCTTTTCCAACTTGTATTCTTCACTTTTACGCTACAAAACACCCTGTTGTAATTTTGTCCTTATTTCTCTGTATTGCAAATCTGATTTTGTAGACTCTAAAATTATGTCTTTCAAATATGATTGGTACATGATAATGGTTGTATCATGCATCTCATGCACCCTTCTATTGAGTGCATCTGCCACCTTGTTCTTTTTCCCCTTGATATGATTTATATCAAAGTCGTATTCACTGAGGAATTATAACCACCTTCTTTTCCTGGCATTTAGATTTGGTTTTCCAAATAAATATTTCAGACCACTATGGTCTATTCTCAACTCAAATATTTTCCCCATGAGGTAGTTCCTCCACATATTCAAGGCATGAACTATAGCTTCCAATTCCAAATCATGAGTAGCATAATTCCTTTCATTCTCCTTTAATTTCCTTGATGCATAGCAGACCACATACCCATTCTGACTAAGAACTCCTACAAGCCCTTCTTTGCAAGCATCAGTACATAAAATGAAGTCTTCATTTGGATCAACAATCCCTAGTATTGGAGAAATTGTTAATAAATGCTTCAAGTGTTGGAAACTCCTTTCACAATCCAATGTCCACTCAAACTTCACACCTTTCTTTTGCAAGGAAATGATTGGGTGTGCAATATTTGAGAATCCTTCAATAAATCTCCTATAGTTTCCTACAAGGCCCATGCATAACCTCACCTATGAGACATTCCTTGGTGTTGTCCATCCTTCAATGGACCTTATCTTTTCTTGATCCGTTGATATCCCTTCTTCTGAAATTATATGGCTCAAATAATGAATTTGCTTCTGATAGAATGAGCACTTGCTCAATTTGGCATACAATTGATGCTCCCTCAATACTTGTAATACCATTCTCAAATTCTTCTCATGCTCTTCTTTCGATTTAGAATATATAATAATGTCATCCAAGAAGACAAAGACAAACTTATCTAAGTGATCCTTGAAAATGCTATTCATTAAACACATGAAGATATCCGGTGCATTCAATAAACCAAATGGTACCACTGTGAACTCATAACAACCATACCTTGTTCTAAACACATTTTTGTCGATGTCTTCCTCTCTAATTCTTACCTGATGATAGCCTGACCTGAGATCAATCTTGGAGAATATTTTTTCATCTTTGAGTTGATCGAAGAGGTTATCTATCCTTGGAAAAGGGCACTTGTTCTTCACCATTACCTTGTTCAACTTCCTGAATTCAATGCAAAGTCTCAATGTTCCATCCTTTTTCTTCACAAATAGTATTGGGGCACTTCAAGGTGACACACTTGGGCCTATATATCCCTTTTTCATAAGCTCTTCCAATTGCATTTGCAATTCCTTCAATTCGGGTGTACTCATCCTATAAGGGGTCTTATATACTGGAGCTGCTCCAGGCATCAACTTGATGGAGAATTTAATATCTCTCTTGGGTGGAAATCCTAGTATTTCCTTAAATACATATTCAAACTCTTTTAGAACTGCATAATATTCAATTTTGGTATCCTATCTTTAGGTGTCTCTTCCATATGGGTTGCAAATATTTGACACCCTTTTTTTTACTAACTCTTCTTTAGCTGCAAGGATGAAATTTCTCTAACAATTACTTCCCTACAAATTCCTTGTATTGTTCTTAAATTCCCTTATTATAATAGTCTAGGACAATATGATGTTGTTCCAACCAATCCATACCAATTAGGTAGTCATAGGAACCTAAAGGTATGATGCTCAAATATTCCCTGGTGCTCAATCCATTCATGTCCATTGGACATGTATTAACCATCTCATTAATTTTTCTTTTAGCTCCAGTAGCCAACTACACCAACCAAGATGTTCCAAGCTTTCTTTTTGGAAAATGAAATATTTCCACCATCTTAGGAATTAGATAACTATGACTAGCTCCTTAATCAATTAAAATAAAAATGAGTTACTTGTTGATATTACCCTCCACTTCAATCATATGTGACTGAAACTCAACTTGCTTGTTATCCAAGGCTGCATAGATCCTAGGTACATTTTTTCCCATGTCCTCCATTGTTTCAGCTTGTTGTACATTGTAAGCAATATTCACTTTTTCACCTCTGTGAGGCAAATGATCTCAACACATGTTCTCCTCCACAACCCCAACATTGAATATGTGGTTTCCTTGGTATTTTCTCTATTGCTTCAGTCATTATAGGTTCGTTAGATATTGGCTATCACTGAGAATTATTTCTGAAAAATGGTGGCTTGGTTCCCTTCTTCCTCTCATCCATCATACATTTCTTTTGGTTTTCCCACGTTCTTTGCAAAGTTGCTCTTCCACTATGCTGATCATAAAGTAATTTATCCCTCCTTATAGTTTCCTCTAGTGTCTTTGGATTTTCATACTATATCTTATCATTGATAATTGATTGCATCCCACTAAGTACCTCTAAATCTTAACTTATTCATCCTTGATGAAAGAAACATACTTCAACAACTCTAAAAACCTCCTTTCATATTCATCTATGGTCATACTCCCAAGATTGAGTTGAAATATCTACTTCATTTTCTTATCATAGTATCACTTAGTCAAGTATTTATTTTTTAAATACCTCTTGAATTCCCTCCAAGTGACCTTCTTCTCATCAATGTGTTGTACCTGCAAAAATTGATCCCACCACATTGATGCTTTTCCTTTGAACTAATAGATGGAAATTCTTCCTTCTTCTTGTGAAGAGTAATTATGTAATTGAAAATAATTCCTCATTCCTAGTAGCCATGTCGCTGCATCCTTATCCTTCTTGTGCTCACAATCAAATGTAGGAGGCTTGATTTTGTTTATTTCTCCTTGTAGCTCATCCACCCCAGACCTTTTCTTATTCTTCCTAACAGGGGATGGACTTGAAATTTTGTGTTCTCTCTTAGTTGAATTCCTTGGAGAATGATGGTTATGCCTACAAACACTTCTTTTTCTTCCCCTCTCATCATGAGACCTGTGACTCCCTGATCTAGTTGACTTAGTCTCCTTACCCATCTTTTTCTCTATTTTTTCCAAGCTTTGCATTAACTTGATGTTGAAGTCTTCTTGTTGCTCATTGGATTTCATAAGTCTCTCATTATCAAATTTATAACTTTGGACATCCTTTTTCAAACCTTTATAGTCTCTAACAAGTTCATGCTTTCTTCCTTACCTTCTCCATGTCCATTTGAATTTGTACCTTCATTACCCATATTAACATACATCCCTCTGATCTCATCTTCATGGTTGTAATCCCCCTGTGCATCTTCCATGATTTTGAACTTTGTGGTGATCTTGTTCTGATATAAATGTTTCTAACTCTACAAAATGTGTATCCAAAAACATTTATAAGGATAAAATAATTTAACAAGACCCATGAAATTAGGTACAATTTTGTTCCAAGAATGTATCAAAATTCTTTCTTTCATGAGTTCGCCCGAAAATTCTCAACACTAAGATTATTTTCATCTATGAGGAATTATGGACTCATGGACTCATGAAGGTGTAAATCTCCCTTTCATAAGTCTGTCCAAAGAGTTCCCATACTTAACCATTTTCCTCTTTGCAGACTTGTAGACTCACGAACTTGTGAACTCACGAAAACATGATTCCAACACTTAGATTATTTTCATCTATGCAGACTCATGGACTCACGGACTCACGAAAGTATAACTCTCCCTTTCATAATTCCATCCAAATATTCTTCATACTTAACCATTTTCATCTTTTCGGACTCGCGGTCTCATGTACTCTCGGACTCATGAAAGCATAAATCCAACACTTAGATTATTTTCATCTATCTGGACTCACAGACTCTGAAGAGTTCCCATACTTAACCATTTTCATCTTTGCAGACTCGCGGACTCATGGAAGCATAAATCTCTCTTTCATAAGTCTGTGTTGGCACAAGGGCAGACCCAGGGTTCAACGCTCAAGAGTGCACCAACATAACCCTAACTATCGGCCCTTTCGTCAACACCTGCGAAGTAGATGAAGTCTCACCCGAGGTAGAGGTAGGGGTGGTTGCAGGACTCAGATGTCTGCAACCTTAGCTGGGACACCGATCTGTGATTATATCTTTTACAGGGCACTTAACATATATCATTCATCAATATTCAACCCTTATGGTACTTCGCAGATAGCACAGAGCATCGTAGTGAATACTTAGACTAAAGATGATTCAATACTTAGCCACAGAAATATAGATTAGATTCAACAGATCAAGCACTAAGCATCTTATATATCAGATCTAACATTCATTCATATATCATAAGCACAGAGAATAACTAGATCTATTTAATCACAACAAGCACTTAGCCAAGAAGGAGATAAACACATTAGGTCGAAGCACAGAGCACAATACACAAAGTTATCATGGTTCACCCCCACCCTGGGGCTACGTCCACAAAGTCTTCTTCTTCTTTAGTAGATTTGGTCAATCTGGTTACAACACAGAGCTCAAACTTGTACTCTGCATAGGACAGGAGATCTGCGTGCACCTCGCGAGATCCTCCTTCCTTGAGTAGATCTAGCAGAGAGCCTCCTTACAATCTATGCACTTAGAACTTACATCACTTTCACTCAGCTCTGCAAGTCGGTCACACAGTATACAAAAATCCTTTTCTAGCACTTATCTTATTTCCCTCTCTTACATTGCATAGCTACTTATTTATACTTTAAAAAATGGGCCTAAGCGTGGGTAAACCCACAGGCCGACATCCCTTTCCCTTTACATCAACCCAAAACCCTAAAAGGGACCCAAAAATAGGTCTTGCTTCCCTAATTTCCACTTCGCGTTGCACTCCATCTTTGGCAAGTTGTCACAGTCCCAAAAATGGTCAAATATGACCAAGTATTCTTCAAAACTTGGTCAAGGGCCAACAATCTGTCTGAAGAGTCCCCATACTTAACCATTTTCCTCTATGCAGACTTGCAGACTCACAGACTCGTTGAATTGTGGACTCACAAAAACATAATTCCAACACTTAGATTATTGTCATTTATGCGGACTCATGGGAGCATAACTCTCCCTTTCATAATTTCATTCGAAGAGTCCCAACACTTATCCATTTTTCCATCTTCGCAAAGTCACAGACTTTCGTATTCATGGAATCATAATCCTTCTTTTCATAAGTTTGTGCAAGAAGTCCCAACACTTATAAATTTTTCCATCTTTGCAGACTTACAGACTCACAGACTCGTGAAATCATAATCATTCCTCTTATAAGTCCATCCAAGAAGTCCCAACTCTTAGTCATTTTTCCATCTTCGCAGACTCGCAAACTCACGGGCTCATAATCCTTATTTTCATAAGTTCATCCGAGAAGTCCCAAAACTTAGCCATTTTTCCATGTTTGCAGACTCGCTGACTCATGATCCTTCCTTTCATAAGTTCGTCTGTGAAGTCCCAACACTTAGTCATTTTTTCATCTTTGCAGACTTGTGAACTTTCATACTCACAGACTCATAATCCTTCTTTTCATAAGTTCATCTGAGAAGTCCCAACACTTATCCATTTTTCCATCTTTGCAGACTCACAGACTCGCAGACTCATAATAATTCCTTTCATAATTCCATCCAAGAAGTCCCAACACTTAGTCATGTTTCCATCTTCGCATAATCATGAACTTGAGGACTCATGGACTCATAATCCTTATTTTCATAAGTTCGTTCGAGAAGTCTCAGCACTTAGCCATTTTGCCATCTTTGCGGACTCGCAGACTCATAATCTTTCATTTCATAAGTCCTTCCAAGAAGTCCCAACACTTAGTCATTTTTCCATCTTCGTGGACTTGTGGACTCATAGAATCATAATATTTATTTCATAAGTTTGTCCGAGAAGTCCCAACACATAGCCATTTTTCCATCTTTGTGGACTCCTAGACTCATGGACTCGTGGACTCATAATCCTTCATTTCATAAGTTCATCCGAGAAGTCCCAACACTTAGCCATTTCTACCTCCTTTCCTCCATATACCTTCCACCATGGAAATACACATACTTGTCTCCATGTTAGATGACACATGCCCCCCCCCCCCACGTCATGCTGACGTCAGCGTATGGAAAAATACCAAATGTTTTCCAGTTTCGCCTATTTTCCAAATCCCCAAAATGATCATATTCACTCAAAAATGAAATTAATTCTTGGGTCGTCATTATATTTCTTTGAATAAACTCAATATAACCAATTCAATCCATGTACATAAACACTTGTTCGTTGCTTTTCAAATTCGACTCTTTAACTTCGAATTTGCCATTATTTAGCTGCAGGAAATTGGGGATTTTGCCCAATTTCATTCCATTTCACCATGGTTGCTATGAAACCATTAAATTTATTCAATTTCACTCCACTAAACACAAACACAACTTCTAGAGCCACCAATTACTTGTGTGCATTGTTGGTCAACATTTCTGGTATGGAAGTTTCTTCAATTCCTTCACAAATTGGGAAATTTATTTAACCAATTTCACTCAGTCAGCCATAGTATTATGTTGACTTCAAATTCGACCAATTACAAGTCTGAATTTGCTCAGACAGAGATTAAAATCAAGAAAACTCATCTTTGGACCAAAATTTCCCAAATTCCACAGGAATTTTAACAATAGAAATTGCGACTTTGGCCCAATTTCACCCAGTTGCTCTTGATTTCCCACAGAAACACCATAAAAAATTGTCAAATAATTTGCAAATGAAATCTTCCTGACATTTTGTCAAATAGTTCGCTTACAAACTTTGTAATTTCACTTATGCGCTCTACTAAATGGCCCATGCAGACTTAGTGTTGAAAGCTAGGCTCTAATACCAATTTGTAACATCCCCAACCACCATGTTGGGCGATGACACATCCAAATTCTGAGCTCTGAAACCAATTTGTAACATACCCAACCACCCAGGATGGGCCACGTCACCCAACTTGTAATGTTTCTCATTACTAAAATTAATTACATGTTCTGATACCAATTTGTAACATCCCCATTATCAGGAACTCAATAAAATTGCTATTGTAACATTCACAGCCCCGAGTTGGGCCACGCTACACATAATTACGAATTATGATACCATTACATTAAATAATCAATTTTTCATATGAACAGAGTTAAGAGGAAATAATAACAACATGCATGCAACAATAACAATTCATATATATAATTTAACAACAAAGATTCCATGACATAAAATCATAATTACACACACACAGTAATTGAAATAAGCACATGAATGACACTTATCTTAGGAAATAAACACCAACTACATGCAGACCTTCCATGTTCCTCCCAGCCTTCGACCGCACTGCTCATAAATCTCAGCAATGGGTCACCCCCGAGATGGGGATAAATTCCACCTAGGTAAAGGGTTTCTAACCAGACTAAGGTCTCTTTAACAACATACAAACTCATACATAGGTTCCTACTCAAACTAACAGCCTACAGTCTCTCATTCCCCACATACCTATCCCACCCCAGGAAGTGTTCCCCTTCTCTGCTCAATAGTACCTCGGTTGTCCCACTTCTCTTCTAGGGATTCAACAACAGGCCGAACAGGAAATCTCAGAGCCCTGTAGTTGCAGTTTGGCACCTTGGGAAATCAATTCTCAATAGTTCTCTCACCTGGAGAGAATGCTCATGGGCCTGACAACCCAGTTCTTCAATCCTACAGGAATGACAACTCACGTCTTCAATACATATCCCAAACTAACTAGTACAAGTACAGGTTCCTTGTTGTAGTCCAGTACCATAGGGTACGATTCACAACTGCCTCTTGAAGGAATGATCCTCCTAAAAAATAATAATCCCCCCCTTTTGCACTATATCCCCCAATATATATATGCATGTGTCCTTTAAGACACATGGCACCTAAGGGACTCCCTCATCCCAACTTTAGAAACTTAGGATATATTCATATCCATTACTTTAGCTTTAAGGAATACTAATATAATATTCCATTGGGATTAATCCCCCTAGCTTATCCCCTTCGTATACTCTTAGCCTTCCTTTCCCTTTCTAGTGGAGTTTATCCCCCCATACTCTTTTACATGGTTGGTCTACAACAGTGGTGTGTTTTCATTAATAATATGAGTGCTTACATATTAAAATAATAGGATCATTGGCCTTTAGCTTCTAGTCTCTCCAGCCTAATAATCACATAAGCCTTCTAGCCTATAACAACCTGGCTCACCAGCCTTTAAAAAAATTTTACATTTACAACTAGGAAGCGACCTGGGTATTACAACACATGTACTTTTGGCCCAAAAATCCTATCTCACCAGCCTATATGTTCACTTACATTTATATGTACATTTGGGGTTCGACCTAGGGGTATTACAATAGACATCATGAAAACCTTGTTAAAATAGTTCTAGAAACTGAAGTCTGATTCGCAGTGTACTACAGAACTAAAAGAGATCAATAAATTAAAGAATGAATCAGTATGGGATTTTGATCAAAGGTTCAAGATATTGATGGATCAATAGACCTTCTAGATTCTAGATGAGCAACATAGGGAATGATTGATTGAAGTATTGTTACCACATATATGCTTCCCTTTGACACAACAAAAGATTACTTCGTAGCTAGAAGCGCTAGAGATCACCATGAAGTTGGAAGCATCATCTATAGGAGAAAATGGCGCAATGATGGCTCAGGTTTAGTCGCAGTTAGAAACATTGACAATTCAGTGGTAGGAGTTTGCTAAAGGGAAGAAAAAATGTGAAGAATTATGGTATTTTACATGTAGAAAGGAAGGTCATCATAAGATTGAGTGTCTATCCTTTAAAAAGTATTTAGCTACAGGATCCCTAAATCCCTTGGCCCCAAGAGGAGGGGTATGGTGTGAGATATGTAGAACGATGGGTCATCACCCAACTTCTTGTCCTTTAATGAAAAAGTATCAAAGCACTACTAAAATCTTATTTTGTAATTTTTGTAAGTCCATGGGACATGAAGAAAAGGACTATCACACACTTGATCTCATGAGAGAACACACCACATATGCATACATGTTTCAAGGAGAATAAAGATCGAAAGGAGGGGTACCATAGTTTAATAATCTGAGGGGCTACAATCAAGGAGGAAGAGGAGGATTCGGTAGAGGAAGATGACCGATTGTATGTTATAATTGTAACCATCTTGGGAATTTAGCGTGGGATTCCATGAATCCTTGTACAACGTGCACATACTGTAGACAACTGGATCATGTGACAGAAGACTATCCACAATTGATTTAGAAATGGAAGGAAAATAGGAACTAGAATGTGCAGATGATATCAGCAGAAGAGCGTGATGATCAATCAAGGGTAGAAATAGTTACACGCGGAGGACCAAGAACATAAGTTGATGCAACAGAACAAGGAATTTGAATTGACTAGTGGGTCGATAAAGTAGCATAACCTCCTTTGATGCTTGATCCTTGGAAAGAAAGAGACACATATAAGAAATGAAGGAAGGAGTTGTTAGAAATAGAATGGGTCGTATCAAATTTTCATCTTGTGTATGACAGTCCACCGGTGTTTGACATGCCTCCAGCCTATGGCCACTCAATCACAGAAAGGCCAGTTGAGAAGGTAGGTAATTTGAAAAGTTTCTTAAAGGGTTTTTTAGAACTAATTAAGGATGAAAATGCATTGAACACACTGCATGGGATGATCGACCAATGCGCACAACATAAAGAAGCACCTATTGCACAACAAGCAATTAACAAAGTACAACACAAGAAAAGGTCGAATAAGGAATTATGACTTAATTCACAAGTATGATACTATGACATGGATAATATCATATTTAATCTGGGATATTATGTGAATGTCATTCCAAATAAGACATGGGAGATGATGGGAAAACCAAAATTGAATTGGTCACCAATTCAGTTAAGGCTAGAAAATCAGTACAATATAGCTACAATTGGAAGTTTGACAGGGGTGAATTTTAACATCGATGGAGTGCGTAGCACAACACATTTTGAAGTAATCAAGATAGTGGATGGTAGTAAAACTTATCCAAATTTACTTGGAATCAATTGGGATTTTGATAATGAGACATTTATTGATATGAAAAAGAGACAAATGATCTTTGAAGTAGAATACTTGAGAGTTACTGCGCCATTGGATCCCATAGAAGGAAGATGATATGTGGAACTAGCAAGGGGAAAAGAACTTGATAATGTTTACAATGTGACTACACAAATGGATGACTATATTAATCCTACTACTGAGGGTGTACTCAATTGGCGAAGTATCAATTCTTGTGTGGCATATTTAGAAGAGGCCCTGAAACATTGGTATTAGAGGTTACATGAAGTATATACAAGGAGATGTGCTCGTATTACCCATACATTTCACTGGATTGGAGATGAGGTATAGGATCCTCTGAAGTATGATGGACTAACAAATGTATATATGTTTGTAAAATAATTTGAATTTCATATACCAGACAAATAGAGATTTCTAGCTTTAGATATTGCACTAAAAGCGACTCCAACAAGATGGTGGGTTGCACATAAGGATAGAATAGATAATTGGAAGCAATGTATAAGGATGTTACAGGTCAGGTTTGAGATAGAAACTTAATATATTTTGAATAAGTATACTGGGTTGAGTTGTCCTACAGATCATCTTACATACTGCACTGTGACATGGAGATTGGTACCTAAGCAGGATTGGACGTAGTTGTTTGTTCACACCTTGGATATGATCCTGAAGAACTGGTATTTAGAGCTGGAAGTATGCAAAGGAACAACATTCTGAGAAGATTTGACTTTAAATTTCAAGGTAAATTTCAAGCTTGAAGATGATGCCCCTTTAGTAGAAACAACTTGGTAGAGTATGAAGAACAAGATCTTTACATCAGAAGACTCGATGATACCAACACCCTTATGTAGTGCGCCAAGATATTCTGCAAGTGTTCAAGAGGTTTTGGAATGTTATAATGTTGTTGGAGAATACCTGGAGTACGAAGACCCAAGAAATTTGGAAATACCAAAAACCGAAGGAGAGCGTGCAGTAGAAGGTCCCGAGCTTGAATCTTTTGAGTATACAAATCCATTGAAAACACACAAAGTGAATATTGGTACGAAGGATAATCCCAAGTTTGCAAACATTGGAGATTACTGGAATGAAGAAAATGTCGTGAAGATTGTTGATTTAATACGCAAATACCATGACCTTTTTCCAATTACATTTTTAGAAATGAAAGGGATTGTTGGGGATCTAGGAGAGATGAGGATCCCTTTGAAGTCAGATGCCAAGCCAGTGAAGCAGAGACTATACAGATTGAACCCATTATATAAGAAGAAAGTGAAAGCATAAATAGATAGAATGTTGGAAGCCATGATTATTGAACCTATTGTAGAGTTAGAATGGATCAATCCAATGGTGATAGAGGACAAGAAAATAGGTGGAATCAGAATTTGCATGAATCTGTGGAAATTGAATGATGCTTTCTTACATGGCCCATTTCCTACCCCGTTTATAGATTATGTTTTGGAGAATGTAGGAGGAAAAGAAGCTTACTAAGTTACTGTTGGATTATCTAGATATCACCAGATTAAGATTGCACAGGAGGATAGGTATAATACAACATCTGCGACAAAATGGGGATGTTATCAGTATACAATCATGCCTTTTGGATTGAAAAATGAAACAACAATATTTTCCCAAGTTTTTGTTGCAACTTTTAAACAATTTATTCATAAATTTCTAGAAGTATATTTGGATTATTGGACAGTGTTTAGTTTGTTGAAGGACCATATTGAAATTTTTCTCTTGATGTTGGACAGATGTAGGAACTTTCGTATTTCCTTGAAC
>ML793756.1:385619-402721 GCA_009831015.1 Picea engelmannii
AGATTGGTCCCAAATCCTTTGAATATTCCTGTACAAAAATTTGATGTAAATTTTGGATCTCTGTCAGTCACAATGGTCTTGGGTATACCATGCAGTCGATCAAATTCCCTCATATAAATATCAGCAATGTTGATTGCCTTGTGAGTGAGCTTTATTGGAATAAAGTGGGCAACTTTAGTAAGATTGTCCATCACCACCATGATGGAATCATGTTGCTTGGTTGTTCTGGGAAGATTGGTGATGAAATCCATTGTTACTACTTCCCACTTCCACTCAGGAATGGGTAATGGTTGTAGTATACCAGCTATGTTTCTGTTCTCATCCTTGACCTTTTGATATTCCAAACACTTGGCAATAAAATTTGCAACATCTTTCTTTATCCCCGGCTAGTAATATTGGCTCTTGAAAGATGAAATAGTTTTCTGGTAACCTAGGTGTCCATCATGAGGCACATTATGCATTTGATTTAAAATCAGGTTTTTCAATTCCTGATAATTTGGCACATAAATTCTTCCCCTATACATTAGAATGTCGCCCTTTTCCAACTTGTATTCTTCACTTTTACGCTACAAAACACCCTGTTGTAATTTTGTCCTTATTTCTCTGTATTGCAAATCTGATTTTGTAGACTCTAAAATTATGTCTTTCAAATATGATTGGTACATGATAATGGTTGTATCATGCATCTCATGCACCCTTCTATTGAGTGCATCTGCCACCTTGTTCTTTTTCCCCTTGATATGATTTATATCAAAGTCGTATTCACTGAGGAATTATAACCACCTTCTTTTCCTGGCATTTAGATTTGGTTTTCCAAATAAATATTTCAGACCACTATGGTCTATTCTCAACTCAAATATTTTCCCCATGAGGTAGTTCCTCCACATATTCAAGGCATGAACTATAGCTTCCAATTCCAAATCATGAGTAGCATAATTCCTTTCATTCTCCTTTAATTTCCTTGATGCATAGCAGACCACATACCCATTCTGACTAAGAACTCCTACAAGCCCTTCTTTGCAAGCATCAGTACATAAAATGAAGTCTTCATTTGGATCAACAATCCCTAGTATTGGAGAAATTGTTAATAAATGCTTCAAGTGTTGGAAACTCCTTTCACAATCCAATGTCCACTCAAACTTCACACCTTTCTTTTGCAAGGAAATGATTGGGTGTGCAATATTTGAGAATCCTTCAATAAATCTCCTATAGTTTCCTACAAGGCCCATGCATAACCTCACCTATGAGACATTCCTTGGTGTTGTCCATCCTTCAATGGACCTTATCTTTTCTTGATCCGTTGATATCCCTTCTTCTGAAATTATATGGCTCAAATAATGAATTTGCTTCTGATAGAATGAGCACTTGCTCAATTTGGCATACAATTGATGCTCCCTCAATACTTGTAATACCATTCTCAAATTCTTCTCATGCTCTTCTTTCGATTTAGAATATATAATAATGTCATCCAAGAAGACAAAGACAAACTTATCTAAGTGATCCTTGAAAATGCTATTCATTAAACACATGAAGATATCCGGTGCATTCAATAAACCAAATGGTACCACTGTGAACTCATAACAACCATACCTTGTTCTAAACACATTTTTGTCGATGTCTTCCTCTCTAATTCTTACCTGATGATAGCCTGACCTGAGATCAATCTTGGAGAATATTTTTTCATCTTTGAGTTGATCGAAGAGGTTATCTATCCTTGGAAAAGGGCACTTGTTCTTCACCATTACCTTGTTCAACTTCCTGAATTCAATGCAAAGTCTCAATGTTCCATCCTTTTTCTTCACAAATAGTATTGGGGCACTTCAAGGTGACACACTTGGGCCTATATATCCCTTTTTCATAAGCTCTTCCAATTGCATTTGCAATTCCTTCAATTCGGGTGTACTCATCCTATAAGGGGTCTTATATACTGGAGCTGCTCCAGGCATCAACTTGATGGAGAATTTAATATCTCTCTTGGGTGGAAATCCTAGTATTTCCTTAAATACATATTCAAACTCTTTTAGAACTGCATAATATTCAATTTTGGTATCCTATCTTTAGGTGTCTCTTCCATATGGGTTGCAAATATTTGACACCCTTTTTTTTACTAACTCTTCTTTAGCTGCAAGGATGAAATTTCTCTAACAATTACTTCCCTACAAATTCCTTGTATTGTTCTTAAATTCCCTTATTATAATAGTCTAGGACAATATGATGTTGTTCCAACCAATCCATACCAATTAGGTAGTCATAGGAACCTAAAGGTATGATGCTCAAATATTCCCTGGTGCTCAATCCATTCATGTCCATTGGACATGTATTAACCATCTCATTAATTTTTCTTTTAGCTCCAGTAGCCAACTACACCAACCAAGATGTTCCAAGCTTTCTTTTTGGAAAATGAAATATTTCCACCATCTTAGGAATTAGATAACTATGACTAGCTCCTTAATCAATTAAAATAAAAATGAGTTACTTGTTGATATTACCCTCCACTTCAATCATATGTGACTGAAACTCAACTTGCTTGTTATCCAAGGCTGCATAGATCCTAGGTACATTTTTTCCCATGTCCTCCATTGTTTCAGCTTGTTGTACATTGTAAGCAATATTCACTTTTTCACCTCTGTGAGGCAAATGATCTCAACACATGTTCTCCTCCACAACCCCAACATTGAATATGTGGTTTCCTTGGTATTTTCTCTATTGCTTCAGTCATTATAGGTTCGTTAGATATTGGCTATCACTGAGAATTATTTCTGAAAAATGGTGGCTTGGTTCCCTTCTTCCTCTCATCCATCATACATTTCTTTTGGTTTTCCCACGTTCTTTGCAAAGTTGCTCTTCCACTATGCTGATCATAAAGTAATTTATCCCTCCTTATAGTTTCCTCTAGTGTCTTTGGATTTTCATACTATATCTTATCATTGATAATTGATTGCATCCCACTAAGTACCTCTAAATCTTAACTTATTCATCCTTGATGAAAGAAACATACTTCAACAACTCTAAAAACCTCCTTTCATATTCATCTATGGTCATACTCCCAAGATTGAGTTGAAATATCTACTTCATTTTCTTATCATAGTATCACTTAGTCAAGTATTTATTTTTTAAATACCTCTTGAATTCCCTCCAAGTGACCTTCTTCTCATCAATGTGTTGTACCTGCAAAAATTGATCCCACCACATTGATGCTTTTCCTTTGAACTAATAGATGGAAATTCTTCCTTCTTCTTGTGAAGAGTAATTATGTAATTGAAAATAATTCCTCATTCCTAGTAGCCATGTCGCTGCATCCTTATCCTTCTTGTGCTCACAATCAAATGTAGGAGGCTTGATTTTGTTTATTTCTCCTTGTAGCTCATCCACCCCAGACCTTTTCTTATTCTTCCTAACAGGGGATGGACTTGAAATTTTGTGTTCTCTCTTAGTTGAATTCCTTGGAGAATGATGGTTATGCCTACAAACACTTCTTTTTCTTCCCCTCTCATCATGAGACCTGTGACTCCCTGATCTAGTTGACTTAGTCTCCTTACCCATCTTTTTCTCTATTTTTTCCAAGCTTTGCATTAACTTGATGTTGAAGTCTTCTTGTTGCTCATTGGATTTCATAAGTCTCTCATTATCAAATTTATAACTTTGGACATCCTTTTTCAAACCTTTATAGTCTCTAACAAGTTCATGCTTTCTTCCTTACCTTCTCCATGTCCATTTGAATTTGTACCTTCATTACCCATATTAACATACATCCCTCTGATCTCATCTTCATGGTTGTAATCCCCCTGTGCATCTTCCATGATTTTGAACTTTGTGGTGATCTTGTTCTGATATAAATGTTTCTAACTCTACAAAATGTGTATCCAAAAACATTTATAAGGATAAAATAATTTAACAAGACCCATGAAATTAGGTACAATTTTGTTCCAAGAATGTATCAAAATTCTTTCTTTCATGAGTTCGCCCGAAAATTCTCAACACTAAGATTATTTTCATCTATGAGGAATTATGGACTCATGGACTCATGAAGGTGTAAATCTCCCTTTCATAAGTCTGTCCAAAGAGTTCCCATACTTAACCATTTTCCTCTTTGCAGACTTGTAGACTCACGAACTTGTGAACTCACGAAAACATGATTCCAACACTTAGATTATTTTCATCTATGCAGACTCATGGACTCACGGACTCACGAAAGTATAACTCTCCCTTTCATAATTCCATCCAAATATTCTTCATACTTAACCATTTTCATCTTTTCGGACTCGCGGTCTCATGTACTCTCGGACTCATGAAAGCATAAATCCAACACTTAGATTATTTTCATCTATCTGGACTCACAGACTCTGAAGAGTTCCCATACTTAACCATTTTCATCTTTGCAGACTCGCGGACTCATGGAAGCATAAATCTCTCTTTCATAAGTCTGTGTTGGCACAAGGGCAGACCCAGGGTTCAACGCTCAAGAGTGCACCAACATAACCCTAACTATCGGCCCTTTCGTCAACACCTGCGAAGTAGATGAAGTCTCACCCGAGGTAGAGGTAGGGGTGGTTGCAGGACTCAGATGTCTGCAACCTTAGCTGGGACACCGATCTGTGATTATATCTTTTACAGGGCACTTAACATATATCATTCATCAATATTCAACCCTTATGGTACTTCGCAGATAGCACAGAGCATCGTAGTGAATACTTAGACTAAAGATGATTCAATACTTAGCCACAGAAATATAGATTAGATTCAACAGATCAAGCACTAAGCATCTTATATATCAGATCTAACATTCATTCATATATCATAAGCACAGAGAATAACTAGATCTATTTAATCACAACAAGCACTTAGCCAAGAAGGAGATAAACACATTAGGTCGAAGCACAGAGCACAATACACAAAGTTATCATGGTTCACCCCCACCCTGGGGCTACGTCCACAAAGTCTTCTTCTTCTTTAGTAGATTTGGTCAATCTGGTTACAACACAGAGCTCAAACTTGTACTCTGCATAGGACAGGAGATCTGCGTGCACCTCGCGAGATCCTCCTTCCTTGAGTAGATCTAGCAGAGAGCCTCCTTACAATCTATGCACTTAGAACTTACATCACTTTCACTCAGCTCTGCAAGTCGGTCACACAGTATACAAAAATCCTTTTCTAGCACTTATCTTATTTCCCTCTCTTACATTGCATAGCTACTTATTTATACTTTAAAAAATGGGCCTAAGCGTGGGTAAACCCACAGGCCGACATCCCTTTCCCTTTACATCAACCCAAAACCCTAAAAGGGACCCAAAAATAGGTCTTGCTTCCCTAATTTCCACTTCGCGTTGCACTCCATCTTTGGCAAGTTGTCACAGTCCCAAAAATGGTCAAATATGACCAAGTATTCTTCAAAACTTGGTCAAGGGCCAACAATCTGTCTGAAGAGTCCCCATACTTAACCATTTTCCTCTATGCAGACTTGCAGACTCACAGACTCGTTGAATTGTGGACTCACAAAAACATAATTCCAACACTTAGATTATTGTCATTTATGCGGACTCATGGGAGCATAACTCTCCCTTTCATAATTTCATTCGAAGAGTCCCAACACTTATCCATTTTTCCATCTTCGCAAAGTCACAGACTTTCGTATTCATGGAATCATAATCCTTCTTTTCATAAGTTTGTGCAAGAAGTCCCAACACTTATAAATTTTTCCATCTTTGCAGACTTACAGACTCACAGACTCGTGAAATCATAATCATTCCTCTTATAAGTCCATCCAAGAAGTCCCAACTCTTAGTCATTTTTCCATCTTCGCAGACTCGCAAACTCACGGGCTCATAATCCTTATTTTCATAAGTTCATCCGAGAAGTCCCAAAACTTAGCCATTTTTCCATGTTTGCAGACTCGCTGACTCATGATCCTTCCTTTCATAAGTTCGTCTGTGAAGTCCCAACACTTAGTCATTTTTTCATCTTTGCAGACTTGTGAACTTTCATACTCACAGACTCATAATCCTTCTTTTCATAAGTTCATCTGAGAAGTCCCAACACTTATCCATTTTTCCATCTTTGCAGACTCACAGACTCGCAGACTCATAATAATTCCTTTCATAATTCCATCCAAGAAGTCCCAACACTTAGTCATGTTTCCATCTTCGCATAATCATGAACTTGAGGACTCATGGACTCATAATCCTTATTTTCATAAGTTCGTTCGAGAAGTCTCAGCACTTAGCCATTTTGCCATCTTTGCGGACTCGCAGACTCATAATCTTTCATTTCATAAGTCCTTCCAAGAAGTCCCAACACTTAGTCATTTTTCCATCTTCGTGGACTTGTGGACTCATAGAATCATAATATTTATTTCATAAGTTTGTCCGAGAAGTCCCAACACATAGCCATTTTTCCATCTTTGTGGACTCCTAGACTCATGGACTCGTGGACTCATAATCCTTCATTTCATAAGTTCATCCGAGAAGTCCCAACACTTAGCCATTTCTACCTCCTTTCCTCCATATACCTTCCACCATGGAAATACACATACTTGTCTCCATGTTAGATGACACATGCCCCCCCCCCCCACGTCATGCTGACGTCAGCGTATGGAAAAATACCAAATGTTTTCCAGTTTCGCCTATTTTCCAAATCCCCAAAATGATCATATTCACTCAAAAATGAAATTAATTCTTGGGTCGTCATTATATTTCTTTGAATAAACTCAATATAACCAATTCAATCCATGTACATAAACACTTGTTCGTTGCTTTTCAAATTCGACTCTTTAACTTCGAATTTGCCATTATTTAGCTGCAGGAAATTGGGGATTTTGCCCAATTTCATTCCATTTCACCATGGTTGCTATGAAACCATTAAATTTATTCAATTTCACTCCACTAAACACAAACACAACTTCTAGAGCCACCAATTACTTGTGTGCATTGTTGGTCAACATTTCTGGTATGGAAGTTTCTTCAATTCCTTCACAAATTGGGAAATTTATTTAACCAATTTCACTCAGTCAGCCATAGTATTATGTTGACTTCAAATTCGACCAATTACAAGTCTGAATTTGCTCAGACAGAGATTAAAATCAAGAAAACTCATCTTTGGACCAAAATTTCCCAAATTCCACAGGAATTTTAACAATAGAAATTGCGACTTTGGCCCAATTTCACCCAGTTGCTCTTGATTTCCCACAGAAACACCATAAAAAATTGTCAAATAATTTGCAAATGAAATCTTCCTGACATTTTGTCAAATAGTTCGCTTACAAACTTTGTAATTTCACTTATGCGCTCTACTAAATGGCCCATGCAGACTTAGTGTTGAAAGCTAGGCTCTAATACCAATTTGTAACATCCCCAACCACCATGTTGGGCGATGACACATCCAAATTCTGAGCTCTGAAACCAATTTGTAACATACCCAACCACCCAGGATGGGCCACGTCACCCAACTTGTAATGTTTCTCATTACTAAAATTAATTACATGTTCTGATACCAATTTGTAACATCCCCATTATCAGGAACTCAATAAAATTGCTATTGTAACATTCACAGCCCCGAGTTGGGCCACGCTACACATAATTACGAATTATGATACCATTACATTAAATAATCAATTTTTCATATGAACAGAGTTAAGAGGAAATAATAACAACATGCATGCAACAATAACAATTCATATATATAATTTAACAACAAAGATTCCATGACATAAAATCATAATTACACACACACAGTAATTGAAATAAGCACATGAATGACACTTATCTTAGGAAATAAACACCAACTACATGCAGACCTTCCATGTTCCTCCCAGCCTTCGACCGCACTGCTCATAAATCTCAGCAATGGGTCACCCCCGAGATGGGGATAAATTCCACCTAGGTAAAGGGTTTCTAACCAGACTAAGGTCTCTTTAACAACATACAAACTCATACATAGGTTCCTACTCAAACTAACAGCCTACAGTCTCTCATTCCCCACATACCTATCCCACCCCAGGAAGTGTTCCCCTTCTCTGCTCAATAGTACCTCGGTTGTCCCACTTCTCTTCTAGGGATTCAACAACAGGCCGAACAGGAAATCTCAGAGCCCTGTAGTTGCAGTTTGGCACCTTGGGAAATCAATTCTCAATAGTTCTCTCACCTGGAGAGAATGCTCATGGGCCTGACAACCCAGTTCTTCAATCCTACAGGAATGACAACTCACGTCTTCAATACATATCCCAAACTAACTAGTACAAGTACAGGTTCCTTGTTGTAGTCCAGTACCATAGGGTACGATTCACAACTGCCTCTTGAAGGAATGATCCTCCTAAAAAATAATAATCCCCCCCTTTTGCACTATATCCCCCAATATATATATGCATGTGTCCTTTAAGACACATGGCACCTAAGGGACTCCCTCATCCCAACTTTAGAAACTTAGGATATATTCATATCCATTACTTTAGCTTTAAGGAATACTAATATAATATTCCATTGGGATTAATCCCCCTAGCTTATCCCCTTCGTATACTCTTAGCCTTCCTTTCCCTTTCTAGTGGAGTTTATCCCCCCATACTCTTTTACATGGTTGGTCTACAACAGTGGTGTGTTTTCATTAATAATATGAGTGCTTACATATTAAAATAATAGGATCATTGGCCTTTAGCTTCTAGTCTCTCCAGCCTAATAATCACATAAGCCTTCTAGCCTATAACAACCTGGCTCACCAGCCTTTAAAAAAATTTTACATTTACAACTAGGAAGCGACCTGGGTATTACAACACATGTACTTTTGGCCCAAAAATCCTATCTCACCAGCCTATATGTTCACTTACATTTATATGTACATTTGGGGTTCGACCTAGGGGTATTACAATAGACATCATGAAAACCTTGTTAAAATAGTTCTAGAAACTGAAGTCTGATTCGCAGTGTACTACAGAACTAAAAGAGATCAATAAATTAAAGAATGAATCAGTATGGGATTTTGATCAAAGGTTCAAGATATTGATGGATCAATAGACCTTCTAGATTCTAGATGAGCAACATAGGGAATGATTGATTGAAGTATTGTTACCACATATATGCTTCCCTTTGACACAACAAAAGATTACTTCGTAGCTAGAAGCGCTAGAGATCACCATGAAGTTGGAAGCATCATCTATAGGAGAAAATGGCGCAATGATGGCTCAGGTTTAGTCGCAGTTAGAAACATTGACAATTCAGTGGTAGGAGTTTGCTAAAGGGAAGAAAAAATGTGAAGAATTATGGTATTTTACATGTAGAAAGGAAGGTCATCATAAGATTGAGTGTCTATCCTTTAAAAAGTATTTAGCTACAGGATCCCTAAATCCCTTGGCCCCAAGAGGAGGGGTATGGTGTGAGATATGTAGAACGATGGGTCATCACCCAACTTCTTGTCCTTTAATGAAAAAGTATCAAAGCACTACTAAAATCTTATTTTGTAATTTTTGTAAGTCCATGGGACATGAAGAAAAGGACTATCACACACTTGATCTCATGAGAGAACACACCACATATGCATACATGTTTCAAGGAGAATAAAGATCGAAAGGAGGGGTACCATAGTTTAATAATCTGAGGGGCTACAATCAAGGAGGAAGAGGAGGATTCGGTAGAGGAAGATGACCGATTGTATGTTATAATTGTAACCATCTTGGGAATTTAGCGTGGGATTCCATGAATCCTTGTACAACGTGCACATACTGTAGACAACTGGATCATGTGACAGAAGACTATCCACAATTGATTTAGAAATGGAAGGAAAATAGGAACTAGAATGTGCAGATGATATCAGCAGAAGAGCGTGATGATCAATCAAGGGTAGAAATAGTTACACGCGGAGGACCAAGAACATAAGTTGATGCAACAGAACAAGGAATTTGAATTGACTAGTGGGTCGATAAAGTAGCATAACCTCCTTTGATGCTTGATCCTTGGAAAGAAAGAGACACATATAAGAAATGAAGGAAGGAGTTGTTAGAAATAGAATGGGTCGTATCAAATTTTCATCTTGTGTATGACAGTCCACCGGTGTTTGACATGCCTCCAGCCTATGGCCACTCAATCACAGAAAGGCCAGTTGAGAAGGTAGGTAATTTGAAAAGTTTCTTAAAGGGTTTTTTAGAACTAATTAAGGATGAAAATGCATTGAACACACTGCATGGGATGATCGACCAATGCGCACAACATAAAGAAGCACCTATTGCACAACAAGCAATTAACAAAGTACAACACAAGAAAAGGTCGAATAAGGAATTATGACTTAATTCACAAGTATGATACTATGACATGGATAATATCATATTTAATCTGGGATATTATGTGAATGTCATTCCAAATAAGACATGGGAGATGATGGGAAAACCAAAATTGAATTGGTCACCAATTCAGTTAAGGCTAGAAAATCAGTACAATATAGCTACAATTGGAAGTTTGACAGGGGTGAATTTTAACATCGATGGAGTGCGTAGCACAACACATTTTGAAGTAATCAAGATAGTGGATGGTAGTAAAACTTATCCAAATTTACTTGGAATCAATTGGGATTTTGATAATGAGACATTTATTGATATGAAAAAGAGACAAATGATCTTTGAAGTAGAATACTTGAGAGTTACTGCGCCATTGGATCCCATAGAAGGAAGATGATATGTGGAACTAGCAAGGGGAAAAGAACTTGATAATGTTTACAATGTGACTACACAAATGGATGACTATATTAATCCTACTACTGAGGGTGTACTCAATTGGCGAAGTATCAATTCTTGTGTGGCATATTTAGAAGAGGCCCTGAAACATTGGTATTAGAGGTTACATGAAGTATATACAAGGAGATGTGCTCGTATTACCCATACATTTCACTGGATTGGAGATGAGGTATAGGATCCTCTGAAGTATGATGGACTAACAAATGTATATATGTTTGTAAAATAATTTGAATTTCATATACCAGACAAATAGAGATTTCTAGCTTTAGATATTGCACTAAAAGCGACTCCAACAAGATGGTGGGTTGCACATAAGGATAGAATAGATAATTGGAAGCAATGTATAAGGATGTTACAGGTCAGGTTTGAGATAGAAACTTAATATATTTTGAATAAGTATACTGGGTTGAGTTGTCCTACAGATCATCTTACATACTGCACTGTGACATGGAGATTGGTACCTAAGCAGGATTGGACGTAGTTGTTTGTTCACACCTTGGATATGATCCTGAAGAACTGGTATTTAGAGCTGGAAGTATGCAAAGGAACAACATTCTGAGAAGATTTGACTTTAAATTTCAAGGTAAATTTCAAGCTTGAAGATGATGCCCCTTTAGTAGAAACAACTTGGTAGAGTATGAAGAACAAGATCTTTACATCAGAAGACTCGATGATACCAACACCCTTATGTAGTGCGCCAAGATATTCTGCAAGTGTTCAAGAGGTTTTGGAATGTTATAATGTTGTTGGAGAATACCTGGAGTACGAAGACCCAAGAAATTTGGAAATACCAAAAACCGAAGGAGAGCGTGCAGTAGAAGGTCCCGAGCTTGAATCTTTTGAGTATACAAATCCATTGAAAACACACAAAGTGAATATTGGTACGAAGGATAATCCCAAGTTTGCAAACATTGGAGATTACTGGAATGAAGAAAATGTCGTGAAGATTGTTGATTTAATACGCAAATACCATGACCTTTTTCCAATTACATTTTTAGAAATGAAAGGGATTGTTGGGGATCTAGGAGAGATGAGGATCCCTTTGAAGTCAGATGCCAAGCCAGTGAAGCAGAGACTATACAGATTGAACCCATTATATAAGAAGAAAGTGAAAGCATAAATAGATAGAATGTTGGAAGCCATGATTATTGAACCTATTGTAGAGTTAGAATGGATCAATCCAATGGTGATAGAGGACAAGAAAATAGGTGGAATCAGAATTTGCATGAATCTGTGGAAATTGAATGATGCTTTCTTACATGGCCCATTTCCTACCCCGTTTATAGATTATGTTTTGGAGAATGTAGGAGGAAAAGAAGCTTACTAAGTTACTGTTGGATTATCTAGATATCACCAGATTAAGATTGCACAGGAGGATAGGTATAATACAACATCTGCGACAAAATGGGGATGTTATCAGTATACAATCATGCCTTTTGGATTGAAAAATGAAACAACAATATTTTCCCAAGTTTTTGTTGCAACTTTTAAACAATTTATTCATAAATTTCTAGAAGTATATTTGGATTATTGGACAGTGTTTAGTTTGTTGAAGGACCATATTGAAATTTTTCTCTTGATGTTGGACAGATGTAGGAACTTTCGTATTTCCTTGAACCTGGAAAAGTGTATTTTCTACGCACCATTTGGTATATTGTTGGGTCATGTAGTATGTAAACAAAGACTTTTAGTTTATCCTACGAATATTGTTTTTATTGTCGATTTTCCATCACCTACTTCAGTGCGACAAATACGAGCAACATTGGGTAATACGTGATACTACATGAATTTTATTAGGGGATATGCACAGATTACAACGCCATTGGAAAATTTGTTGAAGAAGAAGGTCAAATTTTAATGGAATGAGGAATGTTAACAAAGTTTGGACACCTTGAAGAAAAAAGAAGCAATTAGTAGTAAAGGCAATAGATTATCAACTTATAGAGGGGAATTTGGATAAATTAGGCACAAATGGTATTCTTCGACAATGTGTGTTGGAGCACGAGAGGCCTATGATACTATTAGAGGCAGACAAAGGAGTTGTGGGAGGCCACTATGCAAGGAAAGCAATGACTCAGAATATTCTTCACACAGGACTCTAGTAGTCGACCCTTCATAAGGATGCTAAGGAGTTTTGAAAGAACTGTGATGTCTATCAGGGAGTTGAGAATCCATCTAGAAGAGACAAGATGCCTTTAATATTTCAAGTCATGTTAGAATATTTTGATAAATGGGCAGTTGATTTCATTAGAATGATCAACCCACCTGAAAAAAGGTCAGGAGAAAGATATATAATCATTGCGATAGATTACTTGACCCAATGAGATGAAGCAAAATATGTGAGAGACTGCAGCTTGGAGACTGTTGCATGCTTTTTATTCAAAAATGTTGTCACAAGGTTTGGATAGCCAAGAATCCTTATGACTGATCACATAACATATTTTTTGAATTAAATGGCTGATTCTTTGATAGAATAATTTCATATCTATCACCAGAAGAGCACACCTTATCATCCTCGGGTGAACGAAACAGTGGAAGCGTTTAACAAGATCCTAGAGCATGCGTTGAAAGAGCTCATAGATTCTCGCGCAACAAAGAAAAGAATATGGAGCTAGTGGAACAAGAGGAATATCACTTCGTCATAGGATTTAATCAGAAATTTCAGAAAGTGTGTGAAAACGCATGTCACGATAGACATATTAAGAAGAATAAGTTTCAGATAGGACACACATTTTTTCTCTATCAAAACAATTTTTTTGCAGCACCCTTAAAAATTTCCAAATGCACTGGTTGGGTGTGTATGTGATAAGATCTGTAATAGAGGTAGGTGTTGTTCAATTAGAGAAATTGAATGGGGAAATCATGGAAGGACTAGTCAATAGTAGTCAGCTAAAACTGTATAGGGACAATCGTCCTTCTACACACTAACCTGATTGCATAGTATGTGTACCATAGTATCAGTATTATAAAAAAACAAAAGAAAAAGCAATAAAAGAGCTTGAGACAAGTCACAATAAGCATTTGAAGAGATAGGAGAATTGAAGTTCTGAATCGAGAATTATTCAAAGAGTCAAGTTAGCAGAAAAAGAGATGAACAAAAACTGTCGTGGAAAGGAAGGAGAATGGAACTATGTGCAAAAAGGAAAATTGAAGAGACGGGATAAGGAATTGCGCAGAGGATGGGAAAATAATTAAAGAGAAAACATAATGGTGAGACAAAGGGAACCCATATTCATAAATGAAAAACAACGATGATGTTTTGACAGGCTGACAAATCTAGATCACAATCCATCAAAAAATATGAAATTAACGCAGGATCCATACAAGAATTGAATGTGAATACAATTGGATGGTACTAAAAATTTTGGCGCAAAGAGGAATGAAATAGCTGGTGACAACCTATAAAAGTAGACAAGTGGTGATGAGAAATGGTTATTGTTGCATGAAAATTATAAGAAAATAGAGACCTAAAGAAGAGCTGAGTGAGTTGCAGACAAAATCGAGCTACAGATATCTATGGCGCCACCGAAAGTAGGAGCATCCACATCACAGACTAAGAAACCGCATAGTAAGCAGGCATCAACACTTACGTAGGAAGAAACTCTGAGAGGAGAGGCATTGAATCCAATCAATTTTCCTAGGGATTATGTGCCACCCAGGAATCCAATAAAAAAGAAAGTTAAACTTCCCAAGGATCCAAAGTACGACCTGGTTACACCAGTGATTCCACCTGGGTGACTATTGAGCCGCAGGAGTGGGAAACATGACTACAATAAAAAAACATATTGAACATGTTGGAGATCCCAAATTTTGGAAAAAGAACAGAAATCAACATATGTGTCAAATTATTAATAATTTGTGTACATGGAGGGTTCCTCTGGTTGGACAGGCCAATGCTAATTGAAACCCAACTCATTGTGCAGATTACAGGATTGTCATCAACAAGGGAAGACCCACTGCCTCTTTTCATGAATAAGACTCATAAGAAAGCACTAGCAGAGAGGATGAAGGAAAAATACGACACACACAAAAGAGCGTGTAGATTGGAGGTAATGAGCATCAATGATGATTCTTCCAGTTTTGTGACGCAGGTGTTGGATTGCAAGTTACTGAGGAAAATTTTCAGAGTTCAGGTTCCAGTAGAAGTAATAGCAACAACAAAGAAGTGCACAATAGGAGTGTATATGAATTGGGCGACATTTTTGGTGAACCAGTTCTTAACTAACTGCAGGGAAGCATAGGATAAAGGAACAAAGTTTCATTATGCTTGGTTGTTGATTTTGATTACACTGGTTGTGTGGAGGGAGTTGGAAGAAACCCAGTTCTTGGAAGGTATGCAATAACCATTCCTAGCAGCAAGATATGTTTCTTTGTGGAATATCCTGCACAAAAATAGGAAAATGGATAACAATATCATCTTTTACATCTATGAAGAGACAATTTGACAATGCATTGAGGACACATCGTGCATTTTACCTATGATAGTTGAAGAATACACATAAATTGTGTGATTCAAGGCAGGGCTACAACATTTGTACATTCAAATGAAGAGGGATCCCGATCAACAATGGGTTTCGACTAGCTACAGACTGATAGAACATGATGTTAGCCAAATTGTCAATGACTAGGAAGTAGAGTGGAAAACCCTAATGATAGAAACAATGTAGAAGGAGACACAAAAACTACATAAGGATCAAGAATAATAACACAAACATGAAGAAAAAATGAATGGTGTACGAGACACTTGGGAAATAACATTGCACACTAGAGAGAAGAGAAAGGAGCACCCTAAGGAGAAATCAACGCAAAAACATAAGAAGAGGAAAGCCTCAAATGGAGTAGATATCCAAGCCTTGACTGAGGATGACTTGGAGAATATTGGGGATTAGGTCAAAGAATTAATTGCAGAAGAATTTATGTGAGCTATGCAAAAATAGGAAGAAATTCACATGAATGTGTAGGCACAAATAGCCACACTGCACCAGATTTTGGAATCAACTAGGATAGTGCAAGCTCAAACTAAAGAAGAAGAACAAATAGAAATCACAACAAAGACAGAAGATTCATGACTGACGACATCACAACCACCATCTACATCAATAGAGCATCAGATCATGAAGATATCTGAAGGGTCCATAGAGTTACCCATGACAGAAATACAGGAGTGTGTGCAAGAATTAAGTCATATTGACTTATTGTTGTCACATTTACCAGTTAATGTGTTACACATCTTGTAAACAACTCTTACACATGGGATCTAGTTGTGTGTAGAATCGAATTCTATGGATTTGGCCAAAGTAAATGTAAACAATGATGCACTATAGGCAGAGTATAGTAACCTCATGTTGGAATGCGATGAGGCCATGCAAAAAACAACAAGGTTTAAACATGTAGTGCAAGAGGTATACAAAAACTTCCTAGAGGTACCAATGGAAGTATATACTCCCTTGGAAGATAAAGTAACTACAAAGATAATTGAATCGATTCAGGGCTTTTACACAAAGATAGTAGAACTGGAAGCTCACACAATGCCAAGTACCCCACCTAAGGAAAGGGAAGAATGGGAGAAGAAATATATGATGATTGTGGAGAGAATTAGGATATTGGATGAGGAATTTTAAAATTTGTATGAAGAGAGTACACAAGTGTGGAATAAATTGTTGGAGAATGCAAAGTTACAAGCATTAAAATAGAAATTATATACTGTGTAGGGGAAAGCATGAAAATTCAAAGAAATAATGAGCACTCTGACACCAATAGAACAAATGAATTCCATAGTTGACAACAGGCAGCTATTGTTAAGAACCAAACATCAATATAGCATAGAAAAACCTCAGGAAAAGTACTCAACGCCTTGAAAAAGAGATAATTTCAGATAATAAGCCTCTTCGAGGGGGCAACCTCCTTTTACCCCACTTAAATATTCAAGTACAAGATGATTCAAAATTAAAATGTCTCCTTGGTATATATAGGAGACTAGGAGGTATAATTACCACTAATGGCCTAAAGCCAACATAAATAAAATAACATTACTAATATAATATGCCCCAATTAAGGGCTAATGAGCCAATATTAGGGCTTAACATGCCCCTCCCCTTGAGACAAGTGTTGTCCACAATGCTTGAGTAACTCTGGATGCTTCTATATAAAAGACTCATCTTCCCAAGTGGAATCTTCAGCCGGAAGTTTCCTCCATTTAATGAGATACTCTGAAATGGATCTATTACTCAGCTGGCGAATTATTGTGTCAATGATGGCTTCAGGCTCCAATATGATTTTTCCTTCCTCGTCAAGTTCTGGAAATATAGTTTGAACTGGGATCTTGTCACCTATAACCTTCTTTAATCATGAAACATGGAAAACTGGGTGTACTCGTGAAGATGCTGGCAGCTCC
>ML793756.1:411296-466228 GCA_009831015.1 Picea engelmannii
AGATTGGTCCCAAATCCTTTGAATATTCCTGTACAAAAATTTGATGTAAATTTTGGATCTCTGTCAGTCACAATGGTCTTGGGTATACCATGCAGTCGATCAAATTCCCTCATATAAATATCAGCAATGTTGATTGCCTTGTGAGTGAGCTTTATTGGAATAAAGTGGGCAACTTTAGTAAGATTGTCCATCACCACCATGATGGAATCATGTTGCTTGGTTGTTCTGGGAAGATTGGTGATGAAATCCATTGTTACTACTTCCCACTTCCACTCAGGAATGGGTAATGGTTGTAGTATACCAGCTATGTTTCTGTTCTCATCCTTGACCTTTTGATATTCCAAACACTTGGCAATAAAATTTGCAACATCTTTCTTTATCCCCGGCTAGTAATATTGGCTCTTGAAAGATGAAATAGTTTTCTGGTAACCTAGGTGTCCATCATGAGGCACATTATGCATTTGATTTAAAATCAGGTTTTTCAATTCCTGATAATTTGGCACATAAATTCTTCCCCTATACATTAGAATGTCGCCCTTTTCCAACTTGTATTCTTCACTTTTACGCTACAAAACACCCTGTTGTAATTTTGTCCTTATTTCTCTGTATTGCAAATCTGATTTTGTAGACTCTAAAATTATGTCTTTCAAATATGATTGGTACATGATAATGGTTGTATCATGCATCTCATGCACCCTTCTATTGAGTGCATCTGCCACCTTGTTCTTTTTCCCCTTGATATGATTTATATCAAAGTCGTATTCACTGAGGAATTATAACCACCTTCTTTTCCTGGCATTTAGATTTGGTTTTCCAAATAAATATTTCAGACCACTATGGTCTATTCTCAACTCAAATATTTTCCCCATGAGGTAGTTCCTCCACATATTCAAGGCATGAACTATAGCTTCCAATTCCAAATCATGAGTAGCATAATTCCTTTCATTCTCCTTTAATTTCCTTGATGCATAGCAGACCACATACCCATTCTGACTAAGAACTCCTACAAGCCCTTCTTTGCAAGCATCAGTACATAAAATGAAGTCTTCATTTGGATCAACAATCCCTAGTATTGGAGAAATTGTTAATAAATGCTTCAAGTGTTGGAAACTCCTTTCACAATCCAATGTCCACTCAAACTTCACACCTTTCTTTTGCAAGGAAATGATTGGGTGTGCAATATTTGAGAATCCTTCAATAAATCTCCTATAGTTTCCTACAAGGCCCATGCATAACCTCACCTATGAGACATTCCTTGGTGTTGTCCATCCTTCAATGGACCTTATCTTTTCTTGATCCGTTGATATCCCTTCTTCTGAAATTATATGGCTCAAATAATGAATTTGCTTCTGATAGAATGAGCACTTGCTCAATTTGGCATACAATTGATGCTCCCTCAATACTTGTAATACCATTCTCAAATTCTTCTCATGCTCTTCTTTCGATTTAGAATATATAATAATGTCATCCAAGAAGACAAAGACAAACTTATCTAAGTGATCCTTGAAAATGCTATTCATTAAACACATGAAGATATCCGGTGCATTCAATAAACCAAATGGTACCACTGTGAACTCATAACAACCATACCTTGTTCTAAACACATTTTTGTCGATGTCTTCCTCTCTAATTCTTACCTGATGATAGCCTGACCTGAGATCAATCTTGGAGAATATTTTTTCATCTTTGAGTTGATCGAAGAGGTTATCTATCCTTGGAAAAGGGCACTTGTTCTTCACCATTACCTTGTTCAACTTCCTGAATTCAATGCAAAGTCTCAATGTTCCATCCTTTTTCTTCACAAATAGTATTGGGGCACTTCAAGGTGACACACTTGGGCCTATATATCCCTTTTTCATAAGCTCTTCCAATTGCATTTGCAATTCCTTCAATTCGGGTGTACTCATCCTATAAGGGGTCTTATATACTGGAGCTGCTCCAGGCATCAACTTGATGGAGAATTTAATATCTCTCTTGGGTGGAAATCCTAGTATTTCCTTAAATACATATTCAAACTCTTTTAGAACTGCATAATATTCAATTTTGGTATCCTATCTTTAGGTGTCTCTTCCATATGGGTTGCAAATATTTGACACCCTTTTTTTTACTAACTCTTCTTTAGCTGCAAGGATGAAATTTCTCTAACAATTACTTCCCTACAAATTCCTTGTATTGTTCTTAAATTCCCTTATTATAATAGTCTAGGACAATATGATGTTGTTCCAACCAATCCATACCAATTAGGTAGTCATAGGAACCTAAAGGTATGATGCTCAAATATTCCCTGGTGCTCAATCCATTCATGTCCATTGGACATGTATTAACCATCTCATTAATTTTTCTTTTAGCTCCAGTAGCCAACTACACCAACCAAGATGTTCCAAGCTTTCTTTTTGGAAAATGAAATATTTCCACCATCTTAGGAATTAGATAACTATGACTAGCTCCTTAATCAATTAAAATAAAAATGAGTTACTTGTTGATATTACCCTCCACTTCAATCATATGTGACTGAAACTCAACTTGCTTGTTATCCAAGGCTGCATAGATCCTAGGTACATTTTTTCCCATGTCCTCCATTGTTTCAGCTTGTTGTACATTGTAAGCAATATTCACTTTTTCACCTCTGTGAGGCAAATGATCTCAACACATGTTCTCCTCCACAACCCCAACATTGAATATGTGGTTTCCTTGGTATTTTCTCTATTGCTTCAGTCATTATAGGTTCGTTAGATATTGGCTATCACTGAGAATTATTTCTGAAAAATGGTGGCTTGGTTCCCTTCTTCCTCTCATCCATCATACATTTCTTTTGGTTTTCCCACGTTCTTTGCAAAGTTGCTCTTCCACTATGCTGATCATAAAGTAATTTATCCCTCCTTATAGTTTCCTCTAGTGTCTTTGGATTTTCATACTATATCTTATCATTGATAATTGATTGCATCCCACTAAGTACCTCTAAATCTTAACTTATTCATCCTTGATGAAAGAAACATACTTCAACAACTCTAAAAACCTCCTTTCATATTCATCTATGGTCATACTCCCAAGATTGAGTTGAAATATCTACTTCATTTTCTTATCATAGTATCACTTAGTCAAGTATTTATTTTTTAAATACCTCTTGAATTCCCTCCAAGTGACCTTCTTCTCATCAATGTGTTGTACCTGCAAAAATTGATCCCACCACATTGATGCTTTTCCTTTGAACTAATAGATGGAAATTCTTCCTTCTTCTTGTGAAGAGTAATTATGTAATTGAAAATAATTCCTCATTCCTAGTAGCCATGTCGCTGCATCCTTATCCTTCTTGTGCTCACAATCAAATGTAGGAGGCTTGATTTTGTTTATTTCTCCTTGTAGCTCATCCACCCCAGACCTTTTCTTATTCTTCCTAACAGGGGATGGACTTGAAATTTTGTGTTCTCTCTTAGTTGAATTCCTTGGAGAATGATGGTTATGCCTACAAACACTTCTTTTTCTTCCCCTCTCATCATGAGACCTGTGACTCCCTGATCTAGTTGACTTAGTCTCCTTACCCATCTTTTTCTCTATTTTTTCCAAGCTTTGCATTAACTTGATGTTGAAGTCTTCTTGTTGCTCATTGGATTTCATAAGTCTCTCATTATCAAATTTATAACTTTGGACATCCTTTTTCAAACCTTTATAGTCTCTAACAAGTTCATGCTTTCTTCCTTACCTTCTCCATGTCCATTTGAATTTGTACCTTCATTACCCATATTAACATACATCCCTCTGATCTCATCTTCATGGTTGTAATCCCCCTGTGCATCTTCCATGATTTTGAACTTTGTGGTGATCTTGTTCTGATATAAATGTTTCTAACTCTACAAAATGTGTATCCAAAAACATTTATAAGGATAAAATAATTTAACAAGACCCATGAAATTAGGTACAATTTTGTTCCAAGAATGTATCAAAATTCTTTCTTTCATGAGTTCGCCCGAAAATTCTCAACACTAAGATTATTTTCATCTATGAGGAATTATGGACTCATGGACTCATGAAGGTGTAAATCTCCCTTTCATAAGTCTGTCCAAAGAGTTCCCATACTTAACCATTTTCCTCTTTGCAGACTTGTAGACTCACGAACTTGTGAACTCACGAAAACATGATTCCAACACTTAGATTATTTTCATCTATGCAGACTCATGGACTCACGGACTCACGAAAGTATAACTCTCCCTTTCATAATTCCATCCAAATATTCTTCATACTTAACCATTTTCATCTTTTCGGACTCGCGGTCTCATGTACTCTCGGACTCATGAAAGCATAAATCCAACACTTAGATTATTTTCATCTATCTGGACTCACAGACTCTGAAGAGTTCCCATACTTAACCATTTTCATCTTTGCAGACTCGCGGACTCATGGAAGCATAAATCTCTCTTTCATAAGTCTGTGTTGGCACAAGGGCAGACCCAGGGTTCAACGCTCAAGAGTGCACCAACATAACCCTAACTATCGGCCCTTTCGTCAACACCTGCGAAGTAGATGAAGTCTCACCCGAGGTAGAGGTAGGGGTGGTTGCAGGACTCAGATGTCTGCAACCTTAGCTGGGACACCGATCTGTGATTATATCTTTTACAGGGCACTTAACATATATCATTCATCAATATTCAACCCTTATGGTACTTCGCAGATAGCACAGAGCATCGTAGTGAATACTTAGACTAAAGATGATTCAATACTTAGCCACAGAAATATAGATTAGATTCAACAGATCAAGCACTAAGCATCTTATATATCAGATCTAACATTCATTCATATATCATAAGCACAGAGAATAACTAGATCTATTTAATCACAACAAGCACTTAGCCAAGAAGGAGATAAACACATTAGGTCGAAGCACAGAGCACAATACACAAAGTTATCATGGTTCACCCCCACCCTGGGGCTACGTCCACAAAGTCTTCTTCTTCTTTAGTAGATTTGGTCAATCTGGTTACAACACAGAGCTCAAACTTGTACTCTGCATAGGACAGGAGATCTGCGTGCACCTCGCGAGATCCTCCTTCCTTGAGTAGATCTAGCAGAGAGCCTCCTTACAATCTATGCACTTAGAACTTACATCACTTTCACTCAGCTCTGCAAGTCGGTCACACAGTATACAAAAATCCTTTTCTAGCACTTATCTTATTTCCCTCTCTTACATTGCATAGCTACTTATTTATACTTTAAAAAATGGGCCTAAGCGTGGGTAAACCCACAGGCCGACATCCCTTTCCCTTTACATCAACCCAAAACCCTAAAAGGGACCCAAAAATAGGTCTTGCTTCCCTAATTTCCACTTCGCGTTGCACTCCATCTTTGGCAAGTTGTCACAGTCCCAAAAATGGTCAAATATGACCAAGTATTCTTCAAAACTTGGTCAAGGGCCAACAATCTGTCTGAAGAGTCCCCATACTTAACCATTTTCCTCTATGCAGACTTGCAGACTCACAGACTCGTTGAATTGTGGACTCACAAAAACATAATTCCAACACTTAGATTATTGTCATTTATGCGGACTCATGGGAGCATAACTCTCCCTTTCATAATTTCATTCGAAGAGTCCCAACACTTATCCATTTTTCCATCTTCGCAAAGTCACAGACTTTCGTATTCATGGAATCATAATCCTTCTTTTCATAAGTTTGTGCAAGAAGTCCCAACACTTATAAATTTTTCCATCTTTGCAGACTTACAGACTCACAGACTCGTGAAATCATAATCATTCCTCTTATAAGTCCATCCAAGAAGTCCCAACTCTTAGTCATTTTTCCATCTTCGCAGACTCGCAAACTCACGGGCTCATAATCCTTATTTTCATAAGTTCATCCGAGAAGTCCCAAAACTTAGCCATTTTTCCATGTTTGCAGACTCGCTGACTCATGATCCTTCCTTTCATAAGTTCGTCTGTGAAGTCCCAACACTTAGTCATTTTTTCATCTTTGCAGACTTGTGAACTTTCATACTCACAGACTCATAATCCTTCTTTTCATAAGTTCATCTGAGAAGTCCCAACACTTATCCATTTTTCCATCTTTGCAGACTCACAGACTCGCAGACTCATAATAATTCCTTTCATAATTCCATCCAAGAAGTCCCAACACTTAGTCATGTTTCCATCTTCGCATAATCATGAACTTGAGGACTCATGGACTCATAATCCTTATTTTCATAAGTTCGTTCGAGAAGTCTCAGCACTTAGCCATTTTGCCATCTTTGCGGACTCGCAGACTCATAATCTTTCATTTCATAAGTCCTTCCAAGAAGTCCCAACACTTAGTCATTTTTCCATCTTCGTGGACTTGTGGACTCATAGAATCATAATATTTATTTCATAAGTTTGTCCGAGAAGTCCCAACACATAGCCATTTTTCCATCTTTGTGGACTCCTAGACTCATGGACTCGTGGACTCATAATCCTTCATTTCATAAGTTCATCCGAGAAGTCCCAACACTTAGCCATTTCTACCTCCTTTCCTCCATATACCTTCCACCATGGAAATACACATACTTGTCTCCATGTTAGATGACACATGCCCCCCCCCCCCACGTCATGCTGACGTCAGCGTATGGAAAAATACCAAATGTTTTCCAGTTTCGCCTATTTTCCAAATCCCCAAAATGATCATATTCACTCAAAAATGAAATTAATTCTTGGGTCGTCATTATATTTCTTTGAATAAACTCAATATAACCAATTCAATCCATGTACATAAACACTTGTTCGTTGCTTTTCAAATTCGACTCTTTAACTTCGAATTTGCCATTATTTAGCTGCAGGAAATTGGGGATTTTGCCCAATTTCATTCCATTTCACCATGGTTGCTATGAAACCATTAAATTTATTCAATTTCACTCCACTAAACACAAACACAACTTCTAGAGCCACCAATTACTTGTGTGCATTGTTGGTCAACATTTCTGGTATGGAAGTTTCTTCAATTCCTTCACAAATTGGGAAATTTATTTAACCAATTTCACTCAGTCAGCCATAGTATTATGTTGACTTCAAATTCGACCAATTACAAGTCTGAATTTGCTCAGACAGAGATTAAAATCAAGAAAACTCATCTTTGGACCAAAATTTCCCAAATTCCACAGGAATTTTAACAATAGAAATTGCGACTTTGGCCCAATTTCACCCAGTTGCTCTTGATTTCCCACAGAAACACCATAAAAAATTGTCAAATAATTTGCAAATGAAATCTTCCTGACATTTTGTCAAATAGTTCGCTTACAAACTTTGTAATTTCACTTATGCGCTCTACTAAATGGCCCATGCAGACTTAGTGTTGAAAGCTAGGCTCTAATACCAATTTGTAACATCCCCAACCACCATGTTGGGCGATGACACATCCAAATTCTGAGCTCTGAAACCAATTTGTAACATACCCAACCACCCAGGATGGGCCACGTCACCCAACTTGTAATGTTTCTCATTACTAAAATTAATTACATGTTCTGATACCAATTTGTAACATCCCCATTATCAGGAACTCAATAAAATTGCTATTGTAACATTCACAGCCCCGAGTTGGGCCACGCTACACATAATTACGAATTATGATACCATTACATTAAATAATCAATTTTTCATATGAACAGAGTTAAGAGGAAATAATAACAACATGCATGCAACAATAACAATTCATATATATAATTTAACAACAAAGATTCCATGACATAAAATCATAATTACACACACACAGTAATTGAAATAAGCACATGAATGACACTTATCTTAGGAAATAAACACCAACTACATGCAGACCTTCCATGTTCCTCCCAGCCTTCGACCGCACTGCTCATAAATCTCAGCAATGGGTCACCCCCGAGATGGGGATAAATTCCACCTAGGTAAAGGGTTTCTAACCAGACTAAGGTCTCTTTAACAACATACAAACTCATACATAGGTTCCTACTCAAACTAACAGCCTACAGTCTCTCATTCCCCACATACCTATCCCACCCCAGGAAGTGTTCCCCTTCTCTGCTCAATAGTACCTCGGTTGTCCCACTTCTCTTCTAGGGATTCAACAACAGGCCGAACAGGAAATCTCAGAGCCCTGTAGTTGCAGTTTGGCACCTTGGGAAATCAATTCTCAATAGTTCTCTCACCTGGAGAGAATGCTCATGGGCCTGACAACCCAGTTCTTCAATCCTACAGGAATGACAACTCACGTCTTCAATACATATCCCAAACTAACTAGTACAAGTACAGGTTCCTTGTTGTAGTCCAGTACCATAGGGTACGATTCACAACTGCCTCTTGAAGGAATGATCCTCCTAAAAAATAATAATCCCCCCCTTTTGCACTATATCCCCCAATATATATATGCATGTGTCCTTTAAGACACATGGCACCTAAGGGACTCCCTCATCCCAACTTTAGAAACTTAGGATATATTCATATCCATTACTTTAGCTTTAAGGAATACTAATATAATATTCCATTGGGATTAATCCCCCTAGCTTATCCCCTTCGTATACTCTTAGCCTTCCTTTCCCTTTCTAGTGGAGTTTATCCCCCCATACTCTTTTACATGGTTGGTCTACAACAGTGGTGTGTTTTCATTAATAATATGAGTGCTTACATATTAAAATAATAGGATCATTGGCCTTTAGCTTCTAGTCTCTCCAGCCTAATAATCACATAAGCCTTCTAGCCTATAACAACCTGGCTCACCAGCCTTTAAAAAAATTTTACATTTACAACTAGGAAGCGACCTGGGTATTACAACACATGTACTTTTGGCCCAAAAATCCTATCTCACCAGCCTATATGTTCACTTACATTTATATGTACATTTGGGGTTCGACCTAGGGGTATTACAATAGACATCATGAAAACCTTGTTAAAATAGTTCTAGAAACTGAAGTCTGATTCGCAGTGTACTACAGAACTAAAAGAGATCAATAAATTAAAGAATGAATCAGTATGGGATTTTGATCAAAGGTTCAAGATATTGATGGATCAATAGACCTTCTAGATTCTAGATGAGCAACATAGGGAATGATTGATTGAAGTATTGTTACCACATATATGCTTCCCTTTGACACAACAAAAGATTACTTCGTAGCTAGAAGCGCTAGAGATCACCATGAAGTTGGAAGCATCATCTATAGGAGAAAATGGCGCAATGATGGCTCAGGTTTAGTCGCAGTTAGAAACATTGACAATTCAGTGGTAGGAGTTTGCTAAAGGGAAGAAAAAATGTGAAGAATTATGGTATTTTACATGTAGAAAGGAAGGTCATCATAAGATTGAGTGTCTATCCTTTAAAAAGTATTTAGCTACAGGATCCCTAAATCCCTTGGCCCCAAGAGGAGGGGTATGGTGTGAGATATGTAGAACGATGGGTCATCACCCAACTTCTTGTCCTTTAATGAAAAAGTATCAAAGCACTACTAAAATCTTATTTTGTAATTTTTGTAAGTCCATGGGACATGAAGAAAAGGACTATCACACACTTGATCTCATGAGAGAACACACCACATATGCATACATGTTTCAAGGAGAATAAAGATCGAAAGGAGGGGTACCATAGTTTAATAATCTGAGGGGCTACAATCAAGGAGGAAGAGGAGGATTCGGTAGAGGAAGATGACCGATTGTATGTTATAATTGTAACCATCTTGGGAATTTAGCGTGGGATTCCATGAATCCTTGTACAACGTGCACATACTGTAGACAACTGGATCATGTGACAGAAGACTATCCACAATTGATTTAGAAATGGAAGGAAAATAGGAACTAGAATGTGCAGATGATATCAGCAGAAGAGCGTGATGATCAATCAAGGGTAGAAATAGTTACACGCGGAGGACCAAGAACATAAGTTGATGCAACAGAACAAGGAATTTGAATTGACTAGTGGGTCGATAAAGTAGCATAACCTCCTTTGATGCTTGATCCTTGGAAAGAAAGAGACACATATAAGAAATGAAGGAAGGAGTTGTTAGAAATAGAATGGGTCGTATCAAATTTTCATCTTGTGTATGACAGTCCACCGGTGTTTGACATGCCTCCAGCCTATGGCCACTCAATCACAGAAAGGCCAGTTGAGAAGGTAGGTAATTTGAAAAGTTTCTTAAAGGGTTTTTTAGAACTAATTAAGGATGAAAATGCATTGAACACACTGCATGGGATGATCGACCAATGCGCACAACATAAAGAAGCACCTATTGCACAACAAGCAATTAACAAAGTACAACACAAGAAAAGGTCGAATAAGGAATTATGACTTAATTCACAAGTATGATACTATGACATGGATAATATCATATTTAATCTGGGATATTATGTGAATGTCATTCCAAATAAGACATGGGAGATGATGGGAAAACCAAAATTGAATTGGTCACCAATTCAGTTAAGGCTAGAAAATCAGTACAATATAGCTACAATTGGAAGTTTGACAGGGGTGAATTTTAACATCGATGGAGTGCGTAGCACAACACATTTTGAAGTAATCAAGATAGTGGATGGTAGTAAAACTTATCCAAATTTACTTGGAATCAATTGGGATTTTGATAATGAGACATTTATTGATATGAAAAAGAGACAAATGATCTTTGAAGTAGAATACTTGAGAGTTACTGCGCCATTGGATCCCATAGAAGGAAGATGATATGTGGAACTAGCAAGGGGAAAAGAACTTGATAATGTTTACAATGTGACTACACAAATGGATGACTATATTAATCCTACTACTGAGGGTGTACTCAATTGGCGAAGTATCAATTCTTGTGTGGCATATTTAGAAGAGGCCCTGAAACATTGGTATTAGAGGTTACATGAAGTATATACAAGGAGATGTGCTCGTATTACCCATACATTTCACTGGATTGGAGATGAGGTATAGGATCCTCTGAAGTATGATGGACTAACAAATGTATATATGTTTGTAAAATAATTTGAATTTCATATACCAGACAAATAGAGATTTCTAGCTTTAGATATTGCACTAAAAGCGACTCCAACAAGATGGTGGGTTGCACATAAGGATAGAATAGATAATTGGAAGCAATGTATAAGGATGTTACAGGTCAGGTTTGAGATAGAAACTTAATATATTTTGAATAAGTATACTGGGTTGAGTTGTCCTACAGATCATCTTACATACTGCACTGTGACATGGAGATTGGTACCTAAGCAGGATTGGACGTAGTTGTTTGTTCACACCTTGGATATGATCCTGAAGAACTGGTATTTAGAGCTGGAAGTATGCAAAGGAACAACATTCTGAGAAGATTTGACTTTAAATTTCAAGGTAAATTTCAAGCTTGAAGATGATGCCCCTTTAGTAGAAACAACTTGGTAGAGTATGAAGAACAAGATCTTTACATCAGAAGACTCGATGATACCAACACCCTTATGTAGTGCGCCAAGATATTCTGCAAGTGTTCAAGAGGTTTTGGAATGTTATAATGTTGTTGGAGAATACCTGGAGTACGAAGACCCAAGAAATTTGGAAATACCAAAAACCGAAGGAGAGCGTGCAGTAGAAGGTCCCGAGCTTGAATCTTTTGAGTATACAAATCCATTGAAAACACACAAAGTGAATATTGGTACGAAGGATAATCCCAAGTTTGCAAACATTGGAGATTACTGGAATGAAGAAAATGTCGTGAAGATTGTTGATTTAATACGCAAATACCATGACCTTTTTCCAATTACATTTTTAGAAATGAAAGGGATTGTTGGGGATCTAGGAGAGATGAGGATCCCTTTGAAGTCAGATGCCAAGCCAGTGAAGCAGAGACTATACAGATTGAACCCATTATATAAGAAGAAAGTGAAAGCATAAATAGATAGAATGTTGGAAGCCATGATTATTGAACCTATTGTAGAGTTAGAATGGATCAATCCAATGGTGATAGAGGACAAGAAAATAGGTGGAATCAGAATTTGCATGAATCTGTGGAAATTGAATGATGCTTTCTTACATGGCCCATTTCCTACCCCGTTTATAGATTATGTTTTGGAGAATGTAGGAGGAAAAGAAGCTTACTAAGTTACTGTTGGATTATCTAGATATCACCAGATTAAGATTGCACAGGAGGATAGGTATAATACAACATCTGCGACAAAATGGGGATGTTATCAGTATACAATCATGCCTTTTGGATTGAAAAATGAAACAACAATATTTTCCCAAGTTTTTGTTGCAACTTTTAAACAATTTATTCATAAATTTCTAGAAGTATATTTGGATTATTGGACAGTGTTTAGTTTGTTGAAGGACCATATTGAAATTTTTCTCTTGATGTTGGACAGATGTAGGAACTTTCGTATTTCCTTGAACTTGGAAAAGTGTATTTTCTACGCACCATTTGGTATATTGTTGGGTCATGTAGTATGTAAACAAATACTTTTAGTTTATCCTACGAATATTGTTTTTATTGTCGATTTTCCATCACCTACTTCAGTGTGACAAATATGAGCAACATTGGGTAATACGTGATACTACATGAATTTTATTAGGGGATATGCATAGATTACAACCCCACTGGAAAATTTGTTGAAGAAGAAGGTCAAATTTTAATGGAACGAGGAATGTTAACAAAGTTTGGATACCTTGAAGAAAAAAGAAGTAGTTAGTAGTAAAGGCAATAGATTATCAACTTATAGAGGGGAATTTGGATAAATTAGGCACAAATGGTATTCTTAGACAATGTGTGTTGGAGCACGAGAGGCCTATGATACTATTAGAGGCACACAAAGGAGTTGTGGGTGGCCACTATGCAAGGAAAGCAATGACTCAGAAGATTCTTCACACATGACTCTAGTAGCCGACCCTTCATAAGGATGCTAAGGAGTTTTCAAAGAACTGTGATGTCTATCAGGGAGTTGAGAATTCATCTAGAAGAGACAAGATGCCTTTAATATTTCAAGTTATGTTAGAATATTTTGATAAATGGGTAGTTGATTTCATTGGACCGATCAACCCACCAGGAAAAAGGTCAGGAGAAAGATATATAATCATTGTGATAGATTACTTGACCCAATGAGATGAAGCAAAATCTGTGAGAGACTGCAGCTTGGAGACTGTTGCACACTTTTTATTCAAAAATGTTGTCACAAGGTTTGGATAGCCAAGAATCCTTATGACTGATCACATAACATATTTTTTGAATTAAATGGTTGATTCTTTGATAGAAGAATTTCATATCTATCACCAGAAGAGCACACCATATCATCCTCGGGTGAACGAAACAGTGGAAGCGTTTAACAAGATCCTAGAGCATGCGTTGAAAGAGCTCATAGATTCTCGTGCAACAGAGAAAATAATATGGAGCTAGTGGAACAAGAGGAATATCACTTCGTCATAGGATTTAATCAGAAATTTTAGAAAGTGTCTGAAAAGGCATGTCATGATAGACATATTAAGCAAAATAAGTTCCAGATAGGACACTCAGTTTTTCTCTATCAAAACAATTTTTTGCAGCACCCTTAAAAATTTCCAAATGCACTGGTTGGGTGTGTATGTGATAAGATCTGTAATAGAGGTAGGTGTTGTTCAATTGGAGAAATTGAATGGGGAAATCATGGAATGAATAGTCAATAATAGTCAGCTAAAACTGTATAGGGACAATCGTCCTTCTACGCACTAACCTGATTGCATAGTATGTGTACCATAGTATCAGTATTATAAAAAATAAAAATAAAAATCAATAAAAGAGCTTGAGACAAGTCACAATAATCATTCGAAGAGATAGGAGAATTGAAGTTTCGAATCGAGAATTATTCAAAGAGTCAAATTAGCAGAAAAAGAGATGAACAAAAATTGTCGTGGAAAGGAAGGAGAATGGAACTATGTGCAAAAAGGAAAATTGAAGAGATGGGATAAGGAATTGCGCAGAGGATGGGAAAATAATTAAAGAGAAAACATAATGGCGAGATGACGAGAACCCATATTCATAAATGAAAAACAACAATGATGTTTTGACAGGCTGACAAATCTAGACCACAATCCATCAAAAAATATGAAATTAATGCAGGATCCAGACAAGAATTGAATGTGAATACAATTGGATGGGACTGAAAATTTTGGCGCGAAGAGGAATGAAACAGGTGGTGACAACCTATAAAAGTAGACAAGTGGTGATGAAAAATGGTTATTGTTGCATGAAAATTATAAGAAAATAGAGACCTAAAGAAGATCTGAGTGAGTTGCAGACAAAATCGAGCTACAGATATCTATGGCGCCACCGAAAGTAGGAGCATCCACATCACAGACTAAGAAACCACATGGTAAGCAGGCATCAACACTTATGTAGGAAGAAACCCTGAGAGGAGAGGCATTGAATCCAATCAATTTTCCTAGGGATTATGTGCCACCCAGGAAGCCAATAAAAAAGAAATTTAAACTTCCCAAGGATCCAAAGTACAACCTGGTTACACCGGTGATTCCACCTGGGTGACTGTTGAGGGAGATATGTTGGGTGTAGTAGGAAGCCTAAATTTTTCATACCATGACCTTGCTAATCTAAATAATTTTCCATAGTTATAACCACAAAATTATCTATGCACATCACTCAAAATGAACTCGCTTGTACTCATAGTCGACCCATAGGAGTGGGCAACATGACTGCAATAAAAAAACATATTGAACCTGTTGGAGATCCCAAATTTTGGAAAAAGAACAGAAATCAACATATGTGTCAAATTATTGATAATTTGTGTACATGGAGGGTTCCTCTGGTTGGACAGACCAATTTTTATTGAAACCCAACTCATTGTGCAGATTACAGGATTGTCATCAGCAAGGGAATACCCACTGCCTCTTTTCATGAATAAGACTCATAAGAAAGCACTAGTAGAGAGGATGAAGGAAAAATACGACACACACAAAAGAGCACGTAGATTGGAGGTAATGAGCATCAATGATGATTCTTCCAGTTTTGTGACGCAGGTGTTGGATTGCAAGTTACTAAGGAAATTTTTCAGAGATCAGGTTCTAGTAGAAGTAACAACAACAACAAATAAGTGCACAATAGGAGTGTAGATGAATTGGGCGACATTTTTGGTGAACCAGTTCTTAACTAACTGCAAGGAAGCATAGGATAAAGGAACAAAGTTTCATTATGCTTGGTTGTTGATTTTGATTACACTGGTTGTGTGGAGGGAATTGGAAGAAACCCAGTTCTTGGAAGGTATGCAACAACCATTCCTAGTAGCAAGATATGTTTCTTTGTGGAATATCATGCACAAAAATAGGAAAATGGACAACAATATCATCTTTTACATCTATCAAGAGACAATTTGACAATGCATTGAGGACACATCGTGCATTTTACCTATGATAGTTGAAGAATACACAGAAATTGTGTGATTCAAGGCAGGGCTAGAGCATTTGTACATTCAAACGAAGAGGGATCCCTATCAACAATGGGTTTCGACTAGCTACAGACTGATAGAACATGATGTCAGCCAAATTGTCAATGACTAGGAAGTAGAGTGGAAAACCCTAATGATAGAAACAATGTAGAAGGAGACACAAAAACTATATAAGGATCAAGAATAATAACACAAACATGAAGAAAAAATGAATGGTGTACGATACACTCGAGAAATAACATTACACACTAGAGAGAAGAGAAAGGAGTACCCTAAGGAGAAATTAACGCATAAACATAAGAAGAGGAAAGCCTCAAATGGAGTAGATATCCAAGCCTTGACTGAGGATGACTTGGAGAATATTGGGGATTAGGTCAAAGAAGTAATTGAAGAAGAATTTATGTGAGTTGTGCAAAAATAGGAAGAAATGCACACGAATGTGTAGGCGCAGATAGCCACACTGCACCAGATTTTGGAATCAACCAGGATAGCGCAAGCTCAAACTAAAGAAGAAGAACAGATATAAATCACAACAAAGACAAAATATTCATGACCGATGACATCACAACCACCATCTACATCAATAGAGCATCAGATCATGAAGATATCTGAAGGGCCCATGGAGTTACCCATGACAGAAATACAGGAGTGTGTGCAAGGATTAAGTCATATTGACTTATTGTTGTCACATTTACCAGTGAATGTGTTACACATCTTGTAAACAAGTCTTACAAATGGGATCTAGTTGTGTGTAGAATCGAATTCTATGGAGTTGGCCAAAGTAAATGTAAACAACGATGCATTATAGGCAGAGTATAGTAAACTCATGTTGGAATGCGATGAGGCCATGCAAAAAACAACAAGGTTTCAACATGTAGTGCAAGAGGTATACAAAAACTTTCTAGAGGTACCAATGTAAGTATATACTCCCTTGGAAGAGAAAGTAATTACAAAGATAATTGAATCGATTCAGGGATTTTACACAAATATAGTAGATCTGGAAGCTCACACAATGCCAAGTACCCCACCTGAGGAAAGGGAACAATGGGAGAAGAAATATATGATGATTGTGGAGAGAATTAGGAGATTGGATGAGGAATTTCAAAAGTTGTATGAAGAGAGTACACAAGTGTGGAATCAATTGTTGGAGAATGCAAAGTTATAAACATTAGAATAGAAATTATATACTGTGTAGGGGAAGGCACGAAAATTCAAAGAAACAATGAGCACTCTGACACCAATAGAACAAATGAATTCCATAGTTGACAACAGGCAGCTATACCTCAAGATCAACCAAATAAGAGTTAAGCAACAAAATCTCATGCATAATCCTGAGAAATTGCAGGAGGAAGAATTTTGGGTGACAAAAGAACTTGCAACTGCATAAGGAATATTGAAGCAAGCAATGCAAGACAGTGGAGAGAAATTGAAGACTCCCATTACCGCACAGAAAATAGAGGGGATTTTGATGCAAGAAGCACAAGCAAAGGAGAATGTAGAAACCACAAAGGAAACTTTTGAGAAGTTCAATGCGACATGGAAGGGAGCGCAATAGAAGGATTGAGTGGCTCAAGACGAGCCACATGTGAGTGTTGGGGGCATGTTGGGATAGGATTTTGGGACCAACTTTGGGAACTGCATAACATATGCAAAGGAAGGAAATATAGTTGGTGCACTTTTGGGACTAGTGCGTGCAAAGAAAAGAATATCGTTGAAGCCGTTAGGAATTTTGGGTCCATTTATACGGGATAAGCCTTATTGTAATTGTATAACTATGTAAGGGTTTTGGGATAGAGAGTAGTTGAGAAAGGAGAAATTCAGAGAGTAAGAAGTAGTGAATGTATGTGATGCAATGTATGTGACATAGATAGATAGAGAGATATGAAAATGGAAAGAGAATGGTGTATGAGTGCAATGCACATATTTTGTAATGAATGATTCTAAATAATATAATAAGATCCGACCATTGTGGATGTATCCCATCTTGGGTGAACCACGTTAAATATGGTGTCTATGTGTCATGGTGTTTTTGAAGTTCTATTTATTGCACACATATGATATACATCTATTATTCTGAATATGTTACATGTTATTATGTTTCTATGCACATGATATAAGGTATAATGAATGAATGCTAAGTGTAATGGTTATACAGACTTCCTCCCATCCCTTCATCACTATGGAAACTTGGTTCCTAAATTTCCCATAGATACCTCGGGTGAGATTTCACCTGCTTTTGGTTGATGTCGAAAGGGATGATATATGAGGGTTTTGTTGGTGAATTCATGTTGAACCCTGGGTCTACCCACTGTGCACCAACAATACCCATTATTATATGAAAACTAAACCAAATGTAAGTAATCTTCCCACTTAGATGGTTTATCCATCACATACATTCTCAACATGTATTCAATTACTTGGTTGAGTCTCTTTGTCTTCCCATTTGTCTATGGATGGTATGTTGTGCTAAAATTCATATTTGTAAAAAAACCTTTAAACAATCCTCTCCAAAAATTTGAATTAAAATTTGTGTCTCTTTCTAAAACAATTGCCTTAGGTATCCCATGCAACCTAGCAATTTCCCTCATGTAATTTTCTACACTATTATCTATTGTATGGGTCATATTTATAGGGAAAAAATGAGCAACCTTTGTCAATTATCCACAACTACCATTATGGAATCATGTTTCCTTTTTGTTATGAGAAACTTAGTGATAAAATCAATGGTTACCACTTCCCATTTCTTCTCTGGAATTGGAAACGGTTGTAGCAAACCCATTGGGTGTCTATGCTCAACCTTCACTCTCTGACTTTCCATACATCATCGTTCTTCATCCCAAGACAAAAGAATTGTATTTTTACTATTGCAATTGTTTTTTGGTAACCAAGATCTCATACATAACATTATGCATCTCTTTTAATACCCAGTTCCTAAGTTCTCTGGAACTAGGAACATAAATTCTATTCTTTTGCATAAGTGATTCATATTCCTTAATCTCATACTCTTAATTTTCCATTGTACATTTTCTTGCTGTAAATGTTTTTTACCCATAGGTAATACTAATCTGTAACAACAACATCTAAAAATTTTCTCTTCAAATATGATTGATGCATACTAATGGATGTAGCATGCATAAGATGTATCCTTCTGATGAGTGCATCAACAACTTTATTTTATTTTCCCTTGATATATTTGATGTCAAAGTCATACTCACTTAGAAACTCCAACCATCTTGTCTATATGGCATTCAAATTTGGTTGTTCAAAAATATATTTCAGACCACAATGGTTTGTCCTTAATTCAAACCTATTTACCATGAGATAATGACTCCACATATTCATTGCATGAACTACGGAAAAAATCTCCAAGTCATGTGTGGAATAGTTCCTCTCATGTTCTTTAATTTTTATGGGCTCATAACTAATGGCATACCCATTTTGAGTGAGGACTCCACCAAGTCCTTCCTTGTAGACATATGTACATACCACAAAATTCTCATTTGGGTCAATAATATTTAAAATAGGTGCACTAGTAAGTAATTCCTTTAACAAATTAAAGTTCTCTTCACACTCTATTTTCCATTCAAAATTAATTCTCTTCTTTTACAAATAAGTGATGGGATGATAAATCTTAAAGAACCCTATTATAAACCTCCTGTAGTATCTGTCTAATCCCATTAAAGATCTGATTTCTGAAACATTCCTGGGTGTTGACCATCCTCTAATGGCATCAATCTTCTCTGGATCCACTACTATACCTTGTTCTAAAATAATGTGTCCCAAATAATGGATTTGTTCTTGGTAAAAATACCATTTACTAAGCTTCACATAAAATTGATGTTCCCTCAACACTTGCAACACCAACCTCAAGTGATGTTCATGCTCTTCCTTAGACTTAGAATAAATAAGTATGTCATCCAAGAACACAATGAAAACCTTATCCAGACAATTTATGAATATGTCATTCATTAAGCACATAAAGACAAATGGTGCATTGGTCAATCCAAATGGCACCACCACAAATTCATAATGTCCATACCTAGTTCCAAAGGATGTCTTACTAATGTCTTCTTCCTTTATTCTTACTTGATGGTATCCGGATCTCAAGTATATCTTTGAAAATATATTTGCTCCTCTTAACCGATCGAAGAGGTCATCAATTCTGGTTAGAGGGTATTTTTTCTTTACCATGGATTTATTCATCTATCTAAAGTCGATACACAACCTCAATGTTCCATCCTTATTTTTGACAAAGAGTACTGGTGCTCCCCAAGGTGAAACACTTAGGCGTATGTACCCTTTCTTCAACAATTCTTCCAACTGCATTTGTAATTCCTTTAATTATGGTGTACTCATTTTGTAAGGAGTTTTTGATACTAGGGTAGCCCCTGGTACTAAATAAATAGAGAAATATATCTCCCTCTTCAATGGAAATCCTAGTATTTATTGGAATACATCCTCAAACTCTTGCAATACTGGAAAATATTCAAGGCTTGGCCCTTTTGTCTTTTCTGGATCTTCCACATGAGATTCATACAATTGACATCCTTTCCTAAAACATTTCTTCAGTTGTAAGGCTGAAATATCCCTTATAGAAATGGGTCTTATAATTCCTTTCACATTGCTTTGTTTTCCTTCTTCATCAAGACATATAAATCTCTTGTTATGACAATCTAGGACATCATGATGTTTTTCCAACCAATCCATTCCAATTAAGATATCATAAGATCCTAATGGGATGATATTCATATCACCATTAATATTCACTCCATTCATATTTATTGGACAACTTCTAACAACCTCATTGATCCGTCTTTTGGTTCTAGTGGCTAGCTAAACCAAACTTGATTTCTCAATATTAGTTTTGTCCAAATGTAATCTATCCACTATTTTTGGATCAATGTAACAATGGCTTGCTCCTAAATCAATTAAAAGAGAAACATGATGATTAATGATCTTACCTTCTATTTCAATCATATTGGATTGGTGCTCTACTCATCCATCTTCTAAGGCTCCATATATTCTTCCCATGTCTTATAATGTTGTAGCTTCTTGGATGTTTTGCATAGTCTTCTCTTTATCTACTCTATGAGTGAAATCTTTGTATAGGTTATTTTATTTTCACCCCCAACATGGGATTGGTGGTATTCATCATTTTCCCAAGGAGCCTTCCTTCTTGGATTCATTCTTAGTAGAATGTTCTTGCTGATTTTTATTTGGAATTTTTTTGTTGAAATGAGTTTTGAATCATTTCCTCCTCTGATCATATTTCTATTTCTTCTTATCCTTCCAATATTTCTGCATGGATTCTCTGCCCTTGCCTTGCTCATTCATGTACTTATCCTCCCCGATGGTCTATGTCAAAGTCCTAGGCTCATCATACTAAATATTTTCTTTATAATAGGATGTAATTCCACTCAAAAATGTCTATATATTCACCTTCCCATCCTTGATAAACCCCACATACTTCAATAATACCAAGAAATCCTTTTCATATTCTGTCATGGTCATGCTTCCCAAATTAAGTTCAAAGAACTCTTGCATCTTCTTGTCATAAAAGTGCTCTATAAGATACTCCTTTTGAAAATATATGTTGAACTGCTTCCAAGTGATCCTACTCTCATTAATGTGCTCAACTTGATTTGACTAATCCCACCACATAACATCATTTCCATGCAAAAGGTATGCAAAAATTATGGCTTCTAGGTTGGATGAGTAGTTGTGCAATTGAAAGTAATTCTTGATTCCAAGAAACCAAGATTCAACATCATCTTTCCTTTATCTTTCACCACAAAAGGATGGTGGATTAAGCTTCCTCAACTGCCCTTGAAAACTATCTAATTCATGTCTTATTCTTTGGTGTCTAACAAGAGACACTTTCAGACTGCTTATGGAGTCTTCAGATGCATAACATTTCCTTGTTGAGTAAGGAGGTGAGTGATGTATATGATTTCTATTTTCACTTCTTGAATGACCATCCCTTTTGTATTTATCTCTTCTTTCATGATATTTTCCTTCTTCCTCTTTCCTTGAGTCTGAACCATTCTTTGCTTCCCTATGCAATTCATTTAGGCTTTGCATCACTTGGGAATTTATATGATTTTGTTCTCTCATCAACCTCTGATTTTCTACATTGTAACTTTTCACTTCTATTCTCAGTCTTCTCACACTCTCTATTAATGTTTCTTGTTCCCCTTTTCTCTTGTACCCATTTGATTCTATCTCTACATTACCAACACTGATATTTTGACCTTTGTCTTCTTTATCATGACTAAAGGCTCCCTCTCCTTCCTCCATATCCCAAATATGAATTCTTGTCTTGATCTGATATGTTTATATCCCCTAATTCTACAAATTGTGCAAGCAACCATTTTGTTAAAATTATGCATATTATATACATTTTGTTAAATAATGTTATAGGTCCTTTTTTTTGCTCAATTCATGAAGAAATATGTCATCGTTCTCCAAATTATAATAATTGCAGTTCATTCTCCTCTAAATAATATTTACAATGGCTATATCTATGCCCCAATCCAATCTCTGAGCTGAAAGTTATGGCTTCCCGAAAAAGCTACTTTCACCCTATTTATGCAATTTCTCTAAGTCGGTGTAATTTTATTAAAATGCCAACTTTTATGAACCGTAAACGAAAATATGTTAGGAACCATAGAAAATTTTGTATGAGACAGATAATAATAATAATAATAAATAATTCATAACAATTCTTATATTTTTAATCCGATGCTCCAGTCAAAAACTGCAACAATATGGAATATGCAACTTTGTCCTTTTTCACCCATTTTTCCATACTTAGAATTTTCAACAAAACTGACTATCTCACAATTTGTGCACTACTGGAAAAATTTCAATAAACCAAAGTTTTTTGTATTAATGAGTACATAAAATGTTGAATAGATAAAAAAATTCTAGTTTTGTGGTCTGTGGTCACTTTTCCACCTCTGGAAATCTCAAAAATCCTAAAATAGTGGCCCAAAATAGTGGATTTTGGCCTATTTCAATATCCCCATTCCAATTCCCATAGGATTTATTCATTTCCTTCATGGGTTATTTCAAGTTTTTCTTTCTGGAATCTCCTTGAGAGTTTCATCTTAATATGGACATCAACCAACGATCTGGACTCAGATCTTTAAAAACCACTATTTTGTGAATTTCAACAAATACAAGAAGACTTGGATAAGGCCCCCCTATGAAAATTTTGTAGATACCCTATTTGCGCAAAAAACACATAATTTTGATATCAATATGACTTAATTTTCTCCGGTTATGGCCAAAATAAGAAAATAGCTCCAGTCTTGGTTTTTTTGTTTTTGAAACTGTGGAACAATTTTGCTTTTTCTTTTAAATTGTGGAACAATTTTTCCTAAGTGCAATTTGCACCATCAATATCAAGTTGGAAGAAATATGGACAATTTATATAAACTCCATCGACCATCAGTGACCGACATTCTTCTTTGGCATGAACAACACCTTCCCCAAACCGTCGACCCGACCATCGACCATCAACCCAACTCCCTAATGACTGATTTGCGCACAACTCCAAATTGACCGACCTGGCCATCGACCATCAGTGATATTCATTGGTGAATAGAACTCCCCACAAATTCGGATGACACATGACCATTGACCCATCGACGCTTGACGATCCTCGATGACTATAAAAAATGTTTCCTTAATTCAGTCGCTCAATCGTCGGCCATCATCCATCTTTGTTGGCTGACATGGAAACTATGTTGACATGGCATGACACGTAGATGATAACATGGCATGACATGTCATCTTGAGGCATCAATTAGGATGACATGGAATGACACATGGATGTTGATGTGGCATGACACATGGATGCTAACGTGGAATGACACATCATCACCTTTTTTTCTCCATCAACCATCAACGTTTCTCTTGGAAGAATTTGAACTTCGCACTAAATCTGTCGATCCCTAATCCATCATCCATCGAAAATATTAGATGTCCTTTGGACGAACTTCAACACTTTTCCAAACTCGTTGATCCCTGATCCATCGACCATCGATGATATCAGATGTCATTTGGACTAATTTCAACACTTCGCCAAAATCATCGATCCCCAATCCATCGATCATCGACAATATCAGATGTCATTTGGTCGAGTTTCAACACTTTTCCAAACTCATTGATCCCCGATCCATCGACCATTGGCAATATCAGATGTCATTTGGCTGAATTTCAACACTTCACCAAACTAGTTGATCCCCAATCCATCGACCATCGATGATCTCATATTTCATTTGACCAAAGTTCGCCACTTCACCAAACTTGTCGATCATTGATCCATCAATCATCGACAATCTCATATGGTGATTTTCAACACTTAGACAATTTTGACCAAAACCCAAGTGAATATAGGTCGTTGATCTCTCAGGTAAGATGGTCTCGACCATTTCTTTTCTCCAACTTCCCAAATGGTTGAAAACGAATACGAATCATCGATATTCCTCCTTTTCCAAACCTCTGAAATGAATCTCAGCCATTGATCTCATAAATTTGTCAAACTTCGAAACTTTATCAATTGTTTTAATATCTCAAAGATGAATCTGGTCATTGATCTCCAGATCGAACATGATATCGACCATCAATTCATCAAACTCTTCCCAACATTACATCGACCATTAAAATATGAATTTTTCAACCTTCCAGGTTGAGTTTGGCTCTGCAACTTTACATATTGAATCCATTAACCTCTCAAACAATTTTGAATTATTTCAAAGTCGAATTTTCCCATGAATTTGGGGATTTCTCTCTCTAATTTTACACATTTTTCCAAAAACTCACACAGATCGAAATATGTGACATCGAATCTTCCTGATTCACACTTGTTTTGTTGCATACTAGTCCGTTGTTTCAACCAGAATCTCTTATACCAATCTATAACGTACCCATCCACCCACAGGCTAGCCATGCTACTTCAAAAATGATTTTGAAATTTTGATAACATCTAATTAATAAAGAAGCATGAAAGAGCACCATAACAACACATTCTATAATCAATATTCATCCTACAACATAAAACAATGTTTAAACATGCCATGCACAACAATAACCAGCAAGCATGCACATTAAAGATACACATCTCACAGATATTAATTAATACACAACGAAAATAAATATACAAGCATAGAAACACGTGACAAAGAGAACTTATCTTTAACAAAATGAATCACCAAATGGATGCATACCAAGTACGTTCCACATAACCATAGACATTGATATTCCAAGTCTGAACAACATGTCACCCCCAAGCTAGGGATATGAATCCACAAGGATGGTTCTAGGGTGTCACTCAGCTTCCCAAACCAATCAAGACTCAAGATATCACATGTTTCTCAAAACACAACAATCCAAAGTACACCAACTCTCTTCTCTCTAGCATGTGCAACCCAAGAGAATGAAATCCATTCTTTGCCATAGAGTCCCATAGGATGTCCACCTCCTTCCAGGGATCCAGTGAATTTGGTCAAGAATCTCCACGTTAGGACTCTCAGGATTCACACCTGTGAACAAATTCTAGCACATGCCAATGCATCTCAAGTATACAGGCATTAATTCATAGCTAGAATAAACCAACAAACAATGGCTTCATTCCTCAGAAATTCATCCCCATATCCCAGTCAAGAACATGAATGAATGAGAAATAATGAATGAGTAAAAGACTAAATGGAGAGAGTGAACAAAATGCAAAGTGTGAACAATGAACAATGAGTGAACCCACAAACAACCTAAATATGGGTTTATATATTTACTTGGAAATCAAGAATGACATGACCTTCCCCAAGAAGCTCATGTAACCACTTCTCTCAATTAAAACAAGTATGGGTAAAAAAATTATAACAAAAAGACTTATCCCCTTAAGCCCCCTCTCGCATGAAATCATAGCCCCCTATAACTCTTTTCCTTGTTCATCTAGAAGCCAACGATGTGGTTTATTATTAATAATGATAAAAACATTACACTTCCTAGGAACTCTGACCTCTTTTAATTGTTTGAGCACTCCATCCATGCATAAAATAACAAAATACATTATTTAATCTGGGGTCTCAAAACCAGGGTATTACATTTTCCTAGCAGCGAGTTCCCTTGAGTACCCAATAGTGATATTCCTTGCTACATGTGCCAGAGATACCTTGATAAACAAATGGGATGCTTGATGAACTAAGAGAAGTGAAGGGGTACATTCCTTGGGTTGGGGGAAATCAATATAGTTATAGGAGAATGCCAATGGGTTGTGGAATGTCTAAGTTGTGAGGGGATCGTGAGGGACACCCATTTCTTGTGGATTCCTAGCCCCAGCTTGGAGGTGACTTGTTGTTGAGATTTGGAACAACAATTCTATGGTTGGGTGGAATGTTTGTCCCAAGCAGGTGGTTTCACAATTATTTTAAAAAAATAAGTGTTTATTTGTTTTCTAAGTTAATTTATGAGTTTAACTTATGTGCATTTTACTTTTTCATGGGAACGATTTATATGTTGTTGTAGATGAGCTTATTTGTTGTATTCATATTATTTCAACATGTTGTAGAATCATATAGTTATGGGTATCTAAAAATGGTTAAATATGTGTATAATTTGTCGTTGGTAAGCCACATGAATAAATAAAAAATTTGTATTATGTGTATTTATAGAAGTAATGTTCCTTGGTTAATCTAGGGAATGTTACACATATAATAAGGTATCTGTTACACCCTCAAGAGTCATGCCCAAGTCCAACCTTGGAAACTCATGGACGTGCGACACTGCAGTGGTTCTCCCTTAGTATCTTGGCTCAACCAAGGATACTTCACCCGGACTACCCCTCTTCACCTAGAGCATACCCATAATCCATTCTAGGCTACAAGCAAGTCACATCCTTACTCTATGCAACTCAGTTGTATACTTAGACATTTGTTAACATTGTTTAACACTTAGTCAATTTGGAATACAATAGAAAACATTCGAAACATAAGAAACATATATAGTATGAGAGGCACCAATGGTGCCTAATACCCAGCCTCATTTATCTATATTATGAAATAGAAACAAAGATTTACAAAGAGGGTTCTACTATCTTAGTTACACAGATACTCTACTTACACATAAGGAGAGTACTTTGCATGCACCTCCAGTGCAACATGCAAATACTCTTGTCCATCAGTTCCAAACATCAGATATGATTCAATACACTCAAAATTTGTACATGGAAATAAGCAGGTAGTACAGCCAGATAAGAAGCCAACGTTGAAGATTCAACAGATTCCCAAGAAAGAACAGTTCACACTTCATGCAATAGGTGTTCTTGCAGGGAATCCATTGGATTTGAGGAGGACTCAATATCATCATGAGGATCCTTCTCATTTACTTTCATCATTTCAACCAACAATGCCCATGAATTTCTATATGATTCAATATTTTGATCTAAATACCTACAGTGAGGCTGTGGGAAATCCATTATGGAAAGTATCCATGCAGAAGGAGTATGACTCACTCCTAGAGAATCAAACTTGGAATCTGATTCCACTTCCACTAGAAAAGAATATTTTTAGGTGTAGATGGGTCCACAGGATCAAGAGGTACAAGGATAGATAGGTTTCCAAAGGACTTCATCAGATCCATAAATATTTTTACATATTCACGAAGACTTTCAATGAACAGAAGTTTTAGACTTTGTGGGATCGTCTTGGAGTGAAGAACGTAGTTTCCTAGAAACTGCATTTTCTTCTTTTGACACATTGTCTTTTCAGGGGGGGGTTTGTTCCCACATGATTTTCCCTCTTTCCTCATTTTTATTCAGTGTCCATGAGTTGCATTGTACATGAGTACCTAATATGGCCTATTTTTCGAGACTCATTTTTTACTCCATAGTTATGTCCAGGGGGGGTGTTGGAGAAATTTCTATTTTTGACACACTAGTTCAGTAGGAGTTAACTAACTAGTTCTATTTTAGACTTTCTATTTAGACCATCATTATTATGGACTAGTTGGACAAGCATCATGATGTCCTAGATTTCCATAACAAGAACAAAGGGCCAAGTCTTGAATATTTTTTTAGTATTGAAAATGTTTGAGGATATATTCAAAGAAATACCAATGTTTCCACCAAAGAGGGATATATATTTCTCTATAGATCTAGTACCCAGAACTTCCCTAGTATCCAAGACTCTTTAAAAAATGAGTACACCAGAATTAAAATAGTTACAAATGAAACTAGAAGAATTTTTTTGAAGAAAGGGTACATACGCCCAAGTGTTTCACCTTGGGGAGCATTGATACTCTTTGTGAAAAATAAGGATGGAACATTGATGCTATGTATTAAATTTAGACAACTGAATAAAGCCACTGTGAAGAAAGTATGCCCTCTACATAGAATTGATGACCTCTTTGATCAAATAAGAGGAGAAAATATTTTTTCAAATATAGACTTGAGATAAGGATATCACCTAGTGAGAATAAAGGAAGAGGACACCAGTAAGACAACTTTTAGAATCAGGTGTGGGAATTATGAATTTGTAGTGGTGTCGTTTGGACTGACCAATGCACTAGTTGCCTTTATTTTCTTAATGAATAACATATTCAGAAACTATCTAGATAAAAAAAATTTATTTTCCTAGCTTCGGGCAGGTATTCTCACATGGATCTAGGTGTTGGGAATGTAGGAATCTTCATGGGAAGCACATCACACTTTCGGATTGGTGAAAACCCCCTTGGATTTGAGTGGGGGCTTCATGGGTTTGATGATGGTCATTGTGGGCTTGTGTTGGGGATTCACACCCACAAGGAAAGCCTAATTTTATGTTGAATTGTGGAGGGTCTTCTATGGTGACCCCTAAGGATTGTATATAAATGAGAGAGGTCATTGTGACATTACACATCATGTAGAGTGTGTGGAGACATGATGGAGCTAGCATAAGTCAGTCTGCAATTGTGCTAGGAGGATTGGTGATATCAACAAAGGGGAAGTTTGCAAGGTGGAGAATCTAGACCAAGAGAGAGAAGTGAAGAAGGTCGCATGTGTGTGGTGAAATTTTCATACCATACGAGATTTATAGGAGGACGAAGCATGTATATACACGGGTTATAGAATAATGAATCACATATAGGGTATATGTTATTTGCAGGAGAGAAAACAACATGTGTATGTGGGTTTCCAGTTGGTGAATCACATATCTGAAGTTTTGGGGTAGGCACAGATCTGTACCCGCTGACAGGTGACATCAACAAGCTATATAGGTGGTCTGTAACAGATTTGTGTGTAGAGGATATTTTCATATATTGTTGAGGTTTGATTTTCTTATTTGTATGGTTATTGGAGAATGAGGTTGTTGTCAGTTTTGGTGCTTTGGAAGACAAGGTTGTCCTTAGATTTTGGTGATATTGTATTAGATGGGAGGTTTGGTTTTTCCTTTAAGATTTTTTATGATAACAAGATTACATAAATGAAATTGTTTCTCATGTGTATTGATGATTCATCTCTGATATTTTTGTTTCCATTTCATATGTTTTCAATCAAGAATTTCACTATAAAGTTGTTCAGTGATAACAATTAGATTTTTACTGTTAGATCACTAGGAAGCAATTTTTAGATCTGAAATTAGTCACATAAATTTTCATGTGAAAATTGGCATGGTATCAGAGCTTGGGATCTGAAGAGAAGGGGATCATATTAAGACACATTGTTGGCTACAACACTGGAGGAGTGTTGTTATTATTCTTGTTCTTTTTATTGTTTCGGGCAAGTCATAGGTGATAGCTCTGAGAGGGAGCTATGTTGATGGTTGTAGGTGGAAATAAGTTAGATGGTCTTTGGTTTGAGACATAGAACAGACTATCGAGATGAGGAGTTGTGGAATATTCTAACTCAGTGGTGTGGCAGGTTGGGAGTTATGTTGGATTGGCAGAGAGCCTGGATCACAACAGTATGTTTGTTGTAGTGATTTTGTACCCTGCAGGAGCTGAGCTCCCTTAGTCTCTTCCTATACCTAAGACAGGAACATAGATACGAGCAAAGGATGCTTAAAAGATTGATAATATGTCATGATGTAAAAATATATCAATCCTCTATCAATAAACACACAAACTTACATGGATAGTCATTTAGAGGGAAACATCTAACATATATTTTATTAATCAAGTAAGCAATATTACAACTTACAGGTGTAAACTGAAGAAATATCTTTCTTCCAAGCTCCTTTCCCATGCCTTACCACCAAAACGCCAGAGTAACTTTACTAGTTCTTTTCTCCCCTTTCCCATGGAAATGGATTGGTTCTTATAGGGCTTTAGAGATAAGGCCATATGGTTAATGGAATAATATCTTCAGGCTTATACTGGAATCCTTCTCTAGACTAAACCCTGAGAAATCAGAGATAGGTATCATCTATCACAACCAAATCCAAAAAAGGGAGATTTTATGCTTGATTGTGACCTAAGTACACAGATAGAGTGACCTGGTCGCAACTTGGAAGATTGGAAAGTGAGACCAACCCTTTCGGTCATGGGCTTGAGAAATGAAAATGGAGACCGAAGGGAGATTAGCATAGAAACTCAATGGGAAGATGATGAGAAATGAGTGAATTGGGTATGTGACCTCTAGGAGACAATGTATTAGTAGTTAAAGGGTTAATAATTCTAAAACATATTTCCCCTAAAGTGCGAGGTGAGAGGAGGTGTCTGATGGCCTAAATAATTTACCAATAAAAAGTGTAGAGACGTGGGAAAAGAGCTTGGAGAAAAGCATCGCAAGTCCTGCAAAAATGATCCCAGAGGTGGGGATTCCCATGCTCGGTAAGATAGGTGGTATCATAGCCGCTATATATACATTGCGGATCTATGCATGATGCAAGTGCTGGCCACAACAATTACACTGTGGATCCACCAGGAAATAAACAAGACTTGATCCATGGCCATGAAAGTATACATTGTGGATCCATGAAATATGCAAGTGAAAACATAGCCACAACCAAGTACAAATGTGGATCTATGTGACATCACCAAAAGAAGTAATATGACTCAATAACTGAGTAATCAATGAAGTGCTCATAAATATTCTCCATCACATCTTGGGAAAGAATGTGATCTAACATGAGGGTGATCTTTCCCAAGGTATTCGTCCCTAATCCAAATGGTATGAATCTACAACATGTGAATAAATGAGCTAATGTCGAGCATGGTAGAAACCGTATGATTACCAGTCATTAATGTATAGTGTTAAGAGAGGCGAGGGAATCCATCGATGATGATGATGGAACCCAAGATACCGAGAAAAATCTATGAAGTTTGAATAAAGGATTCAATGTTGAACACTCGTAGATTCAATCGACATGAGTCAATGATGTAAAACCCACTGTCGAAATGCAAGGAGACATACCACTAATGTCTGCAAGTTCTAGGGTACTGAAGGGTTTCTAGATTTCAATCTTGGATAATGTTTTGAAGTCGAAAAGATGAAATCCATCAAAGGAGGGCCTTGATGTATCCTCCATCAATCGATGCGAAATGGGAAAAAATAGATGGTGTGAAAATAATAATAGTGGAGCACAACTGACACAGGTATGGTAGGTGACTGATGTATGTATGACTTCCCTTGAACAAGTATGCATGAAAAATGTCTTGACTCAAAAGCATTAACTCAAGTGAAAACCATAATAATTTTTCATGGACTGGTGAGGGGAACGTGACACAATGATGGGAATGGTAGTCAAATGAGAGAAAATGGATAACCCGACTGTTGTATGAGGTGATAAAATAGTTGCATTATTCAAGGGAGACACAAAATAAGGACAACTGTCAGTTAATGAAGACAACAAGATGGAAAAAACACTCTAAAAATTCTCCACCATGATCGATGATTGCCTCTTCATAGTTTTATTATCTGGAGGAGGATAAAAAATGATCATTATATCTCACCTAGTGATGAGTCCCTCAATATATTATTAACAAATCTGAGGAAGGAGGGATTTGGTCCCATGAATGGGTCCTTCGATGTAAATTTTAACGAGTCCAAAGAAGGAAAACTCAATGGATTTTTCTTATTTAAAGATTTTGAAATGGTCATAAAGAAAACTCTATACACTTAACTATGGATTTTTCTCGAGCCCGGGTAGTTTGACGGTGTTTTTTAATTTTAGGGACTCTGAAAAACTTAAAGAAGACTCTAGGGGGGTACTTTTATCGTAAATTTTAGTCTCTTGTGCCCGAAAAAGTTTAAAACAATGCGAAGGAGAACTCTCATAACCATAAGGGATAGGGTGTTCCTTTTTCATAAATAGTCCATATGTCCCGAAAAGGTGTAAAATTATACTAGGTGGACGTCTTTTCAAATCTATGATACGAGTGTGAAAAGACAAGCATACTCAGTGGTCTTTTCTTGTTTTAAGGAGTTGAAAAAGGGCTTAAAAGAGACTCCATAGAATGGTTCCATAGATTATTTTGATAGTGTTCCTGACAAAAATAAGGTTAGAGTATGGTTCCATGACCAAAGAAAAGGATAAATAGCCAAAAATGAAGAAAAGGAGTTATTTTATAGTGTGAGCAGGGTTAAAATGAAGCTATATGTGGTGAAAAAATAGGGTTTTTACCTCATTTTACCCATTTACCTTGGTGAAACTTTGGAGAGCCCTCTTCTTGCGAAAATTTGGAGCAGTGATTGTGGAGCGTGGAACCAAATATCATAAACCTTTGAGCCAAAAAAATATAGGTTAGACCTCATATTACAAAACCCATCTTGCATTTTTATTTTGAGGCATTTATTTATTCATGGCATGACTTGAAATTATTGAGTCTGTGTGGTCACGACTGGCCTCTTTGTGGGGAGCGACCGAATGGTTCGGTCGCTTTGTGTGAAGGACAAAGCTGTGATCGATCGCAACCATAGTAGAGTTGAGGGGTGATCGACCAGTATGGTCATGACCAATCACACTATCGACCAAAAGGGGTCATGACAAAACAAAGTGGTCATGATTGGTAGCCCTATCTGCTCAGGAAATTCGCGACCGAGTGTATTTTGGACAATTTGTTGAAATTTTTTTATGAGTATTGTATATGAATGGGTTCTGAAAAAATTAGGTGTTTGTGGTAGGTGTGAGCGACAATGTTGGAGTGGAGAGAATGCGAACATGAATAGAATGATAATGTTGTGTTAGATGATCCTCCTACTTTAGATGCTTTAAGGAAGTGTGGGTTACTGAAGTTATTCCTATGTCAAAACATGCGAGCACAACCAATCATGTTACAATGGTTGGTTGATATGTGGGATGCAGATCAACAACACTTTGTGGCACGAGACCAGATACTAACCTTGGATATTGATTATATTTACTTTTTGATGATATTTTCTCATCGTGGTGCCAATGTAGTCTTGGTAGGTGGAAACATGGGTGGTGTAGATTGGGTGGATGGCTATGTGGTCCACTACTGTCACTCGGGTACACAGAAGAGTAGAAATAATATGCCTATTAGTTAGGTAGTGGAATTGACCCTACATACCATGTTATTCACCATTACACGGGTGACAGAGAGAATCGGGCCACACTTGGCTTCGAGAAGCCAAGTAGATTACGTCATGATAATTATGTCCCCTACAGTATATAACTAGTGTGTTGTGGTTTTGGTAAATATGAAGGACCAGTTGACCAAGTGCAATTTGGGTTGACAAAATCAATTTTGTTATGGATATGTTTTTCTATCTTTATTTTTTGAGCGGGTTCCTTCATCACAACCATGGGATGTGGTGGAAGATGTTGGGTATAGATATCTGTTTATGAAGAAACGAACAGATCTGTTGTCCCAACTCAGGGGGGGACACAATACCAATTTTACGCCAATTTTTTTTCGATATTTAGATCACCAGATAGTGGTGATAGATGATTATGCATATGATGGTGAGGATTACCGTGATCATCTAGAGTTTTTAGTATTTTTTTGTTTTATGTTTTTAAATATTTTGTGATTTTATGATATATAAAAAAAAATTGTTGTAACATAACAAATAATTTGTGATGGACAGATTGTGCTCCAGTACGCCCAACATGTATGTCACCACTGACTATGCGAGGTGAACATCTAGGGATTGGGAGAGGACCATATAGTGGGAGAGTTGATCCAGATCTCTTGGAGGATCTCGAGGAGAACCTTGATCATTTGACTATGGGAATTCCAGTGCCACATATGGACGATATACCTCTGTGTATGCAGAGGAGTGTAGTAGGTGTGGGGAACTAGTTTGGGAACCTTTTTTGGAAGGTCGCACAAGCAACCATTTTTTATAATGACCATAAGGTTCCTCAGGATGACTAGTGTTGTAGGAAAATCTCCCTGCGGACAGGTAGATTGCCTCAAAGAGCTAGACCCTAACTCTAAGACAGAAAGTGCTTAACGTGGACACTAACTTCCTTTCAAATCTATACAAACTAATACATGAGAAGGAAGGAGAATATAGGTACCTCTTTATCAATGTTTGTCCCTGCACGCTCTAAGTCGAGCTCCAATCTTTCGCTCCTCGCTGAGTCCTGTAGACAAACAAAGTACGACCGCTTTCTACTCTATTGATATTAGCTTGAAAACAGATCTATCTATCAATGATAAGTTCATGTAAGATCAGACACAAACTAGAAAGAAACAGGGCAAGTGTGTCATATTAATGAGAATAACGACAACATTACTTACAATCGTAGATGCGAATGCGATAGCTTCGTCAAGTCCCCTTCGTCTAACCCTTGCTCGAGAGATCCACGACCTGGATGATATCAGCTTCACTGATCACTCTCCTTTGACTAACTGTGTGTTTCCTATGAGATCATAGGTTTCTTGCTTGCAATTCTTCCCCCTTTTCACCATCATAGAGCCTTCTTATATAGGTTAAGAGGAGCTTAACCTCTTGAGTTATCTTTAGAACAAGTTGAGGAATTCCCTCCTTGGATCAGGGATCTCCTAATGGAACCAAGAATTCGAATGCAACTGCCTTCCAAACTTGAAAGATCCTCCCCTTATTCTCCTCAACGGGCCAACTACTGCCTCAGATTAGACAACGCTCCCTCCAAAGGGGCATCAGAGCGCTATAGCGCTCCCTAGGAAGCTTGAGGGGGATGCCAGCCCTCCAAAGATGGATAGCGCTCCTTCAGAGGGGAAGATAAGTGTTATAACACTCCCTGAGACCTTATAGGGGAGCACCATCTCTCCTAAGGCTGATATAGGGGAGCGCTCACCTTCAAAACCTTTGTTTAAGAGCTCCTCTCAGGTCATAAGAGTTCCTTGACTTCAGTTAATCATTTTCTTTCCTCCAAATCAAGTGTCTGAGTTATTCTAGATGTCTTTTTAGTGTCGTCATCATGGCAATATTCTTTGTTTGATGTTTGTGACACTTGTGAATGTTATGCGACACTTGCGATAGTTGAGAGGATCATGCGACACTTACGACACCTATCGAAGTGAGCAATATTGAGGTGTAATAGATTGCCCCCCAAAGTATCAAGTTAGAATATGTGAACTGATAACTGAAATGCTTTGTAGATGTTCAAACAAGGGTATAGACTCGGAGAACCTGACGGAAGATGCACACAAACATCCAACAAATATCATGACATATTTCAAAACCGAAGGCAGGCATACCTATGCTTGGGCGATCAAGACTTGCAAGATATGGCCGCCATAGAATACACTGTGGATCCATAATTGTATTGATAAGAAGGTATAGCCATCGAAGATACAATGTGGATCTATACTCTGATGACTCAGACTAATCGTAGCCACGAAGAATACACAGTGGATCTACGAGATGACAAGACATAGCCACGACCAATACAAAGTGGATCTATGTAACAATGTATGTGTTATTTGTCCAATAGAAACTCCTTCGCAACCTGGGCAAAGCATATATCAAAGTGGTTACTCAACCCAGGGTCTTCTTACCAATCCCAATATGGTACGAATCTGACCATGTGAATAGATGTCCTGATGTCGAACATGGCATAAACCACTTGATTACCGGTCAATGATGTGAACCGTTAACAAGTGCAAGGGAAATCACCATTAATGTCAATGATTCCCAAGGTACCCTAGTACATTCCAGCGAATGTGAATAGATGAGCTGAGGTCAAACATCCATGGAATCATCCGATCAGAGGTCAATGATGTAAACCTACTGTCGAATGTGAGGAGGCCTGCCATTGAGGCATGCAGGTCCCAAAGTACTAACTGGTTTCTAAGCCTGATTCCCGGATAATGTGTTGAAGTCGACAGGAATAGACTTGTCGAGGGAGGGTCTTAATGTATCCCCCATCAACGACATGAAACAGATATAGAGATTTAATTGGTAGATCAAAAGAACATGGACTAACATGGGTTTTGAGGCAAGATATTTGGGATGGCTGACTCTCGAGGCGGATACTTCCCTTGAAAACTGAGGCACAACAACAAAACATGACATGGACCAAAACTATGCAGTGGATACTGTGACTTGCATCGGGTGACCCAAAGGAGTGAAAGGAACTCAAAGGATTGGCTTAGTGCAGAGGTTCAGTGGATTATGATGCATGCAAATGACAAAGTGTCATGTTCAAGGGCGACTCTAAGAATTGTTGGATAATGTTCTCAAGAGACTGCTTGGCTTGCTCCTTTCAATTTTTTCCCCCATCCAGATAGATGAGTACCTCTTTTTGATTTAATGAGCTCGAGGAGGATAACACATGCTTGATATAAATCACCTTTGGTAAGTTCCTCTTCCTTTGTTTAACGAACCGGAAGAAGTAAGGGATCGGTCCCATATGGGCCTATCGATGTGTGTTTTAACGAGTCCAAAGACAGAAAACTCGAAGGTTTTTCGGGATTATAGAGTTTGGAAAAACACTTAAAAGAGAACTCTCTTAGTTCCTTTTCCGTACAATAGTCCAACGAGACCGAAAAAGAGATAAACTATCGCTCGAAAGACACCCTTTCTGACCTTTTAACGAGTGTGAAAGGAAGCAAGGTCACTTGACAATCTTTTCATATTTAGAGAGTCTGAAAAGGGTTTAAAGACGACTCCAAGGGGGTTCCTTTTTCGTGTGTTGGTGTATCCGTACCGGTCCGAAAAAGAGATAAAATTTTACCCGGTTGCGTTCTCATGTTTTCGAGCTCAAGAACGAACTAAGACTATGCTCATAAGCGTGACAAGGTAAATAATCCATCAGGACTGCCAGGAAACCTGCGATGCCAAAACTACAAACCAGGGGTTTAGTGAAGCCATCATATTGTTAGAGAAACCCATAAATGACTATACCTTATAAAAAATGGAAAGTTATAAATAGAAATACAATGAAAATTCCATTTACCATTTCATTTTGCACAAGGATTTTGGAGTAGTGGAGATTCTCATTTGAAGTGGATCTTGTTTTGTTTGCTACCGGAGCTACGGTTGACCGTTTCGATTTCCATTCGGACCAGGTGGATCTTCATTTCTCCTTCTTTAAATTACATGATTTAATATTCATTTTCATAGCATCATTTAATTTAAAATATGAAGCCCAAAATTGCCCCAAAACGATCAAAATCGGCCTCTTTGAAAAACGATGGAAAAAGGGGATTCTTTTTGCAAAAACGTTCTAGAAGGGGATGGCCAAGATGCTAACGCCTCAATAGCTGATTGGATGGGTCGTTTTTGGCAAAGAACCCATGAAAAAATCCCCACGTATGCTCACGCAGCCATAAAGAAATCGTTTGTATTTAAAAATGTTTCATTGTTATATGATGGATGTTAAATGGCTAAGAGAGGGCATGGTGATTGTAAAAGAGGGTGTGGTCACTTTAAATTATGTGGGCATTTAGATTTCATGTTTTAACTTGCTTTTAAAAATTGTCGAAATTGCCAAAACGTTGAAATAATGAATTTCTTTATTCTTTTGTTTAGTAGGTGATTTCGGCGACCATGATTGAGTGGAAAGAAAGAGAACATGATATGTATGACTTAGCTGCCTTACGGAGTCCCCACACTGGGCCACATTGCGATCTTGTGGCTTACTAAAATTCTTCAAGTTGCAAAAAATGAAGAAAGAGATTTTATTGCTTGAGCATATGATCGGCCTATGGGATGTTGCAAAGCAAGGATTCCGTATTGGCACACAACTTTTAACCATTGAGTTAGAAGACATGTATTTTTTGACTGGCCTCTCGAAAAGAGCGTTCCCCATATATTTTTTCAGGCAGAGGGTGCTACCTGAGCAAGTGGACGTGTATCTAGCACGCCACTATGTCCCAGGAGCAAGACTGGTAGGGGGTAGAATCCCTATCAAGGATATCCGAGAGCTACCCCTCCGGTCTATACTGTTTTCCATCACGAGCGTGACGGGTAGTACTAGCGCGCATCTGGCATCAAAATCGTAGGTGGCTTATGGTGTTCAGTGTTTGGAACCAACACTGTTCAACTGGAGTGCAGGGTTCCTTCTAAATGTGAAGGAACAGGTTTCACGGTGCCGGACGGGACAGAAACAATTTGGTTATGGCTCTTTTCTGGTCTCATTTTTTTTGGAGAGCATCCCCCAGATGTACCCTCAGATAGCACTGGCGGTGCGACCAGTGGACGAACCAAGGATGGAGAGGTGGACTAGTCTGTCTCCGAGGCTAGTAGCGGAGTCAGAGTTCCGTTTCACTGGCAATTTATTTGCCTGGCTGAGACGGCAGTATCTCTGGATAGAGGACTTCCCGTATGCTGAGGTAGATTTCTGTGGGAGCATGGATTTGATTTTACCCGCAGGGGAAGACTGGGATGTGTCAGGTAAGAGACTGAGCCATACCTTGTCTAGTTTTTGTTTTTAAAGTTTTTAATGTATATGTATTTTTTATTTTTTTTGGGTATATAGAAGAGTTTTTAAAAGATGTATTGTTTTTAACATGCAGACAAGGGAGCAGTGCACCTGGCCGATATACCGATACCAGGTTGTCGTGGAGGCGTTTCGGTTGCAGCAGATCTGGCAGTACCAGTGATAGGTCTCCGAGAGGTTGAAAGAAACCTCCAAGGCCTCACGATGGGCATTCCTCCTCTACGGAGGGGAGAAGTGCCTTTACATATGCAGAGGCACACTGTGGGAGTACCAGAGAATATCAATTCTCTACTGAGGCACGTAGTGCGCGCGGTGATGTGTTACTCACAGCACAACGTAGTGCAGGGAGATTAGAGTCTCTCTGGTGATCGTGTTTTTGTATGCCTTGTCAGGCGATGCTGTAGGGGTTTAAAGACTCGACATTTTGCTCTTCTACATACTTTTTGATGTAATCAAAACATTTCAGTCACGCCATATATATATATATATATATATATATATACAGTTTCGAGTTTTTACAGTGCCAATGATTTGTACATGATGATGTCTGTGATGTGTTTTAATTTACATGCAATGTACAATTTTTCTTTCCTTAAATCTTATATGTGGGCGAGATACCGATCCATGATGTAATTAGCTAATGAATCTGAAACACTATTAAGTTCTCTTGGAATGTGTCTATATTCAATGTAATCGAACATTCATTTAAGACGGTGAAATTGTAGGTGGAGACATAGCAGGATAGGACTACGGATAACATAGATACAGTTGAGTTGAAAGACCACGAGTTGGGAGTCTAAGTGAACAATGATACGAGAGATACCTAGGGAGGAGGCTTGGGTCAATAGTCCGATGACAGCATGATATTCTGCCATGTTGTTGGTTGTTGGTCCTAAGAAGATACCTCCTAAACTTACCACCTCGTCAAATTGGTAAATAACCCATGCTGCCAAAGCAATGTTTTGGGTATGTCGACTAGCGCCATCCGCAAACCCAAAAAAGATAGGAAAGGAAGACGTCATCTGCGCATGAAAACACAAGCACAGTCATAAGTGGCAATGGTAAAGACTCGAGCACGCGAAAGAAATAGACACACCAAAATAAAATACAATAATGTACAAAGTATAGATGCTAGGTAATCTAAGCATAGTACCTTTTAAGGTAAAGCCTGTTTCAGGGCTCTCCCAGGGAAATTCCATCATGATCTACTAATTCGTAGGCACCTCTGTGTAGAACATGTTTCACAATGTAAGGATCGTGCCACAGAGGTTCTAACTTTCTTGTCCCCAATTTATCATGAGCTTGGTCATAAATGAGGACTAAGTCTCCTTCCGCAAAAGTCCGAGGGTGGACGGATTTGTCGTATTGACTCTTAATTCGTTTTTGATGTGCCTCATTAACGAGAGCAACATCATGACGTGTTTTGTCCAGCTTGGATGGATACAAGAATCGTTCTTCTTCAGCAGAAGTGTGGGGCAGAAGTTCTACTTTCAGTTTGAGTGATGGAATCTCACACTCGATTGGTAGAACAACTTCAATGCCATACACCAACTGGAAAGGAGTAAATCCAGTTGAGGTTTTCACAGAAGTGCGATAAGCCTAGAGAGCGGAAAAAAGTTGTAAATGCCACGATGTCTTGTTTTCCCCTACCATGCATTGGATCATGGTTTTTAGGACTTTGTTGATGGCCTCAACTTGTCTGTTGGTCTGGGGGTAGTAAGGGGATGAGTTTTCATGGAGAAAACCCAATTTGACATGTAATTCACTCATCATCTGGTTCTTGAAGTGTGCACCATGATCAGTGACAATGGCACGTGGTACACCAAAATGAGTTATGATATGGTTGAAAATAAACAGAGCTACAGTACGACCATCGTTCAGGAAGGTAGGCATAGCCTCAGCCCATTTGGTGAAGTAGTCGACGATGACGATGATATAACCGTGCCCCTCGGCTGAGGTAGGCTTACACTGCATGAAATCGATACCCCACTTGGCAAAGGGGTTGATGGTGATAATGGGGTGCAGCGCAGTAGGGTGGGTGCGTGCCTTCTTGTTAAAGACTTGGCAGGGTGGGCATTTTTTGACGGCCTCGATGCAATCTTTGAAACTCGAGGGCCAAAAGTAGCCGGCACGTAGGATTTTTTGGGATGTGGCCATCCCAAAAAGGTGTCTGCCACAGGCACTAAGGTGGCAATCATTCAAAATGCATTCAGCCTCCTTGTGAATCAGACATCGTCAAAGGATGGTGTCAATACCATGGTGATACAAGGTGGTGTCGATGATGAGATAACGACGAGAGTGGTGACGAATGCGTCGACGCTCTTCGCGAGAAATGTTGGGCTGAAAACGTTGGGTTTGAAGGTAGAGGAGAATGTCTCTGTACGAAAGATTGGAGGTGTTGATGAGGAAGAGAGATTCATTGGGGAGAGAATCTCTAGGTTCAATGTTTTCATCGGCCCGAGGGAGAGCACAGATAATCTCTGCAAACACCAGGGATTTTTTGGCTTTTGCCTTCGTAAACTCAAGATAGAATTCCTGAAGAATAATGATCCATTTAGAATATTTTCCCCCAAGTACTTGACATGTCAAGACGTGGTATATGGGGTTGGAGTCCGTGATCATCGTGGTGGTGCGTAATAAGATGTAATGGTGGAATCTATGGACAGCAATGACGGCCACCAGAGCCAGTTTCTTGACATGTGAATATTGGAGTTCGGGTCCAGATAGACTTTTGCTCAGGTAATAAATCACATGTTCTTCGTCGTTGGGGTCCTCTTGAACTAACACCATCGCAATAGTGGAAGTAGAGGTGGCCAAGTAAAGGATATAGTCCTTTGTATACTCCAGAGGGTGTAACAAGGGAGCGTGGGTTAAGGCGTGCTTGAGAGCATCGAATGACCGTTGGGCAGTTTCATCCCAGATGAAAGGGGTGTTTTTCTGCAGTAACCGCATGAATCCTTTAGTTATCTCGGCGTAGTTGCAGATGAAACGGCGAAGGAAGTTTGATTTTCCTTGCAAACTTTGGAGTTGGGTTAAATTGGTAGGTGGGGGTAAGGTTAGAATGGCCTTGAACTTTAAGGGATCCACCCGGATCCCGTCTTTGGAGACAATGAAACCGAGGAGTCAACCGGATTCGACGGAAAAAATGCACTTGTGGGGGTTCAAGCAAATACGGTAGAACCAACATCGAAGAAAAATCGCCCGCAAGTGATCAATGTGATTGGAACGGTTGGATGAGTGGGTGGGTAAATCATCGAGGTAAGGCTCTGCGATATGCTTGATATCGTGGAAAGCGTACGACATGGCCCGCTAGAAAGTGGCACCAGAATTTTTGAGGCCAAATGGTAACTTTCGATAGGTGAAAGTTCCCCACGGGCAGATAAAGGCTGTCTTATGTTGATCAGCAAGTAAGATTTCAATCTGGTTATACCCAGAAAATCCATCCATGAAAGAGAATATTACGCTTCCTGCGCAATTATCGATGATTTGGTCGATGAAGGGCATAGGGTAGTTGTCCTTGGGACAAGATTTGTTGAGATCTCGATAGTCAACACAAACATGGATGGTCTCTTGTTTTTTGGCAACCGAAACAAGGTTGGAGACCCATTCTGTCAAAGGGACGGGATAGATAAAGCCAGATTTTAGAAGTTTTTCAACTTCTGCCTTTATGGCTGCGATTTTCTTGGGATGAACCGGGTGAAGCTTTTGTCGAACAGGTTTCGCATCAGGGTAGGTTTTGATTTCGTGTATGACGATTGAAGGGTCGATCCCTGGAATTTCCTCATAGCTCCATGTGAAGACATCGCGGAATTCCTTAAACAAAGTGGTGTAAGAGACCACCTCCTCGGGTGTGCAATTAGCACCAAGGTTAATGTTTTCCACGACACCTTCTTTGATTGAAATGTCAATAATGATCATAGTAGAGATGTTACCCATGTTCCCCTCGGAGAGAGTATCTTGTGTGAGGATAGGATATTGCAAAGCATCGGTAACATCAGGAGGGAAGACAAAGCATATGTCTTGGTGAATTTCTTCCAAGGGCGGAAGAAAAGAGGATCGGTGATGGTTATCATCCTAGGGTAGATCGTCAATGCTAAGCATTTCCATAATAGATTCGTTAGAAGGAAAAAAATTGGAAATGTAATCGACGACGGACGATAGGGAATCCAACCATGAGGGCACCGTGTAGGCATCAGGTGCCAGAAAATGTGGGTTGTCCAGAGAGGGAGAGGCAGATTGAATAGCTATGTATGTGGCCTTGGCTGGGCTAAGTGGCATGGTGTCACCAAGAACATCGAATTCCAAAGGACTAGGCACAATCCAGGGATCAAATGATTCCAAGGATTGATAATGCATAGTCGAGATCATGTTAACGGCGGCAATATGACGCGCGGTAGGTGGAAGTGGTGTAGGGAAAGTACCCATAAGGCTATAATCTTTCAATAAGCCAACACCAACGCTTTCATACGTAACTGGGTGGTCCCCCAAAAAGGGAATGTTGTTGGTGATAGGGACGCAAGCGTCGGGTGTACAGAAATCAAGCTGATCGATGGTGACAATTTTGCCTTGATGGGAGAATTGTACGCATCGAAACATCGACAAGGTGACGATGGACATAGCGTAGAACCAACTTCTTTCTAGTAGTAGGTTGTATCGAGGGGGGCATCGACCACCTCGACATCAACAATAACAATTTTGCTGCCCAACTGAACGGCTAAGGATTGTAATAATCCATGAGGATGAAAACCTCATCCATCGAAAGCACGTAACATCGTAGGGGATTTGTTAAGGGAAGGTGATTTTAAGCCTTTCCAATAGGCTAGAGACATGACACAAGTAGAGGCTCCCTCATCCAAGATAGTTCGGTGGATTTGTTGATTGTGAACAACAACATCGATTTGAAAAGCTAACTGGTGGGAGAGTCATGGTTGATGATCATCCATATTAAATGTGAGGTTGTTTGTTGACTCGGGATCAAAAGTGTCGATAGCATCTAAGAGCGTTCTATGTTGGCAGGGATAGTGTTGTAGAACTTCCAAGGCAGACATAGCACACGGTGCTTGGGCCAAATCTTCTACAATGTTGTAGTTTTGGACAGCCCGTGAATTAGGATTGAAGGTAGATTTTCAGATGGTGCTCTTAGCAGGGTGTAAGATGGAGTCAAAAGAAGGTTTCTCAATCTGAAGTGGCCCGGATGGAGGGCTGGCAGACGGAGGACTAACGGAAGATGGTAACGGGTCCGGTGCGGAACCATTAGTAATCTTCGGCTTATCAGGTTTAACTGGCGTGTCATATGTTGCAGAGAGAGTGGTTAGATTAACCCCATTAAACATATAAATGTGGGCACTTGTCGAGGCCTCATCATGGGATTGGTTGGAACTGCCCCCAGCAGTGGGGGTTTGAGCAACCAAAGATTGTTGCTGTGGAAAAGTCTGAGTAAGCACAACGGGTTGTGAATCTCCCTTTAAAATCTTGGCCACTTCATCGTGATGTGGACAGTCTCGGGTGTAGTGATCGTCACCACAAATGAGACATGGGAATTTCAGTTTTCGTTGTGGTTGTTTTCCGGCAGCAGGGGTTTGTGGTTGATTTTTTGGTTGTTCATTGTTATTGTTTTTCTTTGGTTTATTTCTTGCTTTCTTCTTGCCCCCAGGTTGTTGTGAAGGGGTTGATTGGACCGCATTCACCTCAGAGACCTGAGTTTGAGGGGGGGTAGAAGAGGGTGCAGTCGGGCTGGGAGCAGTCATCGAAGCGGGCCGCGGAATCGTTCCAGTCGACTGGGTAGTAGATTGGGTTTTGACGGAGCCAATAACTCCATCCGCGTGGGAAGCAGACAATGGTTTGGATGGATCGTTAGTGGCATAGGTAGCATTCGGTATCAACTCGTACAGAGTACCGGATTATGAATAGACTAAGTCTAAGTAATGAGCTCGGGAAATAGCTTCTTCCTCGGTGACTACACCACCCATGGAAACATCACGAGCGATCTGGGGTAACAATGATTTAGTGAACCATTCCACTAACAATTGGTCAGGAATGACCACTTTGATTAGCCTTCGTCGTCGTCTCCACTCATGGATATGATCGGAGATATGTATGGAAGTTGTCTAATGAAGGGAGGTTAATAGTTCAGTACCCATCTCGTATCAAATGGGTAGTTGGAAGTGCGTGAGGAAAGACATGGTGAGGGAGTTGAAATCGTGAAAATATGCGCGTGGTAATTCAATATACCATTTTTCCGCGGAACCCGTAAGTGTTCGTTGGAAAAGACGCAAATGTATAGAATCGTCCATGAGGGAGTTGGATGAACACCACAAATGGAAAGTCATCACGTGGTTGTTTGGGTCTTCTCCGGACTTTCCGTCGAATTTTGGGATATCAGAAGGGAGTTTAGCTAGAATAGTTGTCCAAACCGGAGAATGATAAATAGGATCATTCGTTAACCGAGACAAGTCTGGAAGGTCCAATGTAGCTAGAAAAGGTAGTTTTTGGTTAACCTGTGGGTAATGCTAGTGTGGCATGGGGACACCAGTGGGGCCAATCACTGGGTTATGTGGATAATTGTAACTAGTGGGCCCTCTTGTATGAGGTTGGTGTTGACTAGGGTACACAGGATTTGAGGTGTTTTGATAAGCATGTGTGAGAGGAGGATAACCGGATGGGTTTTGAGGGTTATAGGCTGGGTTTGGAATTTGTCCATAAGGAGGTTGTTGCAGAGTTTGAGAATTTTGTCCTGCCGAGAACTGTGGGTTTCCTGGAAAAGGGGCGTTCCACGGATTAGGTGTGGTAGACACATTTTGTCCATACAGTTGATGGTAGACTCTGGATTGAGGTTTCCCCCCAGCATGAGGGTGCCCCCCAAATGGAATTTGTCCTCCGGTGGGAGGATGCCCCCCAGCTTGAGGTAGAGTTCCCGAAATTTGAGAACCAGACGTAAATGACTGACCAGTATCGTCGAGCGGATTAGGGCCACCAAGACCGGTCACTCCAGGTTGTTGGATAGGTATGGAATTTCCCAGCATAACTTGGGTAGTAGTGGCAGTAGGAGTATTCAGTGCCCTGTACCCAAAAGGGAGTGTAGGTCTTGGTGTTACAGGTGTGCCAATCGCAGCTTGGTTGACCACCGCATTACCGGCAGGAATAGTTGGAATGTGAGGGACTATTGTAGAATGGGTCGTCTGGAGGGGAAGAGTAGACCTTGGGCCAATGGGCGATGTGTTCGGACCAACGAGTGGTGTGGCCGTAAAAATGGTGGTACCGGTAAAATGGTTTAGGGGTACGGTGTAGGAAATAGGTGCGTCAGCACCCATCCCTGTTCCATAAAGATCTCGCACCATGCGCGGTGGACTTCGAACAATGTTTGCGGTCCAAAAAGGGTCATCGGCTAAAGGGTTTTGATGAGACCCAGCCGGAATGTCAAAAGGATTGACGACGACAAATTCACCAGCGGAATTCAATTGGAGGACACGTCGTTCATCTCCTTCCAGAATGCAGAAAGCTTCTGGAGACTCTTAAACAATTCGAAAACTCTCTAAAGGAGTGGGAACTTCTTCCTGGGAAGTTGTAGTGTCTTGAACCTTGCTCTGTTGAGGATATTCCTCCGTAGAATGAGGGGGTAAAGGGGTGTTTCCTTCCATATTTTCCGTAGGAAGTCCCTGTAGCCTCCGCGAACGGCGTGGAGGGTCGATGTTGGCGAAAAAGAGTCAGAGAAAGAGATCTATGGCCAACTACTAAAAAGAAACAGCATGCACTAATAAAATCTAAGAACCACAACCAAGAAAACAGGACCTTGTCTCGATGACCGTACTAGTTGGTGATGAAATCCAACGTCGCATGATCAAGTCAAGAAGGGGCGAGGATAGGGTGGAATAGTTACAATGGTGACCTTCTTAACGGACTTACGCCTTGGTGCAAGCTTCCACGCAGTAATTGTGGATTTACCCTCCAAGGATCCTAAGTGAGTTTGACCAATGTCTGCTCTAGGTATAGTGAGACTTCCCTTCACTGTCACCTTGTGTAAGACCCTAAATATTATGGCCACTAAGGTTACCAATTCGCATTCAGCCCCTGGGCGGGAACAATCGACAATCCGATCCGAATGTATGGGCAGGGTATCGAGCCTGAAATCAACTAAAAGGATTCCACGCAGTAATTTTGGATTTAACTTTAAGAGATCCCCATAATACGATCTGACCACCATAATCAGTTGAACCACGGAGGGATAATCTCCGTAACTCACCCGAATGCGACCTCGTGTGTAACCCCTGTGTGAGAGGGGGATCCCAGGCAGACTTATACGATAATTGGATTTGACTCTCCCTAACTCGGGATGCTACTGTTTGTTTTGGAAACTTTGGAGAGTTATGCTCACAGCCTAATCCAAAGTACTAAGCCTAGTCTACTGTTGGTGGAGCATCCTAGAAAAGAAAAATTCTAGATAATTTTTAATTAGCGTTCATTTTATAGTTGTTCTTTACTCAAAAGGGGTGCATGGAAGTGAAACGAATGGAATTATGACTCAGTCCCAAAAATGCATCAAAGATGATAAGTAGTGATTTCTTTTCGATGAACATCTATCTAAGGGAGAGAGAGAGTTCTTTTCACTAACATGCACTAATAAAGAATGTCCTCAAACAAATTTTCTTCAAATCAAATCCTGATGTGATGCTAAAACTTTTGAGATACCTTCTAATACGCACAATCAATCATGAAGATGCTTCTTTATTGTTTGCATATGAATAATGATTAATTCAAAACAATGCTCGTCTTTCTAATTATCTTTTTGGATGAATGAAAATTATACCAACACAAGCAAGAATCATACAAACAATGCACCCTCTCGTTGTGATCAAAACAAGAAGCGAAAGGAAAGAAATAATCAAGGAAAAATCAAGAAATTCACATCGAAAGAAATGTCGAAGAACAATGATCTCAACTAAAACCAAATGAAAAGATCTGTAGACATTTTATGACTTTCACCAGCATTTTTTGTTCAGTCAAAAAGGGAGAGAAAGACAATGCATAGGTTTCAAACTCCAAATGACAGAAAAACTCAACAACAATAGTGAATAAGGCTACAAAATCCGAACAACAAGATGTTTGTTCTTCAAAAAAGATAGATGTCAAAGCTGGAAAGGAAGAAGGATTGACTCACAAGGTGACCCAGCAAGAGAAACACAGAGCTAAAACCCTGAAAAAACAATTCTGGAAGGTTTATTGGCCAAAGGAGGGCTGGCGCTCTATTGTCAAGGACAAGGAGCATTATAGCGCTCTGTGTAAGGCACTCAGGGAGCGCTGGCACTCTGTTAACATAAGGATATGGGCGCCAGGTTCAAAAACTCCTAAAAGTGTCAAAAAATCCAAAAATTGCAGTCCAGTCTCGACAATTAGGCTAAGTGTGATGGGGTAGGGAGTCAATCAACAAATGAAACCAATCAAAAGAGGAGTGAACTAGGTCTGAAACAATCAAGGGGTAAAACAAGGTCTATGAGGAGAAATCAAAACAAGAATTTTCGATTTGAGGACTCCCCAGTGGAGTCGCCAGTTTCAGTTGTAGGAAAATCTCCCTGCGGACAGGTAGATTTCATCAAAGAGATAGACCCTAACTCTAAGACAGAAAGTGCTTAACGTGGACACTGACTTCCTTTCAAATCTATACAAACTAATACATGAGAAGGAAGGAGAATAGAGGTACCTCTTTATCGACGTTTGTCCCTGCACGCTCTGAGTTGAGCTCCAATCTTTCGCTCCTTGCTGAGTCCTGTGGACAAACAAAGTACGACCGCTTCCTTCTCTATTGATATTAGCTTGAAAACAGATCTATTTATCAATGATAAGTTCATGTAAGATCAGACACAAACTAGAAAGAAACAGGCCAAGCGTGTCATATTAATGAGAATAACGACAGCAGTACTTACAATCGTAGATGCGAATGCGACAGCTTCGTCAAGTCCCCTTCATCTAACCCTTGCTCGAGAGATCCACAACCTAGATGATAGTAGCTTCACTGATCACTCTCCTTTGACTAACTGTGTGTTTCCTATGAGATCATAGGTTTCTTGCTTGCAATTCTTCCCCCTTTTCACCATCATAGAGCCTGCTTATATAGGTTAAGAGGAGCTTAACCTCTTGAGTTATCTTTAGAACAAGTTGAGGAATTCCCTCCTTGGATCAGGGATCTCCTGATGGAACTAAGAATTCAAATGCAACTGTCTTCCAAACTTGAAATATCCTCCCCTTATTCTCCTCAACGAGCCAACTACTACCTCATATTAGACAGCGCTCCCTCCAAAGGGGCATCAGAGCGCTATAGCGCTCCCTAGGAAGCTTGAGGGGGGCGTCAGCGCTCCAAATATGGATAGCGCTCCTTCAGAGGGGCAGATAAGCGTTATAACGCTCCCTGAGACCTTATAGGGGAGTGCCAGCACTCCTAAGGATGATGTAGGGGAGCGCTCACCTTCAAAACCTTTGTTTAAGAGCTCCTCTCAGGTGATAAGAGTTCCTTGACTTCAATTAATCATTTTCTTTCCTCCAAATCAAGTGTCTGAGTTATTCTAGATGTCTTTTTGGTGTTGTCATCATGGCAGTATGCTTTGTTTGATGTTTGCGACACTTGTGAATGTCATGCGACACTTGCGACGGTTGAGAGGATCATGCGACACTTATGACACCTATCGAAGTGAGCAATATTGAGGTGTAAAAACTAGTGTTCTTTATCATGATGGACTTTTGGTGCTTTTTATGTTGCAGATATATGGGAGAAGTGCCCAATTTTGTTATGTTATACCAATTTTGGATATTTTTTTGAGACACTTTCTATACATATGGACATATGGCTTTCTGATTTCTACTTATATATATGTGATGAAAATGGTTTATACAATGTTTGTTTAATGTAATTCTTTTTAATGAAGTAGATTCCAATTCAACACAAAATTTTCTAGTGAGTCATCTAAGGAATTGAATTGTCTTGGTATATGTTCATAAGTGATAAAATTAAATAATCATTCCAAGAGTCGTACCCTTAAATATTTCTAAAAAAGGATAGGATGTCGAATAGAGTAGGTCGCATTGAGGTGTGAAAAGATGAGCTTGAAATCTAGGCGTACTAGCAGGTGACGTATGCCTAAAGCATATTCTTTGGTCAAAAGTTCAATAACAACATTGTATTCGACAACATTGTTTGTTGCAGGTCTTAGATATATGCCCCCAGAGCTGACTATTTCGTTAGTGGGTGAAAGTATCACCCAGGAAGTGGAAGCGATATTATGGTAGGTGTGACTAGCTCCATCTGCATATCCATAATAGGATAAGGGAAACAAAGACATATGCATCTCAAGAATTAAGTAGGATAAGAAGATTGGCAAATAATATCACATAAAAGGAAAACAAATACAACCATATGATACTATAATAAATATGGTACAAAAGCACTAGATAGTTCGGGGCTTATGCATATTAATTTTTCAAGTAGAGATCGTTACGAGGCTCTGGGAGAATATTTCCTTCGTAATCAGCTAACTCATAGGATCCTTTCTGAAGAGTGTGCTTGACAAGATAGGGCCCATGCCACAGTGGTTCGAATTTTCCTGCGCCTAGTTTATCATGGTCTTTATCGTAGATCATGACCAAGTCACCTTCTGAAAAAGTTTGAGGGTGAATTTTCTAATCATATTGTGTACTTTACTCACTTTTGGTGGGATTGTTTAGCCATGATGGCCTCACGATGTCACTCATAAAGGAGATATAATTATAGTAATCATTCTTCTTCAATGGAGGTATGGGGCAAGAGTTCGACAACTAGCTTAACTGAGGGAATTTTGCATTCAATGGGTAGTACTGCCTCTAAGCCATACACAAGTTGAAAGGGTTTAAATCCCAAGGAAGTCTTGGCAGAGGTTCGATACGCCCATCAGGCTTTGAATAACATTATATTCCAATTGGATTTGTGCTTGCCAATCATCCTTTGGAGAATGTTTTGAGTACCTTGTTAAAGGACTCAACCTGGCAATTTTCTTGTGCATAGTAAGGAGAAGAGTTCTCTTGGTCAAAATGCAAAAGGGTAGATATCCTAGTCATCATGGTGTTATAAAACTGTGATACATGATCAGCAAAAATATACTTGGGTACACCAAATCTTGATATAATATGATTTAATACGAATAATTTTGTAGTTTTGGCATCATTAGAGTATGTGGGCATGGCTTCTGACCATTTGGTGAAATAATCAATGGAAACAATTATGTAATTATGACTGACAACAAAAGGGGGTTTACATGTAGTAAAATCAATGCCCCATTTAGAAAAAGGGCCAACTACAATAACGATATGTAGGGAAGCTGGATGTGAGCGCATTTTCTTAGAAAAAAATGGCATGGGTGGCATTTTTGGACTGCATTCATGAAATATTTAAAGATTGTGGGCCAAAAATACCCTGCACATAATATTTTCTGGGCAGTGGCTAACCCAGAAAGATGGTCGCCACATGCTCCTGAGTGGAAATCATTAATATTTTTTCCTTCTTGCGAGTGGATGACACATCGACATAACACCATATCTACTCCACGATGGAAATGTGTATCACCCACAATGAGGTAGTGTCAGGATTGAAGGTGTATGAGATGATGATCGTCTTTGGAAATTTGAGGGTGGAAGCATTAGGTCTAGAGATAAATGAGGATGTCTCCATACCAGGGTCAAAAGAGTCGATGAGGAATAAAGATTCATCAAGTAATGAATCTTGAACCACTAATTCATCAATGACTCGAGGAAAATCGGTCATTAATTATGCAAAGACTAAGGATTTATTGGATTTGGGGGTAGAGAACTCGAGGTCAAATTCTTGTAATAATACAATCCATTTTGAGTAATGAACTCCTAATATATGACGTCATAAAATATATTGCATAGGATTGGCATCAGATATAACGGTAGTAGTTTGAAGAAAAATGCAATGATGTAATCATTGGACAACGAAAAATGTTGTCAAGGCCAACTTCTCAACATAAGGATAATGAATTTTAGCGCCAAATAAGCCTTTACAGAGGTAATAAATAATGTGTTCATTATTGTTTTCATCCATTTGGACTAAGACTATTATGATAGTAGTACCGGATGTCGCGAGATACAAGGTAAAATATTGATTATAGTTTGGGGGTTTCAATAGCGAAGTGCATGTAAGAATGTGATTTAGTCGATAAAAATAATGTTGATCTTGTTCACCCCAAATGAATGAGACACCCTTTCTAAGTAATCGCATGAAACCCTTAGTAATCTATGCATAGTTGACGATGAACTGTCTTAATAAATTTGCTTCTCCTTGCAATTTATGCAGTTGGTTAATAGTAACAGGGGGAGGAAAATTGATAACAGCCTGTACTTTAAGGGGATTCACTCGGATCCCGAACCTGGACATGATAAATCCAACGAGACGACCAAATTCCACAACAAATATGCATTTGTGTGGGTTAAGACAGATGTTGTAATGTCAGAAATGACTAAATATTTGTCGTATATGGTCGATATGATCTTTCCACTTAGGAGATATGTTGGTTAGGTCATATAGATAGGGATACATGATATTTCTAATTTCATGGAAAGAATAACACATGGCCCGTTGAAAAGTGGCACCAACATTTTTTAGACCAAAGGGTAACTTTCTATATGTGAAAGTGCCCCATGGGAATATAAAGGTGGTTTTGTGTTGGTCCTCTGGTATGACTTCAATTTGATTATAGCCAGAGAAGTTGTCCATAAACAAGAAGACTCTGCATCCTGCACAATCATCGATGATCTGATCGATGAAGGAGTGGGAAAAACTTTCTTAGGACAAGCCTTGTTAAAGTCCCTATAATCAACACATACTTGGAGCGTGCCTTGCTTCTTGGCAACGGGTATGATATTGGAGACCCATTCTGTAAGGGGCATGAGATAGATAAAACCAGCGTTCAATAATTTTTGAACTTCGGCCTTAATCATTGTGGATTTTCTTGGGTGAACTGGATGGAGTCGTTGTCAAACGCTCCGGGATATGTCTTAATTTCATGAACAATGGTCTATGGATAAATTCCTGGAATTTCTTCATATGACCAGGAAAAAATATAGTGGAACTCTTTAAAAATGTCAGTGTAACATTCAATCTCTTCGGGAGAGCAATCTACACCTATCTTGATGTGTTCCGTGATCCTAGGTTTAATTGAAATATCAATTGAGATAGTCTTAGAAATATTTCCCAATTTTCCTTCTAATGGGGAAGAATATGACATGGAAGGTAACGAGGAAGGGTCTTGGATATCAATAGAAATGAGGGTTCGAGTATGTTTTTCTTTCCTCTCTTTATTGGGAAGGAAAGAGGATCGGTGGTGATGGTCTTCCCAAGTTCAGTCTTGAAGAGACATGACTTCCATTACAGCTTCATCAGATGGGAAGACAAAATCGAGGAAGTCATCCTTGAGATGTTCAGAGGTAACCTAGTAAGGAGAGGAAAACTTATCTATATCCTTATCCAGTAGTAGTGTTACACATTATTTTGGTCACCCCAATGATCAACTAACAACATGTTCTTAACTCATTTTCATGTTCCTTGAAAATATTAAAAGAGACTTTCTCCATGAGAAAAGTGATTTTCTTTTCCTCTTTCAAAAACTATGATAAGGAAGGTCGTTGCACCCTGATATATGCATGGGGTGCGATGATGCTTGATCATTGCACTCTACACCAAATATGGACTACGACGTCGTTGCAGGCTTCTTGTGCATAAGGTGTGATGATGCTTAAGCAAAGGAAAAGTCAAAATTCATGAATGTTATAGAAGGGAATATTCTAGAAGATGAGGTGGCCTCCGATCGGTTTGGATCTTACTCACTTCTCTAATTTATTGGGATCGTCCTAATCTCCTCATCCATCCCTCTTTCACCCTATATAAAGAGGGATCTCTTGTGGAAAAGGCTAAGGTTTGCAAGGGTTTGCATATGCATGAAGAGTTATACTACATATTATACTTGAGAGCTTTGCTTTAGTTCTCTATAGACCAAATCTCAGCTATACACTACCTTATTAGTTTATGGGTTCCAAAACTTATAACCTTTGAGACCATATTTATATCCAATAAATATACACTTTTTGGCCTTCTTATCTAGCTTACTCTTGTTTTCCTTTGGAACATGAACATATGCATCACAGCCAAATACCTTGAGATGTGTGAGAGAAGGTTCCTTACTAGTCCATACCTCTTATGGAGTCTTGTCATTCAACGTTCATGAGGGTGATCTGTTGACTAGGTAACATGCAGTACCCACTACCTTTGCTCAGAATTCTCGCCCTAACCCGGCACCACTGAGCATGCACCTTGCTTTTTCCATTAGTGTCATGTTCATCCTTTATGCAACTCCATTTTTCTAAGGTGTATATGGAGTAGTATTATTCCTTTCTATAATTCACTTCTTACAGAATTATTCAAATTCATTCCCGCATAACTCTCCACCATTATCTGTCTTCAACACCTTAATTATTTTCTCTGTTCGATTCTCAACAAGATCCTTAAACTCTTCAAACATTTCAAAGACTTCGGATTTCTTCCTAAGGAAATATATCCAAGTATTCCTCGAGAACTCATCTATAAATGAGACATAGTACATGGATTTTCCCAATGATGGGACCAACACAGGTCCAAAAACATCATTGTGAACTAGCTGTAAAATTCCTTCTACCCTCGTTGCACCATAGGGGAATCTTACCTGATTCTGCTTCCCATATAGACAATGTTCACAAAAATCAAAATCCAAAGATCAGTTAGACATACCTTCAACCATACCTTTACCATGTAGTAGTTGAAGACCCTTCTCTCCGATATGCCCCAGTCTTTGATGCAACGGCATAACCTTTTCTCGAGAGAATGTAGGAGTTCTTTCTTATTCAACTCCAATATCAGGAACAATGGAACTATTAAACCCATCACTAATAGTTCTTCCTTGCAGCTTATACAGAGTTCCAAACCGAACTCCCTTCAACAACACCATTTCTCCTCGAACCATCCTGCAGGTTTCCTTTTCAAATATTGTTTTTACCCCTGCATCGTCCATTTTTCTTACAGAAATCAAATTTTTGTCCAAACCTGGGATGTTCAGAACACCAGGTAGTGTTCTAATCCTTCCATGTGTGAGCCTCAACTTGAATTTTCCTCGTCCTATGATTCTGGTTGTCGAATCTGTTATCACTCCAGGAAACTCTCCTAGGTTATAAGTCAGAGATGCCTGGTAACTCAATCTTTTTGGAAACTATTTTCTCAATAACTGATGTGGGTTTGGATCAAGATGAATATATAAGGGTTGGATTGTGTCTTTAAGACTGTCTAGTTGTTGGAAATATGGCTACAGCAAAGATGACGCAGATGATCAAGGTTGTCATTGATGGCAATCGATTGTTTAAGAAGAACAGATGCTGCAACACAAATGCGAACTGCTGCAACACAAATGCAAACACAGACGCTGAAACACAGTGCTGGAATAGAGCTGGAACACAGAAGCTAACGCAGAAGGTTAAGGTTGTCATTGATGACAATCGGTTGGTTATGGAGCACGCACAAGTGTTAGAACATAGAAGCTAAAGATGCTAAAACACAAATGCTGAATCACAGATGCTGAAACGTAGATGCTGAAACACGAATGCTGAAACACGAATGCTGAAACACGACTGTTGGAAGCGAACACAGATGCTGCAACACAAAAGTGAAACATGTTGAAACGTAGATGCTGAAA